>CM053760.1:73969176-74008211 GCA_028658305.1 Pachyuromys duprasi
GATATTAGCCCTCTGTCAGAAGTGGGATTGGTAATGATCCTTTCCCAATCTGTTGGCTGTCGTTTCGTTCGGATGACAGTGTCCTTTGCTTTACAGAAGCTTTTCAGCTTCATGAGGTCCCACTTATTGATTGTTGTATCTTCCCGTATTTCTTTAAAGGTTTTGTTTCCCCGGCTATCATCTTCATAAGCATAGATTTAAGGTTCTTTTCTTGAGTTTCGTCTGTGTTAGGAATCCAGGTCTGCTTGTCCTTGGATTACTGGGTCCTGGAGATGCCATATTGCTTTGGCTTTTGTTGACTGTGTTTTTACTCTGGCTTTTACCTATCTGGCCATCTCAAGTGTGGGCTGGTAGTTTCTGGTGCCCACTGGAGTCCTGGGTGGTGGGAGTAGTTCAGGAAATCCCCTGGTCAGGAAGCTGGTTGTTCCTGAAGGAGCCCTGCTCAGATCGGTGGTTATGATCTCCAACTGGCAGGTGGTTCTCAGGGAATTGCTGAAGCTTCCTCAGATCTATGATCCTGTGGACTAACTGGACTCCTCAGGAGCCCACGGGCCCTCCTTTCACCAGAGGAAGACCTGGACACAGCTGCCCGGCCACTGGCTTTCTTGCTCTTAAGTTAATGGGCTGCCACTGCTCAGACACTGTGCTTGCTGGGCACAGCCCTCATGAAGAACCAGTGAGCCCAGATGTTGGTGGGTTTAGCTAGACTGAGCTTTGGAGCAGTGTCTTGGGCTGATCCCAGAGGTCCCAGGAGTCTGTAGGTCTGAGGTTGGAGCTCTGTGCCCCAGTACCCAGAAGGTAATCACGGGCCGGTGAACACAGCGCACAGGCATGGGGCTAGAGGCTGGAGAGCCCGAGCCTCAGGGAACCTAGGAACTTCTCCGGGGATTGGTTGGGTGAGTTGAGGCTGAACCTGATTGTTTCCCTCACCGTGGGGTTTCCCCTCACCTGGGGAACAGTCTCTGGTGTTTGGGGGCCCACAGTTTGGTCTGTTGGTCGCGGTGCAGTCACTGCTGCCCTGCTGCTCAGGCAACTGTGCTCTCGCCGCCGCCATCTTGGCTTTCCTCTTATAGACAGATTTTAATGTATTATATTCTGGACCAGCTTTTCCACTGATGATGCATTGTGTACTTCTAGTTAATCTGTACATATAACAAGTTTGTGAAAACAGGTTTTATACTACATTATTGCTTGTTTTACCAACTAACCATAATGAATTTTATCAGCTGCTCCTTGATGGATATCTGTGTAGATTGTTTCACTTCCAGAAACAATGTTGAAAATAATATCTTTGTTCATTTAGAGCATTTTCCCCTCAAAACACTCTCTGAGTAGAACTGCGGACTTAAATGGTATATGCATTTTTAGAGTTAATAGCAGTTACAAATTAGCCCTTATAGGGCTACACTAGCATGAACTTTATGCACCTGCTTGTTGGTCAACATGGTTATTGTCTGTCTGCCTACATCAAGTTGGTATAAATCAGTCTTACTTTTAAGATTTACTTGTGCCTTCACACTGCATTGTAGAAATTTAAAATAACAATACAGTAGAGCATTTCTGGGATACTTGTTTTAGTAAAAATATTTAATATTGTGATTTGTTGTTATGTATTTTACCATGCTACTGCATCAAAAATGGTGTTATATTTGTCGTGTTTTTTCTTCTTAAATAAATTTTTAAAAAGTGAAGTCAGTTAGCTCTGTGTGTGTGTGCGTGTGCATGTGTAGGCAGTGGGCAGGGCCATCCTCAAGTGTCATTCCTGAATAGCTGTCTACTCACTTTGTCTTTTGAGCAGGGTCCTTCACTGACCAGGGCCTCATGGAGCCAGCTATCCTGGCTAACCAGTGAGCTCTCGGGTCAGCTTGGCCCTACCTCACCTGCACTAGGATTATAAGCACACGTAATCTAACAATGTTTCATGTGAATTCTGGGCAGCCAGCTTAGGTCTGTGTGCTTGCAGGGCACTAACTAAGCCATCTCTCTCTTCCTCAATTGACTTTTTAAAGTCACCAAATGATCATTCCGGTTTAGGTTGTCAGCTCTCCTATGCTGACAGTGCTGACAAGATGCTGAAGACCTGGATGAAGACCAGAAAGTCATCCTAACAGTCTACATACCACCAAATAAGATCAAATGACACCAGACTTCATTTTCTTCCTTCTGTTTCTACTAACCGCTGCACTCTTCTATGTACTAGGCAGGGAAGAAACATAAGTTTGGGTTTGGAGGAAACCTCTTTGGATTTCATGCTTAATTTGGTTGATTACCTCTTGCTCAGACTGAGTACTTACACATTGCACTGTGCAGTATATTTGAGGTGGGCCAGCACCCCAGCCTGTACGTGAATTTCTTAGCAGCACTGTAGTGTTGCATAGCCTCCAGCTGCTATGAAAACTAGCTGAGTGTGTGACGGTCCCTGATTCTTCAGGGTTCCATGATTGTCCAGGAAATGTGCGAGGGGTGCTCTACTCCTCTTTGGGAGTTCCTTTGAGTTCTCTGTAACCACAGTATCATTATTCATATTTTAGGAACAAACACATGACATTATTTGTCAGTATCCACAGGGAGTTGAGTTAGAGCTGGGCTTCCGTCATATACCAGAACCCACGACGGGCAAGGTCCTTACAAGATGGGAGCACAGTATTAGTATCTAATTTGTGAGTATCTTTTCAATGCCTTCAATCTCCTTTGAATTACTTATGATACCCAAAGCCAGGCAAATTCTTTATGAGTAGTTGCTATTCAGTAGTATAAGTATAGAAATAAGTAGTATAGGTATAGAGAAATTTGTATTTGTTTTTGAGGCAAGGTCTCATGTAGCTCAGGCTGGCCTCAAACTTGTTTTATACTGGAGGATGATGAGACTGACCTTGAACTTCTTACCCTCTAGTGTTCACTCCTTTCCCCAAATCTGGGATTGCAGGCATACGCCACTCCAGGGGGCAAGTTTGACTCACACTGCCAGGCCCTGTGTTTGTTTGAGACAAGGTTTTGTTAAGTAGCTCAGACTGGTCAGGACCTCGAGACTTTCTTTCCTCTTTCTCCTGAGTGCTGAGATTACAGACACATGCTGTGACACCTGGCTTGTGTGGAGGACTCACAGGAAGAGTCCTGATCCACCTGGGGCAGAGCCAGCAGAAGCAAGCTGATATCTGTGCCCAGAGCTCCTCACTGTCAGGATCTAGGCTCTGCCTGCTTCCCTGAGGAGTCCCACACTGTCAGGATCTAGGCTCTGCCTGCTTCCCTGAGGAGTCCCACACTGTCAGGATCTAGGCTCTGCCTGCTTTCCTGAGAAGTCTTGCATCAGGAACATCCAGCCAACACCAGGGGCAGCCAGGTGGCTAAAGACCAGCATAAGAACACAATAACAAGATCCAGGAGAATATGTCCCAGCGATGCTTCTACAACCCTAGATATACTAACACAGCAGACACACAATACAATGACCTTAAATCCAACCTCATAAAGATGATAGAGTCCTTTAAAGAGGAAATTAATACATCCCTTAAAGAAATACAGGAAAATACAATCATTGAGCTAAAGAAAATGAATAAAATTGTTCAAGACCTGAAAATGGAAATAAAAGCAATTAAATAAACAACAACAACAACAAACAAACAAACTGAGGGAATCCTGGAGATGAAAAACCTAGGAAAGGGAACAGGAACTACAGATGCTTGCATCACCAACAGAATACAAGAGGTAGAAGAGAGAATCTCAGACATAGAAGATACTATTGAAGAAATTGATACACAGGTCAAAGATAATGAAATCTGAAAATTTCCTAGAACAACACATTCAAGAAATCTGGAATACTATGAAAAGACCAAATCTAAGAATAACAGGAATAAAAGAGGTAAAAGAATCCTAGCTCCAAGGCCCAGAATATATGTTTAACAAAATCACAGAAGAAAACTTCCCCTACCTAAAAAAAGAGATCCCTATAAACATATAAGAAGCTTACAGAACACCAAATAGATTGGACCAAAAAAAGAAAATCCCGCTCTCACATAATAATCAAAATACTAAATGTACAGAACAAAGAAAGAATACTAAAAGCTGCAAGGGGAAAAAGGTCAAGTAACATATAAAGCCAGACCTACCAGAATTACAAATGGCTTCTCAGCAAAGACTCTAAAAAAAACAGAACGACCTGGGCAGATTTATTGCGGATTCTAAGAGACCACAGGTGTCAGCTCATACTACTATACCCAGCAAAACTTTCGATCATATGGAGAAAACAAGATATTACGCATCAAACCAAATTTAAACAATATCTATCCACAAATTCAGGCTAACAGAAGATACTTACAAGCAAAATTTAAACCCAAGGAGGTTAACAACATCCAAGAAAACAAGGAAATAAATAACCCCACACAAGCAAAACCAAAAGAAGAGAAACACACACACACGCACACTGCCGCCACCAACATCAAAATATCAGGAATTAACAATCATTGATTGTTAATTAATTAATTAATATCTCCCAATATCAATGGACTAAATTTCCCAATAAAGACACAGGCTCACAGAATGAATACAAAAACAGGATTCACCATTCTGTTGCATAGAAGAAACACACCTCAGCAACAAAGATAGATATCACTGCAGAGTAAGGGGCTGGGAAAAGGTTTTCCAAGCAAATGGACCCAAGAGGCAAGCTGGAGTATCCATTCTAAGATCTAATGAAATAGACTTTCAACAAAAATTAACCAAAAGAAATGGGGAAGGACAAAATTCACCAAAATGACACCTCAATTCTGAGCATCTATGGCCCACAGGCAAGGGCACCCACATTCATAAAAGAAACATTACTAAAGCTTAAACCACACATCAAGCCCCACACATTAATGGTGGGAGACTTCAACACCTCACTGTCACCAATGGACAGGTTATCAAGGCAAACTAAACAGAGAAAAAATGAAACTAAAAGACATTATGAATCAATTGAATCTACGTCAAATGGGCAAACGATATCTACGAAATATTTCACCAAACACAAATGAATGTAACCTCTTCTTGACACCTCATGAAACTGTCTCCAAAACTGACCATATAACTGGTCAAAAAGCAAGCCTCAACCAATACAAGGAAAACTGAAATCAGTCCTTGTGTCTTATCTGACCACCATGGACTAAAGATGGACTTCAACAACAACAGAAACAACAGAAAGCCTATAAACTCATGGAAACTAACAACTCTCCACTCAGTGACCACTGGGTCAAGGAAGAAATAAAGAAATAAAGAAAACAAGCAAACAAACAAATAAACAAAACCACCACTGCCAACAACAAAACAAATCCAGGACCAGATGATCTTAGCACAGAATTCTACTAGATTTACAAAAAAGAGCTAATATCAATACGCCTCAGCTTATCCCACAAAATAGAAACAGAGGGAACATTGCCAAACTTATTCTATGAGACGACAGTCACTCTGATACCTAAACCACACAAAAAGCCAACAAAGAAAGAAAATTTCAGAACAATTTCTCTTATGAACATTGATGCAAAAATACTCAATAAAATATTTGCAAACCGAATCCAAGAACACATCAAATACATCATCCACCATGATCAAGTAGGCTTTATCCAAGGGGATATAGGGATGGCTCAAATTATGAAAATCCATCAGTGTAATCCATCATGTAAATAAACTGAAAGAAAAACAACAACCACATGATCATCTCATTAGATGCTAAAAAAAAAAGCCTTTGTCAAAATCCAACATCCCTTCATGTTAAATGTCTGGGAGAGATTAGGAGTACAAGGCACATACTTAAACACAATAAAGGCATTATATAGCAAGTCAATAGACAACATCAAATTAAAAGGAGAGAAACTTAAAACATTTCCATGAAAGTCAGGGCGATGACTAGGCTGCCCACTCTCTCCATATATATTCACGATAGTACTTGAAGTTCTAGCTAGAGCAATAAAAGAACTAAAGGAGATCAAGGGGATACAAATCAGAAAGGACGAAGTCAAAGAATCTCTATTCACAGACAATATAATGCTATACATAAGTGACCCCCAAAATTCTACCAGAGAACTCCTACAGCTGATAAACGTCTTCATCAAAAGTGGTTGGATATAAAATTAACTAAACATAGAAAATCAATAGCCTTCCTTTCTACAAGCAATAAATAGGCTGAGAAAGAAATTAGGGAAACAACACCCTTCACAAGGGCAACAAATAATAGGAAGAATCTTGGTGTAAGCCTAACTAAGCAAGTGAAAGGCCTGTATGACAAGAACTTCAAGTCTCTGAAGAAAGAAATTGAAGAAGATATCAGAAGATGGAAAGAGCTCCCATGCCCATGGATCAGTAGGATTAACATAGTAAATATAGCTATCTTGCCAAAAGATTCAATGTAATTCCCATCAAAATTCCAACACAATTCTTTACACACATTGAAAGAGCAATTCTCTACTTCATTTAGAAAAAAAAAAAAACCAGGATAACTAAAACAATCCTGTACAATAAAAGAACTTCCAGAGGTAGCACCATCCCTGATTTCAAACTGTAATGAAAACCCCATGGTATTGGCTAAAAACAGACAGGTTTATCAATAGAATCAAGTCACAGACCCAGAAATAAACCCACACACCTACAGACACTTGATCTTTGACAAAGCAACACCAACCTCCAAATAACAAGCAACAGAAACAAACCAAATTAACCAAATTAAAAAATGGGGTACAGAACTAAACAGAGAATTCTCAACAGAGGAATTTCTAATGGCTGAGAAGCACTTAAAGAAAAATTTAGTGTCTTTAGTTATCAGGAAAATGCAAATCAAAATGGCTCTGAGATTCCATCATACATCCATCAGAATGGCTAAGATTAAAACCTTAAGTGACAGCACATGCTAGAGAGGATGTGGAGGAAGGGGAACCCTCCTCCATTGCTGGTGGGGATGTAAACTTGCACAACCACTTTGGAAATCAATCTGGCACTTTCTCAGACAATTGGGAATAGTGCTACCTCAAGATCCAGCTATACTGCTCCTTGGCATATTCTTAAAAAGGTGCTTTTCTATACAAGGACATTTGCTCAACTATGCCATAGCAGCTTTATTTTTAATAGCCAGAAACTGGAAACAACCTAGATGTTTATCAACCCAAAAAAAGAGATAAAGAAAATGTGGTCCATTTACACAATGGAATACTACTCAGCAATTACAAAACAAAGACATTATGAAATTTGTGGGCAAATGGCTGGAACTAGAAAAGATCATCCTGAGTGAGGTAACCCAGAAGCAGAAAGACACACATGGTATATACTCACTTATAAGTAGATATTAGCCTTAAATTACAGGATTAAATTAAATTAAATTAGCCTGGCCTCATTGGGAGAGGATGTGCTTAGTCCTGCTGGGTCTTGATGGGTCCTGTGGGTGGGTACCTCTCTCTGAGAAGAAAGGGCGGGGGCAGGGGGGTGGCGGGGGAGGGGGACAGGAAGAAGTGAGGCTGGGGCTGGGTGGAGAGGAGAGAGTGGTCTGCGATCAGGCTGCAAAGTGATTACATAAATTAAATAATAAAAAAATCAAGAGAAAAAAGGAAAAGAAAAAACAAACAAAAACACCCTGTATGTGCTTAGTAAAAATGCTGCTTTCTCCTCCAAAGTTTCAGTCTAAAGTGGTTGAATCTGGAAAAACTTCACAAGTAGATGGGGGATGGCTGCCCACTGTCTCCGTATCTGTCACTACTATTAGTATTTATTAATTCTGAGACAAGAATCCCAGGTTGGCCTGGAACTCACTACATATGTTGAAAATAAACCTTGAACTTTTGATCCTCCCTACCTCCACCTCCCAAGTGTGGCTAGACTGGAGGTGGAAGCAAGGACTGGCATGTGCCAAGAGAGCGCTCTTCTTACTGAGCTGCATCCTAGTTCTGCATCTGTTATCATCTCCATTATTTTGCAAGGCTGGGGATCAGCCCAGGACCTCTGAGCTACAATTGTAGCCCTAGATTTACTTGGATCTTACGTATTTGGATCATCAGTGGGCTCAGATGTCTTCACTGTCTACCCGCATTTCCATAATCATGTGACACTATTGGCTCTGACGGTTTTCCTTCCTCACCCCTCTTTTCTACTACATACAGACTGATCCTGCAAGGGGCATTCGCTTCCCTGCTTTCCTGCTGTTCCCCTAGGAAGCCTCCCTGCTCTCTGAGCCCCACTAGATTGGCAAATGTTCTAGTAAGGAGATCTCAGGCCCTGAGGGTCACGCCCAACCTGTCTCCCTAACCCTGGGGCCGGGTACTGCATCTCCTCCTAGCCACTCAGAAGGCTAGATCCTTCCCATTCCCCTTTTCAGTTTTAATTCATTTGTTCATGTCTTCTTCCATCCCTAAGCTCCTTTTAAAGCTCCTTTTAAAGTTGTGGGGGTACATAGGCCCACAACTTAGTACTCTGGGGTGTGGGGTGGAGGGCTTTGGAGGAAAGAAATAAAATCATCTCATCTTTCCTCAAGGAATTTCTATTCTAGACTGAAATCCAGGAATTCAGTCACAGAAAAGTCCATGCAGTGAGCAGCGGATGAATGTTCGGTACAAGTTGGTGCAAGCAGCATGTGCCTTAGACATCAGGGGAAGGAAAATTCCCTTTGATGAGAGGAAGGTCAGGTGGCAGGTATGTGAAGAAGCCAGACTTGAGGCGTGGATTAGAGTTGACAGCAGGGGAGGGAAGGGAGTTCCACAGGAGGAAGGAGATGCAGTCGGTGTTGACTTGAGGGAATGGAGGCGTATGGAGAGTCCCTGGACCTGGAGCCTAACAGATGGTGTTCAAAAGTGCCAGGCCAGGGCTCGATGGAGCCCCCATTTTGCTTCTATAGCAAAATTGTTTAACGTTTAATACTATTATGTTTATTATGTTGTTTTAAAATTTTTGTTTTCTGTAGTTACAGCGAAGCCCAAGCCCCCACATATGCTAAACAAAGGCTTAAGCACGCCTCTGTGGACACAGCAACTTTCTTTTCTGCCTGCTGGTAAATATGAAAAAAATCTAACATATGTTCGTACAGCTACTCTTTCCCATCCTCCGAGGAGCTGTTTTTAGATTAACAAATCTGATGAAAAATTTTGAAGGAACTGCAAGTTACGGTCTCTTGGAGAAGTAGGCACACCACTGTACACCTGTAATCCCTGGGAGGCTAAGGCAGAAGGATCCCAAGTTCAAGGTTCACCTAGTCTACAAAGTGAGTTCTAGCCTCAGCTACAAAGTGAAACTTAGTCTTACACACACACACACTGCCCTAGAGTTTTTCTACACTTGAAAGTTCAGAAGAAAATAGTTTTTCAATCTTAAAGAACCTGGTGCAGAAATAATCCCATCCCTTTCCTTGGTGAACCTTCAAAGATCAAAACCCTTTTGGCTATTTGCAATTCTATACATTCTGACATCTGATGTACATCAGACTTTACGGTCAGGAGATGTCTGTGTTATCTAGAGTTTGACTTCAGTTGGGCGAACCCATCTCCAAGTGATGATCAGAAAACTACTCCTGGCCTCGGAAAGGGCAGCTGGTTATTGGCCTCCTGCAGCGTTGACAGCAGTGTTCATTCTGTTTCTAGAGTCACGGGTCCATCCACAGAACACATTTTTTCTGCAGCCGTCACTGTTTCTGGATGAAGGCTGAGTTCACGAGTTCTTGGACCAGTCCATTCTTTTTCTCTTACCTTAACCCCCTTGGGCCTAATTATGAAAAAACTTCAGACAAGTACAAAAAAATTAAACATGAACCATTCTGCTCTCTGTGAACCGCTGTCTCCTCTTTTCTCCCCAAGAGCGCTAATTCACTGGGAGTGCTGAGCAGTTGGCTGGGTCTGAGGTTCTGGGAGCTGTAATTGTGTCTCGTTAATTCTTACAGTACTGTAGGGTAACTATGAGGAA
The DNA here is from genome assembly GCA_028658305.1 of Pachyuromys duprasi. Lineage (NCBI taxonomy): Eukaryota > Metazoa > Chordata > Mammalia > Rodentia > Muridae > Pachyuromys > Pachyuromys duprasi. The sequence goes on from CM053760.1 coordinate 73,979,080, forward strand.
CATGCAATTAGTGGCTTGGTCAATGAACGGAGCAGCTAATCAGCAGACAAAGGCCAGGGCTCGGGACCCATTAAGCTGAGGGGATTGTCGGGCCTTCTCAGCCTTCAGGAATGTGTTTGGATGTGCCTGCATGTTAGATCCGCTCAGTAGACTATGCTTGTCTTTTTGCTAAACAGCTCTTCCCTTTTCTCCTCCTTCTCCTGTTTTCCTCCACTTCTTTTTAAATTGGAGTGGTATGTGTTTATTCAAACACTCCTGAGAGAGTCCTGAAGGACCTGCAATAGTACACCACACATTTCTTGAATTCTGGCTGACCAAGGTCTTTACCCCACTGTGCAAATAAACGTCGGTACACACACGACAAAAAAGCAGGAACAAGCCAACCCCCCCACCCCCCCAACAATAAAAAGAAGAAAAGCACAGCACTGATTTACTGAGGTGAATTCTAGATAAAGATCCTTAGCTGACCCTTCTGTCACCAGAGACCATGGAGACCAATAACATTTAAATAAGCCATTGTGCTGTCCCACACTCCAAATTCATCACCACAGAGTGGACTTTTTTACTTCTGAATGGAGGTGCTTTAAACACATGCAAATGTATGCAGATAAGCATACGAATTTAAAAATGTTGCAAGCCTTAAAGCTACAAGTAACCTCAATTGTGCCATTGCTGTGAGAAAGCCCAGCTACATTGCCTTGGAACTGGTAATGCCAAAGGGAGCCCGGATGAATGATTTTGCTTTCTCTCAGCAAGCCAGACTGGAGCACCCTTGCCCAGGAAACTGGGTGAAGGTTATGGGTCTTGTGGAGTGCAAACGTGGAACCGTGATTATACATGAAAATGATTTATCAATAATGTATTGCCCTAGGGTAATTTCAAGCTTAAGCAAACAGTCCTTCAAATGGAATGACATCTCCACTGCTCAGAAAAGCACATATTTGGAATGAAGAAGAAATGATTACATTGGCTTTTAAAAATGGAACAGGTTTAATAATTAACTTATTTACTGAGTCAAGTGCAGGCCTGAAAACAAAGGTGGGCTTTTTTCTTTCTTTCTGCAGGCCTGTCTGCTGTCTTAGCTTTTTGGGATTCACATTGGAAACTACAACAAAAATTTCTAGGAAAGGGATTCTTTTAGGCCTTATAGTAGAGATTCAGCTATATTCAAATAATTAGCTTCATTTGTTAAATATTTGAAACCATTTCCACCCTGAGCCAGAGAGTAGCAGAGTGAAGAAGGAGAGCTACAAGCACTGTGCACCTTCTAGACTTTGTCCTATCAATTAGTAAGAACCACTTAGCCGTTCCACTTTCTGGCTTGTTTTGATTTTATTTTCCTCCGAATAGTAAAAAGCCTCTATCAATTTCTCTTGAGTGACTTGCTGTTCACTCTCTCAGACGTGTGAAGCCTGCTTCTGTAGCCAGCAGGAAAGGTGTGTGTTTACAGAATGCAGTGCGGTGTGGGCTAGACTTCGCTCAGCTTTGCCTAGAGAGGTAATGGAGCCTGTGCCTCAGTTTCCTTGGGGATATTTAATGCAGGTGCATTTACAAGCTTCCTCTGGGCTATGCCTTGGTGTGATCTTTCAGACCTGCACTGAGATGGTTTCAGGTGTTATTCAGTGTGTTTATGGTATCATGGGTAGTCTTGATTTGGGCTGGCTGTGGTTGTGGTAGTGGCTGAGGGTGGACACACTTGTTGCTATTGTGTGTGTGTACGCACACTTACTGGTCTTTGTGTGTGTGTGTTACACACTTGTTGGCCTTTGCGTGTATGTGTGTGCACGTGTGTGGGGTTCTGCACACTTGTGCTTTGTGTGAAGGTGTCTCTCTGAGTTGCTCTACAGGTTGTTGTTTGAGACAGGGTCTCTCACTGAACCTGGAACTCACCCAGTAGGCTAAAAAGGCTTTCCACTGAGCTCTGGGCATCTGCGCATTTCTGCCCACAGTGTTGGGATGGCAGACATGTATGTGAGTGCTGGAGATCTGAATTCAAGTCCCCACACTTGCAAGGCAAACCCTTTACCCCCGAGACATTTCCTTAATCTGTGCCCTTAGTCTTTTTGATGGTGAATTATTTGCCTGAGTGTGTCCCTACTCTGCCCTACAGATTACATTGTCCATGACCTCCCAATGTGTCAAAGGCTGGTTCCCTAGCTCGTGGTACCACTTCGTCAGGGCGGGCCTAGTGCATAGGGCCTTGGTTATGCAGGCATGCCCTTAGAGTGACCAGGGAGCCCCACCTCTTATTCTTCTTTTGCTTTCTTACAGTTGTGATGTCAACAGCTTCCTTTGTCCAAATCTAGTGGGCCCAACCACTCATGAAGAGAAACCTCCAAATCTGTGAGACAAAAGACTTTTCTCATCCTGAATTGACACAGTGTGTCATTTATGTCAACAACAAACTGGCTTCAATACTGTTAAACTGGAGGACATAAGTTTCTTCCTTGTTTTATTCAGTAATCCACCTGGAAAAAATCACAGAAACCACAAACACATGGAGTTTCTCAAAAGTGGTTTGATCACACCCTAGGAAGCCATATGTTGGCTACGCAGGACACAGGAGGTCCATCCCTGTGCCTCTTGGCTAAGTTGGTCCTGCTTGGCCTTGACTCCCAACCCTGTCCTTGTGATTTCCTTCTTCTTGTTATCAGAGCTTTTCTCCTAAGACTTTGCTTTTAACAAAGTTTCAAATTGTTGAAGCTCTTATCTTCTCAAGAGATTGCAACAAAACTCCTCCTTCTCTTCCTCTTCTACTTCTCATCTTCTTTGTCCTCCTTTTTCTTTTCCTCTTCTCTTCTGTCTGGGTTTTCTTCAGGATAACAGTGATCTTTAAGAAACACAAGAAAATTAGTAATAAATATAGTTTCGTATTCAGAGCTCTGGGTCAGAAACTCTTCTACCAACATGGACCAAGAAGCTAATACAGAAACCAAACGGGTCTCATAGAAAACCACAGCAGGTGATGGGAGCACAAGGGTAGGTCAGTGCTGAAAGGAGTGGCTGACACCCAGCCCAGTCAATTACAGCCATCTCTCTGAGAGTGGCCTGAGACTGCCAGAGCCCCTAGTTTAATGAGTTAGCTTTTTAAAAAAGTAGTGAACATACAAAACAATGCTCCTTGTTTTGATATTCCTTTGTTTAGTCACTGTATCGTTCTCACCCCCAACTCACCCCCTCCCTCCTCCTCACTCACCCTTTATCCACAAGGGTAAATTTAGGTGTTGTGTAAATGTTCTCAATTTTTAAAATATTACTTCATAAAAATCCACTCTGTGTCTTGAACAAATAAATTATGTCTATGTCAGGCTGCTGGCTGATGAACTTGGCAGTTGACAATTACAGTCTGGGACATTTCCTTTCATTGCAGAGTAATGGAAAGCTGATTCTTCCCACCAGATTTACACACTCAATGTAGCTTATCTCTTGTTATCATAGCTTTTGCACTAAATAACATTTAATTCATATGAAAAATTCCAATATTCCATTCTTGAGAGAATCTGCTTAATCATATTTTATTTTTAAGTTAAATTTTATTTATTATTATTATTGTGTTGATATAATGATGTGTGTGAGATATGTTGTATACATATGTGCGTGTGTGAGTGTGTGTTTGTATGTAGGTGTGTATGTGTGTGTGTGCACATGAGTATATGTATACAGGTGTTCAAGTACCAGATGTGTGTGGAGTTAAAGAAGTCCGTGTGGGGAGTCAGGGCTTCCAGAGATTGAACTTAGGTTATTAGGCTTGTACAACATGTAAGTTTACTTATGGAGACACCCTCCTATTTTACTGTGGGATGTCTAATTTTGATTGTAAGCCTCAGGATAAACCTCTGGGTGTCTGTGCGGTCATTTCCAAAGACAGACCATTAAGGTCCTGACCTAATGAATAGCTTACTTTCTTGCTAACCTTCTTGGGAGGAAGTGAGAGGTATGAGGTGGGGTCCGCTTGTGGCTAGGCCCTGGGGGTGTGTCTGTGGTCCTTTTTTGTAGTGCCCTTTTAGTCTCTGCTTCCGAATCAGCATGATGTCAACCAGTTTGACCCACCTTTCTGCCCACAACATGTAAGATTACAAACAATTTGGAAGCTGAGCAGAATCAATCCCTCTTCCCTTAGGTTGTTTCTCTTGGGTGTTTTGATTCAGCAGACAGAAGAGCCAATTATCACTACAACTTTTCTGTCTGGATTCAGTTAGCTTCCTGATTACCGCCAGGGCAGGGAGAAAAGGGGGGTTAGCTCTAGAGGTTCTTCCTAAAGATGCCAATCCATTTAATTCTTCTGAGATTACTGTCTGACACTTGTTGAACACCGTCCGGAGGGTGTCAGAGAGTCAACTGACTTGTTGATACCGCAGCGAACCTGACATATTCAGATCTGCTGTCCTGCAAATCCTAAAAGGAAACAGTGTCTACTGTGGCACCAATTACTGCCTTGCTGGGAGAACAACCTAGTGAGCCCTGAGTGAGATATAATCTTCCTGCTGAGAGATCCAGGCTGGGGAGAGGAACAGGCTCTACTGCTGGCAGTGCTTCTCAGGAGAACTGGGGCTCAGTTAACACGTGTGTGATCTTCACCACAGGAACCAATTACAAAATATGTCACAGAAAATATGTCCTATGGGGCCAGTGAGATGGTTTGCTGTCAAACCTTCTGACTGAAGTTGGATCCCTAGTGCCTGCATGCTAGAAGGAGAGGACTGACTCCTGCAAGTTGTCTTCTGACCTCCACACAATGGCTGTGACACAGACGTGTCCACAAACATATACATGCATGCACCCACAAAATGAAATCTAATGTAATAAAATTAAAAGACTAAAACATGGGGACAACATGGTGGCCAGTATATGGGTGGGCTATGAAGGAGAGGGTGTGGGCACACAGTATTACAGTGGAGGCAGGAGGCTGACAGAGGTGCGGAGCATAGTCTTCATTCTTGACTGTTAGCTCCAGGTAGGCTCTGCTCAGTGTTCTCTCATGTTGGAGTGGAGTCAACATGTCACCAACCCCTCCTTATCAGCAAGGGGGGTATGCTAGGCCCTTAGTGGATACCTACACCAAAGATAGTAACAACCCCCCTTACAATATGCACTTTCCTATCATCACATCTCTATAGCGAAGCTTAATTTAGAAATTAAGTCTACCAAGGGAAAAATATAATAAAAATAACAGTTAAATCAAAACTATGTATTGAGATAAAATTGCCAGTGCTGCTGAACTTGTAGTATAGGGATTATTATTAAATAAGGTATCTTTTGAAGGTAGGCCCACAATGCCCAGACACTGATAAGGCCCAGCCACTATTGGACAGTAGAACATATGCTGTGGATACTCTGGAAAAATAGGCAATTCATATCCATACAAGGTGGAGCAGGGAGTCTGAGAGATCACCAGACTACTTCAAAAGATACACGGTTTAAAAATCTGTGGGTGACTTATTTTTGGAAGGTTTTATTTGACATTTCAGACTATGTTGATTGTTAGCAACTGGAAACACAGAAACCAAAAACCTGCAGAAGATGGCTGTTGACAAAAAGGTCCAGGGCTGAGGGATTGCTGCATCTGTAAGGAGTGACTAGAGGTGAATGTCATTGTAGGATACATTTCATGGATCTGATCTGCGGAATCGGTTGATGCATTGGTCATATCTCCAGAAAAATAAAGAGGCTGAGCTTTGCAGAAGCTCAGTAACAAGTGACAGAGATGATAGGGACAGAGATGTGTCAGCTTGCCTCTCACTCTGCCTCCTGTCTGCTGTCAATAGCATGTGAGGGTTTAGACTGGACCATCTTGGAGTGTTGGTGGTTCAGGGGAGCATGTTTGCCTCCTGTGGGCAGCTCCACAGTCCAGTCTCTTTATCTTTGGTGTTAGGGAATGTGCAGGACAGATGTCCGCCCCTGCTGTCCTCCAAAGTGGCTTGTGACCTTGTCCTTCTGCTGGGTCACTGGCTTCTTTTCCATATTTTCTAAAGTTGGTGAGTCTCAGGCCTATACTAAGGTGCCATGGTTCATACCATAGTCTCACTATATTTTTTATTTTTGGACAAAGAGATGTGAAAAAGAGATATCTAGTTTTTATACTCAGGTTCTGTTTCTCACTTCTTTAATTCTCTGGAGTTGAGTGAAAAGACACACATGGTCTGCATGACCCAAGAACAGTGAGCATGCTACTTAATGGCGCCTGAGAGGATTAGACCAGAAAGTGATGAAATGCCATGTCTTTTTCTCTTTTATCCTCAACCCAGCCTGCCGATGTTCTTATATTTAAACTTGTGTAGAAAGCAAGGCATATTAGTTACTTTTCTACCCTGTGATAAAACACTGAGACCAAAGCACGGAAGGGAGTGATCATTTTGGCTTATGATTCCAGAGTGAGAGAGTCCACCATGGCACAGAGGCAGCAAGTGTGCTGGTTGAAGTAGCGGGCTGAGAGTTCATGTCTTGAACCGTAAGCAGGAAGCAGAAAGAGTGAACTGAAAATGGTACAAGCCTTTAGGCTCTCAATGCCTGCCTCTAGTGGCAAACATTCTCCAGCAAGGCCACACCCCTAACTCCAGAAATGGCACCATCAGCTGGGGACCAAGTATTCAAGCGCCTGAGATTATGAAGTGCATTTCTTATTCAAACCGCCCCACATGGGATTGTTACTTAGCAGAACTTGGCTGAAGCTCAAGGCCTCCTCGATGCCTTGGTTTGAGATCCAGAGTGTTCTCTAGGTTGACTTTCCAGGCTCCATGGTGGGTGATCACACTGAGAGAACACAGGAGGTACCTGCTCCTTTAAAACAATTTCGTGAGATGGAGGTTCAGCTAGATACATGAACATTTGTCCCAGAGTAAGTACAGACAGTTCCTCAAGTAGACCTGGACATCCTGTCACCTCAAGTTCCCAAGAAAGAGCAGCTGGGGTGGAGCCTACTCCTTTAGCCGGCCATGTGGTCATGAACGTCATACAGGTGTGCACCTGTATGTGCACCTCAGGACAATTCCCTCGCCCTACTGCCATGCTGTTAGTGCGTCCACTACGAGAAACTAAACACTTTCGGTCAAAATTTATCTCTAGCCGTCACTTGATAATTTGAAAGTAGGAAAGTGGCTGAAATAAAACTTCATCTTGAATCTTATAACAGCATTTGATAATATTAGCAAAGCTTTGGGATCCAACAGATAGTCTATAAAAGTTATCTCAGTGCGCAGCAAAGCAAACATAGCTCAGGGCAGTGAGAGAGGAGAATCAGGATGGGGTAGCTTCAAAGCTAGAGACTAAGCTAGGTACAAGAAGAGGCCAGCATGGGGACGAAGGCAGGGTGAGGTAGGTCCACTCTACCTGCAAGAACATCGGGCTTGGCCCATGCCTCAGCAAGCAGCGCCCTTCCCTAACCCTCAGCAGAAGTCATGCAGCGCTCTGCCCAGGACCTGGCTGCTGCTATCACACCCCGCCTCCTTGGAACCAGGGCACACAAGGCCTCCTTCTAAGCTTGCGTGCTTCAGTCAAGATGGCTGCAAACACAGGGAGAGCAAAGAAGGACATATGATGTGATTTACTAAAAACAAAGAAACACCGAGATGTCCTCCTCTGTAAAACACAAAGCCGTGAGCACCTGAATGCAAATTCTGGGGAAAAACCAAAACCAACCAAACAAAAAATTACAATGGGTTATTAAGACAGTGTGAAATTTATGGCACCTGAATTGGAGAGTTAATTAGTGTAAAGAGTTTTTAAACATATAAAACTCTTTATAGTCAGGATCTCTGCTACACTCAAGCCTGCCCCTGATAACTAGAACCCGGCGACATCACTCACTCAAGATAACAAGGCACAGCCCTAAAACCCCATGACACCCACTGGACAGAACACAGAGACTAAGAGCATTGCTCTGCTCTGCACATCTGGAGAGATACCGCCTTGATCTGCCTGCAGCTGGAGAGACTCCCCCAGGATCCTGACCCTTGAATCAGAGACTTCTGTTAGAGCCTGGACCTAACCCTCAGCTAAGATATGTTCCGCAGGTGAGTAGCCTTGGGGAGATAGGCTTAGGACCATACTCAGGAACTTAGAGTGTGAGCCTGTGTGATGACCTTCAGCAGAATAAAATATAACTTTTGTTATAGTATCTACCTTCTTGCTCATGACATTTACCCTTCCATATTTCCTGTTTCTAAACACTGTTTTAGATGGGCAACGCCAGGAAAGCTGGGTTACATGACACTGCAAACTTCCTTCCTATTTTATGTATGATCAAGGACTATAATTTGCATCCGCATTAAGGAGCTGTTATAGATATAGAGCAAATGTTGACAGACAAAAGGTATGCACTCCCAGAAATGAGGCAAAATTAGCATGAAGGGGCCAGGAAGAAGAAAGTGCTACAAAGATCAGGGTACCAGCAAGGGGAGACACCTGAGCCTGGGTCTTTGCAGAAAGTACTGTGTCATGCTGACCAGACATGGACAGGATTAAAGTGGAACATGCAGGATTGGGCTCTGCTGCAGCCGGGGTCCCAAAGATTAAGGAGACACCAACTTTTCATGCACCTAGCTGGAATTCTGCAGTGTGAGTCCCTGGGATGGGGGAAGTGATGGTGCCACAGCTGCCTTCTTCCCAGTGTCAACCTGTCAACCGTTCAAGGAAAGTGCTTTCTCTTGGAGGACAATGTAGGATGTGAGGGTACAGGGTGGGCAGGGGACTGAGTGAGGGCCAGTAACGCCTCTTATCAGAACAGGTCTGAGTACCTACAGGCTCATCTTTCCCATCTGTAAAGCTCTCAGTTGGTAATCACAGTGGAAATGAAACGATTTGGCCCATTTCCAGGGCAGAAGTAAGCTGGGAGAAGGCCTCAGGAGTAAATTGGGAATGTGGAGTTTTTTGTTTGTTTGTTTGTTTGTTTTATTTGACCGACTTGCAAATGGGGGCTAGGTAGAACATAAGTCTCCAAGTTAAGCCACATTGCAACATGTAGCAAACCTTGGAGAGAGATGTGAGAGACGTGCATCCTGGGTGCAGAACTTCTTCGCAGGCCCTGGCACAACGTGCCTTCTCCTTGGAGGCTTCTGTGCTGAGTGAAATCCAGCTGCTCCTGTGTTATGAGGTTGGATCTGTAAATCCAAGGAGGGCCTTTCGGAACAGGAGTCCTGATGGAAAGGGAAGCTCAGAGCTCTGTTCCTGAGTTCCGTTTTAAAGGCTCTGAGAGAGCTGCAAGAACAATTTATTTTTTTCAGATAACACCCGAAACTGCCTGGAAATACACAGAGAAGGAAAACACAGTAATTAATTTGTCACTGAAACCTGAGGGGTTCGGCTCCACTTATAGGTGATAATGAATGTTTTGCATGTAATTAGCAAGAATAATTAGCACTTCTTCCTGGTAACAAATAGACTGGCTGGGACTCTGCAAATAAAATTAATTGTTGTGCTAACAGAGGCAATTGTGTCTCTTTATCTTCTGACAGTGTCCCTGTCTCACCATCCAGCTTCAGACCTCTCTGGCTTTGTGTTGGTGTGGGATGGGGTAGACTCTACCTCTTCCTTCTGCTTTGCAGAAACTTCAGGACTTGTTTGTCAACTGATCTGTAATCTCTAACATGTGTTTTACCGTATTAGCAGATGAGCCATTCAAATCAGCTGCTGGTTGAGGTGCCACTGTGGTCAGTCAAACGCTGACGTTTTCTAGCTCTGAGCGGCCCTTTTGTTTTACATTCCCTGGAAAAAGAATCTAAGAGCAGAGTCTAGGAGGGAACTGTCCCTGTGTTGTACTGACACACACTGAGTTCTTGTCAGTGGCGACTTTAAGAAGCGGATGCAGGCTTGGAGGCATGCTAGCTTTAGCAGCTTGCAAAACTACTGCTCTGAATACACATGGTATCCAAGTTCACAGTTCCCTAAACTGTTCATCAACGTGTGAATTCTACACACATTAGTAATGCACTTTTTTTTTGTGTTACACAGTAGTTGCACACACTTACGGGGTGCCTCGTGACATTTGTGTGCATGCATGTGTTGTGTAATGATCAAGCACGTGAAGAAAATCAGCAGTGATGGAATCAAGGAAAGAACATTTTGTATTGGGAGCATTAAAACCTCCCATTAGGAACACAGTCTTTCCAGCTTACAATATGGGAAAGGATTGCAGTGAGTATGGATGTTCTGGAGACATGTAAGCTGCCTGGAGAAGCTGAATGCTGTGGTGTGTGTGACGGTGGTCATCAAAAATGGCTACTTGCCTGGTATTGAAGTCTTGGCCTGACCTAAAAATTGCATTCAGGTTGGCTCTGTTCCTGGAACTCCAGCCAGCACCCCTCCACCCCCTCTCCCAACTTTCTGACCCAAACAGAGCCAGAGTGCTGAGGTTAGGGGGGGCTTTAGGCCTCTGCCTCGTGCCCAGCTTCCTCATTTTCTAATAACTGGGCATACAGCACTGATTAATGTCATAAAATATGTAGAGCTATTTTATTAGTCACTTTATGAGCTGGCCAACAGACTGCTGAATCAGCAAAATGCTTATCTTTTGTTCTGGGATGGATTTGGATTCTAAGACAGGTTTCCACTGGGTGTTCAGGAAATAGCACGAGTGTGTGTGCATGCATGTATGGGAGGGATAGGAACCATGAACATTTTGTATATAGTATACCAGAATCCAGCACTTTTAGTTGTCAGGTAGAATAATCAACGAGGTAATGTTCCTGGTTTAATTTTTTACATACCATTCTCATGCTTGAGATAACCAGAGACCAGGGGCCTATTGAACACCAAAGCTCAAGGTAGCGTCAGCATCATTTGGTAGGAAAAGAGTTTCTGGCTGGGTTAGTGGGACAGCTAAGGGCTTGTTTTTCTGACAAGAGTTTTTGCACTAGTAGGGTCAGTATCTCTTCTACATGTTTTATGGGAATAGAAAGTCATATTTCTGAGACTTAGCAGGTTGTGGACTCTCGCCTGCTGAGGAGAGTATATTAAGGCATTCGAGTGTTACTGGTAAGTGAGGACTCTGCTGGTTTCAGTGTTATTTGTGTCTTATTTAATAAAGAAATACTGGTAAAGTAGCAAAAAAAACCTTTATTCAAAGCAAAGCAATATTGCATATTAGAAAGAAATAACTGTAAAGGTTGACAGTAGGTCACACGAGTGAGGGCTCTATCAACCATGAGTAGGCAGAGTTTAGCTGTAAGGGGTATAGTTGGGGTGGTTATTTTGATCGACAGCTTAAACTCTATACTCATTTCTCTGCTTTTACATTTTTTTCCCACAATAGCTCTGATTTTAATCATATACATGCCCAATCACAAAATAGGCATAAGACGGTAAATAGGGAATTTTTCCTGGAAGTTTTCACTTAGAGGACAGTGTGCTTTTCTGGGCACGAATCTGAAACCAGTTCAGGCTGGCTCAGCCTTCCTACAATTGCATCTCGACATAGGCAGGGTACTGAGTAGATCTTGTCTAGTTTTGATGGTTGTTAGTGGGAGGAAGAACCTACTCTATATTCAGAGTGGGGTGTGCTGCTGAGTGTTGATGGCAGTTCTGGGTTTCTAGGTGCACTGTGTCAGAGAGGGGTGTGTGTGCATAATAGGGAAGGTAAAGCTCTCAGGTTGCCACATGCTTTACTAGGTGACAGTAAGCCACAGCCCAATGCAGATGGAGTTTTCGCTCTGCAAACTACCTCCAGGTGCTTGCCTTTCTCAAGTGCGGCCCTTCAGCACTTTGAAACCTTTCAGAGGTGGGAGCTTGGAAACGTCACGGACCTGGCAGGACTTACGTTGTAAGTATTGTTTTGTACTTTCAAACATATGCACACTTTGATCAAAACCACACTGGATAGGACCTGGAGACGGGGCCTAGACACTACAGAAATCGGGACGCTAATACACTAAATAATGAACCAGTGCCCTGCTCTAGATAGTTGTTGATGCAGACGGTCCTTTGTGTCTAAGCTGTTTGCTCTAAGACATTAGAGGCAGCAGTGGATTTAAGTGCGAGCCGGAGACGCTGCTTCACCAGCACATGCCCCTGTGTGAGGGAGGCTCCGTTGGTAGAACGCTTGCCTAGCATGGAGCCTGAGTCCATCCCAGTACCTCAAAAGTGTGCAGAGCAATGCACGTCTGCCGTTCCAGGCGCCAGTGGCTTTTATCTCTTCAAGTGTGTTAAGTGCGTGTGCATACGTGTGTCTGCAGATGGCTTTGATCTTAAACTTTCTTGTTCTATTGCATACGTGTAAGGCACAGGCACCTTCTAGGGCTGGCCTGTAGCTCAGCGGTAAAGAGCTCACCTCCCTACAGACTTGTGGTCTTTTCTCAGTACCACGGAAGTGGGATGGGCTCTTGCATAGTTGGTAGGATACTTGCCTGGCATGCACGAAGCCCCAAGTTCAATATTCTGGGCTACACAACAATGTTGAATTCAGTTTGGAATACATGAGAATAAGACTCTGCCTCAAAAAACAAACCAAATTAAGAGATGTTACAGATGGGGGAGTATTGTAGGCTTAGATTTGTCACCAAACTTACTTCATTTAGTGTTCTTAAACACCTTTACCTCCCTTCCAACCTCCCGACCATAGAGAGGAGATTAGTAGAAAAAGGGGCTGTAGACCTCTTTTATCTATTTCCTGTTGGTTAGGGTGGTTGGGTCTTTAGGGGATTACCAAACTCAGTCGTGAGGATACCAGCAACGCAGCCCAAAAGCCAACACCAAGCAGCAACATGAAGTCAGCGAAAGCAGCAAGACTCAGTTGGATTGCCCTGAGAAGTTCTCTGGAATGTTTCTCTCTGGGAAGTCAAGTATGGAAGCATGAAGATCAGTGCAGCGATGTCCATCCAAAAAGCAATGTGTCACGGTGTGTGGGCCTCTAAAATCTCCTCTCCTCAGAGTCCACCCACAGATGTTCTCAGCTGGCAAAGTCACACCCCTCACACAAGAGAGCTCACAGAAAAACACCACATGCCCTCTCATAAGCCAGCCTCCAACAAAACATCACATGACAAAACTGAGTCTTCAAGGAAACCAGAAACTTCCACTTCAGAGTCTATATATTTAACATCCAAAATATGTTGTACTAAAACTTAAATACATTTAAAATTATTCAAATTTAATCATCTTTTAAAATTTAACCATCTCTCATTGTCAGTATGCATCCAACCCAGATTCTGTGAACACAGAGGGAATTTAGGTCCTTCCCCTGCAAGGCACATGGTTTTTCTTTCTGTGAGCTTGGAGGCTCTGTGCTAACCCTCTTTGCTTTCCCTCTTTCTGCATCTCTGCTTCTCCCAGCTAGAACAGTGTCTTTAAGTTAACCGGCAGTCGACTTTCTCTGAGCCAGAGCCGTGAACTGAGACAGGTTCTGAGGCTGAGTAATTACCTCTCCAGGTGTTTGACATTTGAACCCTGGTACTAAGCACGCATCTGGTCTCTGTATCCAGTTATGATAAATGTCCCTGGAATATTCCACTAAGTACCCAGCTGCTGTCGGTTTGTACTGCAACTGTGGACATCATTACAAAAAAAGGTCTTCATTAATAATGGGGTGGTCCTGGCAGTGGAAATCAGAACAGCTCTAGTTTGAGCTGAAGTGATCTGATTTTATTTTCCCCTTTCTGCTTTTTCCATGTCATAAGCGAAATGGACAAAACCAATGATGACTCAGTTTTTCTGTTCAAGTTACCTACCATGTTGATGAGTCTCTGACAGCTAGGGGTTTAACACAAGCTCTGCTGTTTTTGAATATATTTGAGTAGTTCTGGGCTAGGCTTTTCAATATTCCACAACGGTTCACTCTGTGTCCTCATGATTGGATAAATCCATCAATGTGGCAAGTGATATAATTTTTGAGCAAAATTGAATGAGATGAAAAATATTAGTGACAAGGATGTTTCCATACGGTATCCATTGGTTTGCTTCTGAAAGTCTCTGGGAATCAATCTATTTATCAAATCTAATAAATTTTCAACAACCTGTGAAGTTCCTCTCCTGTGGCTATAACAGTTTTTTCTAAAGAAGTGACATTGAGGAAATGAATATTTTCCATGTTGCTTGGGGACAAGTCTGAGTGTCTGTACATTCATATGTGTCACACTCCAGTCTTGAAGGTCACGTGTGTGAAGGGTAGGAACGAATGGTTAAAATAGCACCAGAACAAATTTAAAAAGAAAACATTAGGCTGGGCTTTAAAGAAGTGTACAGCAACTTACTAGAGGTTGTAGGACCAGAGTTCTCATGGTTTCCTATTCTGTGAAATCCTGAGGAAGGCCAACATTCAGCTAGTTATTTTTATAATTAATTTTTTATTTTTTATATTAATTACAGTTTATTTACTATGTATCCCAGCTGTAGCTCCCTCCCTCATTCCCTCCCAACCTCACCCTCCCTCCCTCATCTCCTCCCTGCCCCTCTCTAAGTCCTCTGATAGGGGAGGTCCTTCTCCCCTTCCATCTGACCCTAGGTTATCAGGTCTCATCAGGACTGGCTACAATGTCCTCCTCTGTGGCCTAGCTAGGCTGCTCCTTCCATGAGGGTTGGGGAGGTCAGAGAGCTAGCCACAGAGTTCATGCCAGAGTCAGTTCCTTTTCCCCTTACTAGGGTACCCACTTGGATACTGAGCTGCCATGGGCTACATCTGAACAGGGTTTCTAGGTTATATCTATGCATGGTCCTTGGTTGGAGAATCAGTCCCAGACAAGCCCTTGTACCCAGATATATTTGGTCCTTGTGGAGCTCCTGTCCTCTCTAGGTCATACTAACACTTCCTTCTTTCATGATTCCCTGCACTCTGCCCAAGGTTTGGCCATGAGTCTCAGCATCTGCTTTGATACACTGCTAGGTAGAGTCCTTCAGGGACCCTCTGTGGTAGGCTCCTGTCCTGTTACTTGTTTTCTCCTACTTCCAATGTCCATCCCATTTGTCTTTCTAAGTGAAGATTGATCATCTTACTCGGTGTCCTCCTTTTTGTTTGGCTTCTTTAGGTGTACAGATTTTAGTATGTTTATCCTATCTTATAGATCTAGTATCCACTTATAAGTGAGTATATACTGTGTGTGTCTTTGTGCTTCTGGGATACCTCACTCAGGATGATCTTTTCTAGGTCTTCAAATTTCATGATTTCCTTGTTTTTAATTGCTGAGTAGTATTCCATTGTGTAAATGTACCACAATTTCTGTATCCATTCCCCTGTTGAGGGACATCTGGGTTGTTTCCAGGTTCTGGCTATTACAAATAAAGCTGCTATGAACATGGTTGAGCAAATGTCCTTGTTGTGTACTTGAGCATTTTTTGGATCTTGAGGTAGCATATTCCTAATTGTCTGAGAAAGCGTCAGATTGATTTCCAAAGTGGTTGTACAAGTTTACATTCCTACCAGCAATGGAGGAGGGTTCCCCTTTCTCCACAACCTCAGAACTTAAACCCAGGCCTTCTGACCCTCCACACAGGGTACTTCATGCCACCACTGCATCCTTATTCAGAGTATGAACGGTCCGAAGAGCCCGCTGTGGAGTCCTGGGAAACCTCAGTCCACTCTGCCGTTTTGCCCACCACTGCCCACAGATACTGTTGCCATCATGCAAGCTCCCCAGCCGTGTTCTGGGCGAGTGTGTTCTGCACCTTTTCTCAGTGTAGCTGAAGACTGTACACTGGACCAGGATCCTCATGTTATATATAGAAAGAGTCACAGGGGAGGCAATTTTTGCCGTATCCAGTGAAAAGTGGAAGGTGCTAAGTGGGCTCTTTGCTCTGTACCCCAGGGGCCTTCTTTCATCTCCAGGGGCCAATGCTGTACCCAGTACTGCAGTTATGTGGCCTCACCAAACTGGGCCCTTCCAGAGAAGATGCTAAGCCTGACACGTTCTTTGGCTATGCTGAGGTAGTCAGCTTCTTTCTATCACCAGATCACCAAGTTCCTGCCCTAAGCCATTAACCAGCACCCCACCATCACCATACAGAAGCTCCCCTCATCTCTGCCCTGTGATGGAAGCACACAGAAGACTGTCTTCTCATCACTTCCATGTTAGTACATCACGTTCCTCACACTCCCCATCAGCATTGCTGAAACAGCACTTCTTGATGGCTTCCTGCTAGAGTTTGCATCTTGGGCCACCTTAGTTAATATTTTTTACCAACCTAAGGATATCTTCCTCAAAATATCTCCTTTTTTTGCATTTTCGTGTCTTTGGAGTTCTCTTGCAGAATCGTGTCACAACTTTGTAGTGCCTTAGCCGAAGCCACTTAGAAACCAGGGCTGCTTTCTCGGCTCTTTCATGTGATCTCTCAACAATTTCATCTTTGTTCCAGGCTCAGATTTCAGGGAACATGGCCCAGGGTGGGAACACAAGAACTCCCTGGTCTTGCCTGTCAGATAAGGGTAGGTTTCTGGAAGGATCTTTTTTATAAAACTTCAAAATAGAATCATAAGGATTAAATTTTTGAACTTCATTCCACTTTTGTTGAACAACTTTTTATTTCATGTAACATATAAAGTTCGTCAATTAAACATAAATATCTTTGTCAAAGATATACCCTCATGTGCAAAAATTACAGTCTGTAGTAGAAATCTGAACCCACCTGCCAAGATTACGTACTTTCCTATGCTAGCTGATTTACTGAGGGTTTATTTTCCACTGCAGCCACATGCACATGCTCACATATGAGCACACTGACACACATGCGACTGACCAGTAGATCAACAAACACACCGACACACACACATGAATACTACATACACAGAGCAAGACATACGTCAACATGCATGTGCATTCCATGTATCTACATGACAGTCCAGTATTTGAGTGCACACACTACTTGCATGCTCCTCCTGTCATATGGAGACAGGAATGTGCACAAACAAAACTTGAGCAGGGGAATTACTCCAAATATTTGGGTATCCTTGTTGTCTAAACTAAAGGCAAGGGGTGAAATGCTCACCTATTTTAGACTCACAGCTGAGTTGAAGACATTATCGAACAGATGGAGAATAGTCGTATATTGACATAAAGACAAGCAGGAACTCAGAATGTTGCGGTGTGCTCCCTAAGTGCTGAAGATTTCCTGTTCAAATTTGATAGTTTACAATCAATGGTCTACACATAAATATGTTTTCTATTATAAAGCTATAATTCAACTGTGAACATAATATAGTAATAAAACATTTTACTGTCCATTTAGAGAGAATTTTATAGCTATTAAATTACAGTCACTCTTCTATTCTCAAGGTACAAAAATACATTTGTTACTTAGGGCAGATTCAAGCACAGAATGCTGCTTGAATAATGCAAACCCTTGAGGACAGATTTAATTAATCCTAAAGTAAGTTTAATATTGATAGGGATTGTTTTCATGATTTAAATTTTGAGAGTAATGCAAGCAATATGAATACAGAAGGAAAACAAAGCAAGAGACAGACAATTTATTTGTTATTAATTATAATCCTTAAATAATTACATTGCTAAGAGATGATCCTGTGCATGCATGTTCACACAGCTGTGTGTGTGCGTATTTAAGCTGTGCCTGTAAAGAGTGTGCGGTATGTGGGTGCACCAAGCATTGTATGTGTGTTTGCATGTCTGTGTGGATACATGTGTGTGCACACAGCTGCCCTGACAGCAGGCTGAGCCTCCTGATGCTGCTGAGAAGTAGAAGCTCCAGTGCCCTGGGGGCTCCTGGCCGCACAGCCTGTATTTTCCTTTCCTGATTTCTCCTGACATTGCTGGGAACACAACATTAACATTCAAACCCCGAGAAAGAATTTTTAACGAGACAAATGCACACACAGCTGTTTTCAGACACAGGTGTTTTCTCATGGTGGCCATCGACATCCAGGTAGACATCCTGGAAAGACAAGGGCTGAAGAGGAAGTGAGATGCTAAGGAAATGGGAGCCGTCCCCTGCCAGCCCGCCCCGTCCAGTCTAGGCCAGTTGCATGCAATCTGTGTGGCTTCATCGTCTATGCTCAGCCATGGGTCTCCATTTTCTGGGTCTTGTATTTATTTTATCCCCCACCCTCTGAGATTCACACGACTCTTCAAATTTAAGGGCTTTCTCTGGATAAAATCTGCACATAGCCCCTGTATATAAAGTCTACACTGTAAAGCTCTGCGTCCTTCAGAGCTCAGAGCCCTGCACCAAGCGCTTTGCCTGTGTTTTCTCAAGAGATGCTGGTCATGCTATAAAATAGGTGTGATCATTACTATTATTCTCTTAATCTCTCAGTGTGCGTAGTGCATGCACACATTTGTGTGATTGTGCACATTGTATGTACATGAGGCCAGAGGAAGGTTTTGCTTGTCTTCCTCCATCTCTTGGTCAGCCTGGGCCTTGCTTAGCTGGCTGGCTGGCCAGGGAGGCACAAGGATCCTCTGTCTTCACCATCACAGTGCTAGTGTGGCAGACGAGTACTGTGATGCCCAGCTCCGATATGGAAGCTGGAGATCCAAACTCAGGTCTTCAGATTTGCATGGAAGGCATTGTACTGACCTAGCTACCCGCCCCCCCCCCATTATCATCTCAATGGATTGCTGCAGAAAACAACATTCAGGCGGATTCTTGGCATACGCTCCTAGAGCACCGAGTGGAACACGGGACTTCTGCCCAGGGTTCGTCTCCAGCACAGCACCACCTCGCCTTCCCTCCTGGATTAATTTCCTTTTTATCACTCTGGTAAGTACAATAACCAGAAGCAAACTGAAGAGGGGAGGCTTTATTTCATGATATAGTCTATCGTGAGAAGAAGCCAGGACAGAAGCTGGGAGGCAGGAGCTGATGCAGAGGCTGAGGAGGAATGTTAGTTGCTGGCTTACTCCCCGGTTTTACTCAGTTTGCTTTTTTATTTTTATTTATTTTTTGTCACCAAGCACAGGGACTACAGCACCCCCTGTGCATTAAGTCCTTGGTCACTAACCAAGAAAATGCACCCCCATCCCAGCTTATCTGATGGAGGCAACTCCTTAAGTGAAATGCCCTCTTCCTAGATAGACTGAGGTTTGTGTCAAGCTGACAAAAACCGTACACTTCCCTCTGCATAAAGCCTCCCATTGCCCTGCCCTCCCTGCTCCCTGCAAGGTTGACCTCTGTACACATGCACTTTCATTTAATTCAGCAATGCAGGTCAATCCCCTGTAAGTCCATAACCTGAAATGCTTCGGTGTCTGACCATTTGGGAACAATGAGATGGTGGCACCAGTGGAAAATTCCACACCTGATCTCATGTGACTATAACACTCAAAATGCAGACATGTCAGAAACACTGCGTGGAATTGCTTTCAGGGTGTGTATGTAGATGAATATGAAACATATATGAGCTTCATGTTTAGATTTGAATCTCATTCCCCAAGATGTCTCATTATATGCAAACAGTAAGGCATTTGAAAGCTCTAGACATCAGAGACGGTTCTGAACTCACGCATTTCATGAGGGTCACTCCACCTGAAGTATGTCAGGCATTCACTCCCTGTGATTAGGGCTTATCCGAAGATGCTGTCACCATTTCATGTGTCTTAATTGCTAAGTTTCAGCACACATTGAATTTTGTCTATTATTTTACTTAGTTGGTGTGCCCACACCCTTTTTTTCCATTGTAGACACGTACTTCCATGCCTACTTTAAAAGTGTTTTGATTATCATTTTATTCCTGGAGGGCTTTGCTCAATAGCAATCTCTAGAGTGATGGAAAAGATGGTGTTTAAAGATGGTCCACTCTTCCTTCTGTTCTGTGCTGAGAACAGCTCTCTGACTGCCCTCTGGTTTTCTCCAGCTTTTCTCACTGGGTGCTTCTAAGGTCTTTCTCATTCTAACGTTACTCTTTAATTTCAGAAGGAAAAGTTATCATAGCCCTCCTGTTTATCTCTTACTGTACTGTCTTTCTTTTATTTGTGGATTCATGACTTGGATTCTAGAACGCTGCTTACACTAGGCTAGGCTCCAGTTAGACTCACTGTTGGAACATCTACTTTTGTACACTTCCCTCACATCTGCCATTCTTCTCCTTTCTCTAGCAGAGTCACTTATTCAGAGTATCTGAGGCACAGAGCTAATTTTCTAGATTTGTTTTTTTTCTTCACTGCTTCTATGATCCTGATGTGATTTCTTCCTAACACTTAGGTCTGTGAGCTTCTCTGGCACGTGTGCATGTGTGAGGCTGGGAACAGGGAAGCACACACAGCTGTTCTTACCTCAGTATCCAGGCATGTGAACACTAGCCCAGACCTCCTTCCTCTCTCAGGACACAATTCAGATGACAGACTTTCAGTGGCACCTCCCTGCTCATCCACAGGTCCATCTGTTTCCACGAAGATTACTACAATTGCATCAAAACACCTAATGTCCGCTTTCGCAGGGAGCTTGCTGCAAAGCTCATCAGTGCTAACTTTTTCTCAGGAAATGTCAGGAAGGCAAACAGGCTTTTCACAACCAGCCGCACAGGTGATTGTCATCTTTATACATCTCTCAGTGAAAACAGTGACATTGTCATGGCTGTTTGAGTTGTA
This sequence comes from Pachyuromys duprasi, assembly GCA_028658305.1. Taxonomy (NCBI): domain Eukaryota; kingdom Metazoa; phylum Chordata; class Mammalia; order Rodentia; family Muridae; genus Pachyuromys; species Pachyuromys duprasi. Next base: position 73,999,539 of record CM053760.1, read on the forward strand.
AATGCTGGAACCAGGCATTTGCCTGAAGATTCAAAATTAAAAATAATGAATTTAAAAATTATTATTATTATTGTTTACAGTGTATGTATACAGAAGCCAGAGGACAACTTGGTAAACGTTGGCCACTTGTTTCCCACCTCTCACATGGAGCAGAAATGTAGTTTCCTATAGTTTTTGCTTTGTGGAGTGTCTGTGCTTCTCTCAGATCTCTGAGTTGCTTGGATATTTTCTTCAGCGAAATCTGTGCATCTTCATTCAGCAAATGCATTTGACTAGAAGTGCTGGAGAGTGCATCTGCGTCTTTTAGATTCTGCAGACACTGAAGAGGCAGACACAGTCTGACCTTGTGATCTGCATTCCCTCTCAGGAGCACAGGGAACTGCTACCTCTTCTTCTCTCCTGACCTATCTCACAAGCCCAGATGCCCGCCGCAGCACTATTTTCTAGAATTCCGGTTTCTCAGAAGGTCACTCACTCGCATAATCTTTTTTTCTTGGCATCCCAGAGAATGGAATCCCAAGATGCACCCGTGCTAGATAATGGTTCCACCCCTCAACTCCAACCCAGTTCACATAGTTTTAATAACATTGACTTTCAGATATGCCTAAAGCTGAGGGCTATGTCACAAGTTATGTACTGGCCTTCTTCTCCCGAGCTTTTAAAAGGTACGCTAAGTTTCAGAAGTCCACAATCAGATTAATCTACGTCTTCAAATTGGTAACTCTTCTTAACTTTTGCTGCGCTTTCAGGAGCGTTGCCGTCCTTGCAGGTTCTCCTGGCAGGGAGTTTTGCTGTCATTTGGAATTCTTGTCTTTCTCCTAGCCTCTCAGTGGGGGATGGTTTAGTCACTGGCTACAGCAAGAACAATGCTTGGGGCATAGGTAATTTCAGCAATCCAAGAGAATGTTTTAATGTCTTGTAAAATAAGGAGGTAAGACTGTAAGTCTTTTTTACATATAACATTAATATGTTCACATTTATACCAACACTGTAAATAAGGGAGGCCTGTGAAGGCAGAGCTGCCTGGCCCTCAGTGACTGGTCACATCCTGTCATGCCTCCTCTGCTGAGGGAAGGCCTCTCTCTACCAGTTTCTTTGCCCCTTCACTGCAGCCTCTCCTTGCATCACTTTTCTGTACACTTCCACATGCCTTTGGAACCCCGAGTAACTAATATATGTGAGCCAGTCAGATAGCTAAACACTAAATCTATCTTATTTGCCCTCAAAGAAATAAGAAAGAGTGAAAAGAAGGTTGGACTTGAAGTCGACAGAACACAGGCTGTGTTCATGTGTGTGAGGGTGTGTGTGCACACTTGTGTGTACGCACACATCTGGAGGCCAGAGGTCAGCCATGCTACCTAGGAGCCCTCTACCCTGTGTTATTGAGGTAGAACCTTCCACTGGCCTAAGGCTCACCACGTAGGTGGGGCTGTCTGGCCTTAGAGCTCCATGGGCTTTCCTGTGTCTGCCTCCTTAGTGCTGGGATGACTGGTGTGTGCCACCACACATGGCTTTTTTTTATGTGGGCTACAGGGATGGAATCCAGGTCCTCGGGCTTGTAAGACAAGCATTTTGCTGGCTGAGCCTTCTCCCCACCTCTTTGCTGAGTCTGGTACCTTGATTTCCCTAGCTTTGAGTCATTTTAATATTTGTCTCCATTTCTTTGCAGTGTGGTTATAGGGCCAATGAGAAGATGAGTGACGTAACTGCCTGAGTTTGTAGTAAGCAGCTTTGCCTCCCGTGTGGGCTCGACCAGGAACGTGGAAATGTGTGTCAGCTTGTTATTCCTTCTCCACTGCAGCCGAGTGACTTCAGGCTCCTTGAGTCTGGTCTTTCCTTTTCCATTCTGCTTTCTCACTCTTGGTGAGAACGTCTCTGCTCTCAGTCCCTCTGCAGCCATGCCTTTGGTTCCTGCCACCTGTTAATGCTTTCCCCGACTGTTCCATGTTCTGTTGCTGGTTGATGTTATGTGTGTTTACCAACTGAAGCCCGTGCTCCTCGGGGACACATTTTAGTGCTTATTCCACAGGGCCAGGGCCCTTGTGCCTATTATGTGTGGTTGCTCAATCCCCATCCCATGTACATGTTCTTTCTCTCTCTGCTGGACTCCCCCAGCTCTCTCAAAAGCCAACTTATCTTCCAGAGTCTCACTCACGGCCTGAATTCTTCATAAAGCCTTTCTGCCCTGGGGACCTCTTCCTTCGGTGAACTTCTGTTGCACTTCCTGAATAGTTTAGCACCTGGTCACACAGCTTGTGCCTTTGTACATGTGAAAATAGAGAGTGATCTCAGGAAAAAGCCTTCTCCACATTGTTATGGGATTTGGGACATTTGGGATATTTGGAGTCCAGTGTGTACTTTGCATAACTGAAAACTGCCAGTGTAAGGCAGCCTTCGTTAAGAATGCAGCATAGAGGGGCCCTAGGTGTCCTAAAGGCACACGCTAATAATATTTTGCTGTTTAGGGAATAGCAGCCCAGGGTTTAGAAAGCCTCCTGAATATAACTGTGAGCATTTAAGGTCCAGTTTTGGCCTCTACCTTACTGGGTGCAAATGCATATGTGTGGGGTCACCCAGCTCTGCTCCCCGAGGCCTCAGGCTACCTTGAACTGGACAGTTCCACTTCCTGCTTAATTGCTATGGTTAATTTTTGCAGTGGAAACACAGTACTTGGCTCTGTGTTCTAATAGGGATGGGAGGCTGATGGAAGTTCAGTTCCCAAATAACTGAAGACATCTCAGTGTGATCTGAAGGTGTTGAGTGAGCCCGAGAGCAGTTCGTGTTTCGTGTGGAAAGAGCTGTGTTTCTGGATTCCTGACTGCAGGTCTGCTGTGTGAATACTTTTCTGTGGTATGAGGGAAATAGCTAATGACGGCAAATTGCTTACTTTGGACCACTTCTGAACCTGGTTTTGTCATTAAGGGGAAACACCACACCACATTTGCTCCGTAGGAACCAGACACAGTATCACATTGCAGTCTGGAGTGCCCACAGCCCAGCTCAGGCCACGCCTGAGGACAGCAGCGGCTGCACTGACCCACACCACAGGTGCTCCCAGGGCACACATGCTGTGTGTTGATGTCACGGGGACTGGGAACTACAATAATTTGGGGATGAGGGGAGGAGAGCTGTGGGGTGAAATTGAAACAGCAATGCTCGGTGGAGCTCTAGGTGTTGTTTGTATGAACAGGTCAGAACAGGAAAGTTGGGTAAACTGGTAGCACAGAAACACAGATGTCGCTTCCTTTTGAAAAAAACTAAGTCAGGCTTGGGCCTGCAGGTCCATCGGTAAAGTGCTGACCATCAAGCAGGAGTCCTTGGTGTTAACTGTCAGCACTGTATAAACAAATGGTGTGTGTGTCTGTGAGGTGAGAGCAAGAAGACCAGAATCCAGATCACCTGCACAGCAGGTTTGGGCCACTCTTTCAAGATCTGAGGGTAGGAGTAGAGACAAGAAAGAAACCCCAAACTAAAATACCCCTCTGTCCCTCTTCTCTCTCTACTTTCTTTCTTTCTTTCTTTCTTTCTTTCTTTCTTTCTTTCTTTCTTTCTTTCTTTCTTTCTTTCTTCCTTCCTTCCTTCCTTCCTTCCTTCCTTCCTTCCTTCCTTCCTTCCTTTCTTTCTTCCTTTCTTTTTTTTTTTTTTCTCAATCTGTGGTTTGTCCACATGCTAAAAGCTTTGAGAAACTTCAGCCAAATACCTGCCAATAAGATTTGGAACAAAAATAAAGTCAAACCAAGTAAAAACACAGCAAACCGATGACAGCAATCTTGAGAGAACTGAGTATCTTGGCTGACAGACAAGACCTGCTCCTGCCAGGCACATGCACACCTGAACACTAATTCAGGAACCAGGGAGCACGTGGAGATGCTGGGAGCCAGCAGCAGTAGGCCGTTCTTGCTTGACCTGGATGTAGGGTGGGGTCTTCCTGCAGGGGAATCCCTGTTACAGTTTGGCTTTCCAAAGTCCATAGTCCACAGCAAGCCTTCTCAGGTTTAACCCAGCAAATCAGCTGCATCCATCTTCCAAGCAACAGCTGAGGACAAAAGAGAGAGTGGAACAGTCACTCTGCCTTAAGCAAAACCTGGTGGGTGAGTATCTTTTTTTCTTCTTCTCTGGAAACCTGAGGCAGAGGCAAGCTTGTATCCTGTTTGGGTGATAATGCTCAGAACATCATCTTTATAAAGGGAGGTAACATGAAAAGGCCTGTAAACCATGCAGTCAAAACAACAACAGTACTTGAAGTGCTTGTACCCATTAAAGAAAGTTAAGCAGCAATACAGTGAGCACAGTCACACTGTAACTGAAGGGAAGCAAGCTGGCAGCCAAGCCAATAGCCCACCCGAGGAAGCTGTAGAGAACAAAAAAGAAAAATGAAGAAGAAATGAAAGTAGAAAAGGTGATGGATGGCCTTCATCCCACATGCAGTCAATAAGAGAGTGACTCCTGACAAAACGAAGACAGTTTAATGAAGATTGAAAACATCCAGAAGGGGAGCTAGAGAGGTGGCTCAGAGGTTAAGAGCACTGGCTGTTCTTCCAGAGGTCTTGAGTTCAATTCCCAGCAACCACATGGTGGCTTACAATCTGGTATCTTCTTCTGGTGTGCCAGCATACATGCAGATAGAACATTGTATAAATAAATAAACCTTAAAAAAGAAAACAAAACACCAGGAAGAGCAACAAACACAGTGTTCTTAAAAAATATTTTATTATTTATCTCTTAGTTGACAAATTAAATTGCTCTTTTTATGAAGGATTGTGGAGTTTTAATATGTCTGTATCTCAGTGTCTGAGTCATAGTTGACGTGCATCCTAGTTTTCCTTCTGTTGCTCTAAGTACTCTGACCAAAAGCGAGTGAAGGGTGCGAAGGGTGCGAAGGGTGCGAAGGGTGTGGCTGCCTGACACTTGCACTCATAGTCACCACACAGAGAAGTCAGGGCAGGAACTCAGGGCAAGCATCAGAAGCCATGGGGAAGGCTGCTTTCTTGCTGGCTTCCCCTGGCTTGCCCAACCACTTTTCTTAAAGAGACCAGGCCCACCTGCCCAGTGTTGGTGCCATTTCTAAGGGGACCTGTTGTACCTGTTAGCCATCAAGACTTTCTCACAGACACCCTCACAGGCCAATCCGATCTAGGCAATTTCTCAGGTGAGACTCACTTTTCAGCTGGTGTTGGGCTGTGTCAGGTTGACAATCAAGGCCGACTAGGATGTCGGCTCTTCAACTGTTTGACACTTTTGTAGAGTTCAGAATTCTTTCAATGGAAATATTTTGGTTTTTAAATTTTTTTAAAATAAGTATATGCTAGGCATACATAAGAATGAGTTTCATTATAACATTTCATATATGCATAGAAGTGTGTTTTCAGCATCTTACCCCACCTCTCCAGTTCTCTTTGGCCTCTATTTTCTTTTTGGCAGGTTCCTTCCCATTTTCCTGCCTTTCTTTTCTGTGACCCAGGGAGTTTCATTAGTGTCACTTACCTGACCACGGGTGACAGTTTGTTTACGGGGTCCTGGGTACCTCCCCAGTGGCTACTCCACTGAAGAAAATACCTTCCCCAGCAGCCACTAACAGCGTACAGGTCCCCAGAGAAGGGCTGGGCCTCTTGGGTTTCTCCTTATTCCATGATGGAATGTCAACAGGTCCAATTTTAATGAAATACACTCTTGACCTAAAGGAAGTCAACAATAAAAATGTTGCAGGCTGAGGGTGTAGAGACATGTGCTTCGGTTCCATCCCGGTTACTAACATAAATTAAGTTGAAACCGTTTAAGTAAAATTAATAAACAGAGACTTTCCTGGAGATCCCATTGAAAACTTAGACGAAAAAATTTTGTGTTCTTAGGAAGGAAAGTTGGCAGAACAACAGATTTTCCTTGAAAAGGAACCCTTGTCCTCTGCAGAGACCACTCCCTGTCCCCAGCATGTCCTTTTCCACTTTTCCTCTTAGCAACAAAAGCCTTTGGCTCCAACCTCCCAGCACAGGTCTCACTTCACAGCCTCCTGCCGCTTCCCATCTGACAGTGTGTAGGCCTGGGGGCAGCCTCTGCATGAGCCATTTCATGTCCCTTCTCAGAAGGCCAAGCTGCTTGGACTGAGGCTCTCCTTTCTTCCTCAAGGTTGGAAGGCGTGCTCGGAGGTGCAGGTCAGCCCACGAAGAGAAGGCTTTACTGAGGGTGTCATGGGACTGTTCATTACACGGACCTATATGCCCTTTGGTGTCTGCTGCGGTGCTTCCTAGCATGTTCTGATTGTTCCTGTTAACAGGGACTTCTGGGGTGGGCAGGGAACCGTGTCTGCATGATTGACTAGAACCTCAGGTCAGTGGAAGGGTTGGAAGGGTTGGAATGTCGCAGGTCCAGAGGCTAATTACCTTCTCTCTGGCTAACCCAGAACAGTCTTTCCATGCCCACCTCTGTGTCTAACACCCTGTGATTAACACACAGAACTTTTGGAATCTATTAATTTAGCAGACCTGCTGGCTTCCACCAAACCCCAAACTAAGAATGTCGTAAGGCAGCATCTTGAGCCTATAAAAAAGCCTCCTCCACCTTCCTGAACCTGATTCTCTGATTATTATAATCCACCACTGTATTTTAAACTTGCCTTGGTTTGTAACTTCCTTTGCTTTGTAAAACTATAAAATGCCATTAAATTGCTTCCTTGCTGGAATATGGAATTTGGGGCAACCTAAATTCATGTTTTTGGGCTACAGGCATTCACAATGGCTCCGGAATAAACGATCTCTTTTCCTTTAAGATGAGAGCTGTGGACTTTGTGCTCACACTCCGTGGGGCTGTTCCAAGCAGAGGAGCAGGGCTCCTGCCTGCCTGAGCACAGCACCTGTCACTCCAGCAGTACCTGCCTGCACTGAAATGCACCTCGTACTGCATAAGAATAAAGAAAGCGATCAGCCAGCCAGAGGGCTTTGTTTGCTCTCTCTCTGCTCCCAACTGTGAATATGAAGTGAGTAGCCGCCTGAGTTCCTGCCTTGACTTTTCCACAGTGTAACTGTCCTGGAATTGTCAGCCAGAGAACCGCTTTCTCTCCCGAGCTGCTTTTTACTGGGGTGTTTGTCACAGAAACAGTGATCCTGCCTCCGGATGGGGAAAGGGAAGAGTGACCGTGCTGAGGGTCGGCACCGCTGCACAAGCACTAACTCCCCGACACTGTGGTGGCAGCGCAAAAGGAGCCACATATTCTGCAAAACCTCATGGCAACTCTTGAGAATCTAAGGATGTGCTTCTAAAACAGATATGTATGTTTATATAAAAACATGCATACCAGTGTTCACAGCAGCTTTGGTGGAGCCCACACAGCTAGAGCCAATGCTGGTACACGTTAACAGGAAAAGGATAAAGGGATGGCAGAATATCCATGCAACAGAATACTGCTCAGCAACAGAAAGGGCAAGTTACCTGTGTACACTGCACTTGTGTCACTAGGGAATTATGCTCAGTGATAAATAGCTTCTTCCCCAAATTTATGCAATTTCACTGACACACAGTTTTTGCAGTATGGAAATTTTTAGAAATGGAGAACAAATAAGTGATGCCAATAGTTAGGGAGAATACACACTCATTACTAATATTTGTTATCCAGGATTCTCCAAAGCAGCAGTCTCAACTTTCCTAATGCTGCCACCCTTTAATACAGTTTCTCATGTTGGAGTGACTCCCAAGCATAGAAGTATTTTGTTGCTACTTCATAACTGTATTTTTCTGCTATTGTAAATATTAAGTAAATATCTGCATTTTCTGATGGCCTTAGGCAAGCCCTCTGAAAGGGTTATTTGGCCCCCAAAGGGCTTGAGAGCCACAAATTGAGAATCACTGCTCCAGAGAAACAAATCCAGGAGGAGACATAGTCTCTCCTATTCCACAACCACCTTCCATGTGCGATACAGACAGCAGAGATTCTGGGCAGAACTGCGGGCCTGAGAGCTAGAGACTCCACAGTTGGGAGATGGTTCACTTCCCAAGTTCAGGGTTCTGAAAGGATGGAGAAGCTTTCTGCTCACAGTTTTGCCTTCTCAGTCACTCAGAGGCATGGGTGATGACCACTTAGCAAACAGCCCATCTATTCCAATGCCCCCTCCTTCCAGAGCACTAAGGGAAGGTGACTCCAGGCCTTGAGGTTCTCTGATCCCTCATGTAGACACATACGTGACAGAATGTGTTGGAGATGGGTATTCCTGTAGAGGGAATCCACAGGCATTCTTGCCTGGTTGGAGCTCGTCAGTGCTTGAATTATGCAGCTCTACAAGAGGTAGAACTGTGTACAGTGTGCATGAGCATACATGCACGCACATACAGGTGAGACTGCGCCATCCAGGTGAGGCTGGTGGGTTGTTTCCACGCGTGATAGAATTGTGTAGAGTGCACATGGGCTCAGCTGCAGACACAAATAAAAGCTTCGACCCTGGAGTGAGGTTGGTGGGTTGTACCCTGGTTTCAATATTCTATAAATTTTGCAAAATGTTAGCACCTGGAGGAACTGTGAAAAGACCACAGAATTCTCTTGTATTGTTTCTTGTAGGCCTCTACAATGATCTCTGTAGAATTTTCAGCTAAGCATGTGGTGACTCCAAAACTATTCAACCAGTCTCCCTCACTAAAGCGTCTGGAGGCGCTGGAACCAAAGCACGTTCTTTTTTTTTTTTTTTTTTT
>CM053760.1:74008711-74054343 GCA_028658305.1 Pachyuromys duprasi
TGGGTGTACCTGGTACCAAACCACGCCTCACAGGGCAATGGTTCCCATGGCCAGCTCACACCTTTCTCCATCTCTCCCTCTCCTTTCCTCTCCTTCCCCCTCCCTCTTCCATTTCCCCCACGCCCTTCTAGGCCCAACATTCGGTATCTTCTTTAATTGTTCTCTGCATTATTTTTATTTATTTAGTTTTTTTGAGACCGTGTCTTGCTATGGACCTTGGCTGCCATGGAGCCCGCTACGTAGACCAGGCTGGCCTTGAATTTACAGAGATCCATCCACCTACCTCTGCCTCCACCATCACGCCTGGTTTCCTCACCTTAATTTCCGAGACGGAGTCTCTCAGGGAACCTACCGCTTCCTGTTTCAGCTAGATTGTCTGGCCAGCAAGGTCTAGACCCTTCAGCCTGCCTCCTCGGGGCACAGCTTACAGATATGTACCTTGCCTGGCTTTTATGTGGGTGATAGGGATCAAATTTAGGACCTCATGCTTGCACAGCCAGCACTTACTATCTCCAAACAACCTTCCCCCTGTTTATTCTGGGTAAAATTTCTGTATCTTTGAAGGGAAAGAGTGAGTTGGAAATGCCAAGTAAAGTCAAAATTTAAGATATTCAGTTGTTCAATGACTGACCATCTTAATAACATTATTTTTCCATCTGGTATTGCCAGGTGAAGCTGGGTATTTCTGTGTGGGTTTGTGTAAACTCAGGATTCCTTTAGATTACCAGGCATTTCCCCTTAGGGCAATATGCATGGTCAACTAAATCTTCTAGTCTTGTGATCATCACTGTTTTAGGGGGATATATTACTGCCATAACAGCTCAGAAAATTGAGGTGAAGGCTGATTATGCATCACATATTTTAAGGCTTCTTAATTTTTTTAATGTAAATTTTATTTTATATTTATTCACTTTACCTCCTGGTTGTGGACCCTTCCCCCTGCCCTCTCTCCTCCTGGTTCCACTCTCCCTTTCTCTTCCTCCTGTATCCCCTCCCCAATTACTCTGAAAAGGAGAGCAACGACCCTCCACCAACGCACCCCGGTACATCAAGTTGCATCTACACTGGCACATCCTCTTCCCCTGAGGCCTGGCAAGGCAGGGCCACCAGAATGAAGTAATCAAAAAGCAGACAACAGAGTCTAAGTTAGAGACAGCCCCTGCTCCCCTTACTAAGGATCCCAAATGAAGACTAAACAGCCCATCAGCTAGGTGTATGTGTAGAGGGCCTAGGTCCAGCCTATGCATGGTCCTTGCTTGGTCTCTGTATGCTCCCCTGGGCCTACGTTTGTTGACTCTGTTGGTCAACTTGAGGAGCTCCTGTCCCCTCCAGGTCCTTCTATTCTTCCCCCACTCTTTCACAAGACTCCCTGCTCTCCACCTAACATTTGGTTGTGAGTCTCAGCATTTGTTTTGAACCTGTGCTTGGTGGAGCCTCTCTAGAAGCATAGCAGAGTATCTATAATAGTGTCAAGGGCTGGCTCTCTCCCATGGGATGGGTTCCAGGTTGAGGGAGGCATTGGCTGGACATTCCCTCAGTCTCTGCTCTATCTTTATCCCTGCACATCTTGTAGGCAGGGTAAATTTTGGGTCAAAGTTTTGTGGGTGGGTTGGTGATCCCCTCCCTCCACTAGGAATCCTATCTAGTTAGAGGGTATCCTCCTTGGTCTCCATGACCCCCTTACTAGGAATCTTAGTTAGAGTTACCCCATATCCTCTGAGGAACCTACTCTGTCACAAGTTTCTAGCTTGTCTCAGTGATGCTCCTGCCCTCAGTTTCTCTGCTTTCTCCAAGCCCTCTGATCTTCACTCACTCTCTCCCCACCTTTGATCCCCACACTCCCTTCCTGCTCCCTCTCTTCCTCCATTTATACTGTCTATTCTATTTCCCTTATGAGTGAGACACAAGCATCTTTCCTTGGGACCTCCTTAATATTTAGCTTCTTGGGGTCTATGAATTATAAAATGGTTATCTTAGACGGTATGATCAATATCTGCTTATAAGTGAGTACATGTGTGTCTTTCTGGGTTTGGGTTACCTCACTCAGGATGATCTTTTCTAGTTATATCCATTTACCTGCAAATTTCATGATGTGCTTGTTTTTAATAGCTGAGTAGTATTCCATGTATGAATGTAACATAGTTTACTTATCCCTTCTTTGCTTGAGGGACATCTGGGTTGTTTCCAGTTTCTGGCTATTATGAATAAAGCTGCTATGAACATAGTTGAGCAAGTTTCCTTGTTGTATGGTGGAGCACCTTTTGGGTATATGCCCAGGAGTGGTATAGCTGGGTCTGGAGATATGGCTATTCTCAGTTTTCTGAGAAAGTGCCAGATTGATTTCCAAAGTGGTTGTTCAAGTTTGCACTCCCACCAGCAATGGAGGAGGGTTCTGTTTGCTCCACATCCTCTCCAGCATGTGCTGTCACTTGAACTTTTGATCTTATCCATTCTGATGAAATCTCAGAGTCTTTTTGAGTTTCATTTTCCTGATGGCTAAGGACATTGAACATTTCTTTGGTTTTAGCAGGGAATTAATTTTTTCTTTATCTATGGTTATTGACAGTTTTGCTGGGTAAAGAAGTTTGGGCTGGCACCTGTGGTCAAAATGAAAGGAATACAAATTGGAAAGGAAGAAGTCACAGTATCGCTATTTGCAGATATGATAGTATACATAATTGACACCCAAACTTTTACCAGAAAATGCCTACAGATGATAAATACCTTCACCAAAGTGGCTGGATACAAAATAAACTAAAAAAAAAAAATCAGCAGCCCTCCTTTATACAAGTGATAAATGGGTTGAGAAAGAAATTAGGGAAATAACACCCTTTAGCCACAAATAATATAAAATATCTTGGTATAACTCTAACCAAACAAGCTAAGGTCCTGAATGACAAGAACTTCAAGTCTCTAAAGAAAGAAATTGAAGAAGATATCAGAAGATGGAAAGATCTCCCATGCTCATGGATCAGTAAGATTAACATAGTAAAGATAGCCATCCTACCAAAAGCCATCTACAGATTGCAGATTCCATTTCCATCAAAATACCAACCCAATTATTTATAGACCTCCAAAGAAAAATTCTCAGCTTCATAGGGAAAGTAAAAAACCCATGATAGCTGAAACAGTCCTGTATAATAAAAGATCTTCTGTGGGTATCACCATACTTGATTTCAAGCTGTACTACAGAGTAATAGTGACAGACAAGTAGACCAATGCAATTGAGTGGAAGAGCCAGAAATAACCACACACACCTACTTACTTTAAAAACGTCTCTTGAGAAGAGACTGGGTATTTTGGTCTTCTGAGTCACCCCTTTGCTATGTGTGTTACTTGTCGTAATGCTTTACCTCAGCCTGGGGCTTTCAGTTTGCCCATGAAGGGACTTGATGGTACCTTTGAAGGCTGTGGTGGGGTGCTTTCCTAAACAGGCTGTACCTCTCTCCTGTCATTCAAAACCTGGAAAACGTCCTTCTTCCAGTGTCTGCTCAAGGGACCTTACCTGTATGTGTGTGAGAGAGAGATGGGGGAGGGGTTAGAGGAGTGCATACACCTGTATACGTGGCCTGACTCTGGTAAAAGATCTGGCTGGCAGAAAGAGTTGAATCTAAAATACATTTTAGAAAAAAAGAACATGTTGGTGCCAATTTGTGTTCAGAATATAATCTTTAAAATTGAGGAAAATATATCCGATGTTTTAATTTGAATTTTAAAAATTTATTTATTCACTTTGCATCCTAATTGCAGATCCTCCATCCCAGTCCCCACCTTGTACACACATTCTTTTTAAAGTTTATAATTACCCTAATTCTATGCTTAGCCTTTAATTCATTTTTGTTTGTCTTTTTGAGCTAGAGTCTCATGGACTCCAGGCTGGCTTTGAAACCATTAAGTAGCAAAGGAAAACCTTGAGCTCCTGATGTATTTCCCAAGCCCTGGGATCATAGTACATGCTAGCACACATGGGTGATGGTGTGCTGGGGATGGAACCCAAGGCTTCAAGCATTTTAGGCAAGCAACTACCAGTTGGCTTATGTTCCCAGGCTACTATTAATTTACATAATCCTATAAAATAAGAAATGTTTCACTTTTTTATGCAGTCCTAAGCTAAGCAAAGCTCAGCAGGTGTGAATAAGTAATATCCACCTCAATCGCTTTCTTCAGGGAATGTTTGATGCTATTAAACAGGTCCTGCTGCAAAAACTGGAGACCCAGTTCTAGTTTTCCACCTGAAGCAGGAGGCAAGTGGTTTTCACACAATTATGCATCCACCTGCTGGTTTCCATCCCCAGCTCTAACTCCTTCCTTGCCCTTACAATTTCCACAGGCAGAATCTGGTTCTAAAGGGGATGCAAGCACTTGTATGTTGCATACCTCTGATAGAGATGTCAGATGCACAGTATGAGCTCATGGGCTAGAATTCTGCGAGAGCAGTAGAGGAAAGAAAAGACTACACAGAAACCACACTCAGATGCTGGGAGTGTGCTTGCCTAGCAGCCATGAGGCCTTGGAGTCCAACCCCAGTACTGAAAGAGAGGGGGGAGAATGAAGGGAGGAAAACAAATCCATATACAAAAGCCAGCAATCAACACACTCGTGTGCACATAGCCTAGAAGCAAATACTAGGGTCCTTGGATCAAGAATTAGATTCTCTGAAGAAGACTATGAGATGTAGAACCTGCCCTGGAATGCATATAGATCGATCACAGGCTCTTCTCTGAGAAGAGCTAGAGGCAGGTGTCAGTCCTTCAGGGTGGTGTCCTGGCTGGTTTTCGTCATCAGAGAGGAAGGCGCCTCAGTTGAGAAAAATGCCTTCACGAGATCCAGCTGTAAGGCATTTTCTCAATTAGTGATCAATGGGAGATGGCCCAGCCCATTGTGGGTGGTGTCATCCTTGGGGTGGTGGTCCTGCGCTCCATAAGAAAGCAGGGTGAACAAGGTGTGTAAAGCAAGCCCCTCTGTGGCCTCTGCCTCAGCTCCTGTCTCCAGGTTCCTGCCCTGCTTGAGTTCCTGTCCTGACTTCCTCCAATTATGGACCATGATCAGGAAGTGTAAGTCAAATAAACAATTTTCTTTCCAAATTGCTTTCTGGTCACATTGTTTTGTCACAACAATAAAGACCTTGATTAAGGCAGCTGTCCTGACCATAACTGTCACAGACTTTTATTTTTGTGTTTTGATGTAGGCCACCTGGTGGCCTTGAACTTGTTATGTAACAAAGAACGATCCTGAACTTCTGATCCTCCTGTCTACCTCCTGAGTGCTAGAAGTTCAGGCCTTCTAGCACACCGAGTTTATGTGGTGTTGAGATCAAACCCAGCACATTCCAGGCACTCAACTCCACCCTCTTGGAATATGCTTTATCTTGCCCGGGTTCCTGAATACAAGTCCAGTGATTCACAACAATTCTGAGTTTCCTCAAAAATGCTGTCATGTATCTACCAATGGCTGCTGCAACGGTTCCAAGATCCAGCAGCTTAACATGCAGGCGCTTGCATCATGGGCCAGCGGGGTGCTTGGCTGGTTGGGATGTTCATGCTACATGGAGAGCTGGGAACCTGAGAATTCTGTTTTGTGGTGAAATTTACAGCTGTCTGCATTGAGATGCAGGAAGTCGTGCGGGAGTGTCTGGTTGTCCGTCACTAAGGATCAGCCCCACAAGAAAACAGGAGTGAATCAGATTGATTTTTCTAGGTTGAAAGAGGTCTTGTGAATCAACACAAGCTCTGAGACCTAAAAAGCAAAACTGGGAGGGGTCTCCAGAAAAAGGCTTTTCTTCCCCAAAAAAGCTGCAAGGGAGGGGCTCTTTCTCACTATCTTCTCTTGTTTGTGATGTGCTGGGAACTACAACCAGTTAAAGCCAGTATTGGCTATAGGAAAAGGCGCTTAGTAAACCTGCCACGTTCCCAGCATTGGATTGGATTTTTTAGTCCATTTGAACACTCCTTATTCCTGAACTTATCTTTGAACATAAGAATAAACTAAACATTTTTATTGTGGCTACTTTGTGTCAGTTTTCTATTCCTTCCCATGGAAAAAATCCTGATCTGTACAAACTGCTTCTTCATGATGATGAACTATATAAGTGGCATTTAATTAAATAGTTGTGTTTGCAGTTGCTACATGGGCTTGGCTCAGGGTGGTCCAGTCAGGAGGAAGGCGGTATTTTCTGTTCTCCATGAATATCCTGCCTATTTAGGAGAGCTACTTGGAGGGAGAAGTGGCTCAGAACATTCATACTCCCAGAAGCCCTTACTTGTAGGTCCCATGAGCAAGTGTTTTGCTTTTTTTGATCTCTGTATTCAAGCTCAGTTTTCTAGTTTTTTTTAAGATTCCTTACCTCATTCTCTTTACTTTTTTCTTTGAGATGGTCTCATGTTTGCCAGGCTGAATTCAAACTTGGTATGTGTCATAAAACAACCCTGAGTCCCTGTTCTGCTCTTCTGGTCTTCATCTCCTCAGTGCTGGGATTATAGGCCTGCACTACTCTATCTGGTATTTCCCAACCCAATTTTGAGTTATAAGAAATACGTACTGGAAATAAAGCTGAAAGGATTTAGGACTTCTCTGTGGTTTCAAAGTGTCTCCTGGGTTTGGAGAGGTGGCTCAGTGGTTAAGATCGCTTACTCCTCCAGCAGGGACTGGGAAAGGCTTGGTTCCCAGCACCTGCATGGTGCCTTACAGCTGTGTACATCTGCCTGGCTTTGTGCTCTCCATACCTGCACAGTGGCTCACAGCTGTGCACATCTGCCTGGTTTACAGCTCTCCACACCTGTCTGGTGGCTCACAGCTGTCCACACCTCCAGTTCCAGGCGCTCTGACTTCCCTCCACATGCAGCAGGTATGCATGAGGTACAGACACATACATGCAGGCCAAACACTCATACACATAAACATAAAATACATAAATACAAATTAAAACTTTTAAATATCTCTTATGAGAAACTGCTGGCTATTGGTCTGTTGTGTGTTTGAAATTCAGCATCTCTGAGCAAGCTGCTGGCCGTGGCACTCCAGGACCTTCACCTGAATGTGATATTTTGGCACAGTTTTTTCTTTCGGAAAAAAAGAAATGGGCAAATTTAGTCCCATTCCCCTTTTCTCTGTTCCTTCTCTGCTGGAATGTGGTGTGTGTACTAGATCTTGGGTGTGCATTTACTGTGTGTTTGGAATATGAACATCTTCTGGGAGCCTTTGGAATTCCATGCACAATGGCAGGGGCAGTCTTGTTCTGATTATTGGTGAACTTGGATAGTATTATTCCTCGTTGCTTTTGTGGTATTGTGTATCTTGTGTATGTGTGTTTGAGTGTGCATGTGTCTGCTTTAGTGTGGTGTATGTGTGTGAGAGTGTGTATGTGTATATATGTATGTGTAGGTGGAGGCCAGTTTCAGCCATTTTTCCTTAGGAGCTGTGGTTGTTGGGATGAAAATGGCCACTGTGGATTCATAGGGAGTAGCACTTTTGGGAGGTGTGGCCTTGTTGAAGTAGGTGTGGTTTTGCTGGAGGAAGTGTGTCACTGGGGCTGGGCTTTGAGGCTTCAGAAGCCCAAGCCAGGCCCGGTGGCACTCTCTCTCCTTGCTGCCTGTTGATTTGCATGTAGAACTCTTTGCTCCTTCAGCACTGTGTCTGCCATGCTTCCCACCATGACCATAATGGACTAAACCTCTGAACCTGTAACCAGAACTGGCACATGCCTTTAATCCCAGCACTCAGGAGGCAGATGCAGCAGGATATCTGTGATATTAAGGCCAGCCTGGTCTATAGAGTGAGTTCCAGGGCTAAACAGAAAAATCCTGTCTCAGAAAAACAATGTTTTCCTTTAGAAAAGTTGCTGTGGTCATGGTATCTTTTCACAGCCATAGAACCCTAACTAAAGACTAAGACCGAAGATGTGAGCTCCACTAGATCTGAGCTCACCAAATAGGCTGTGCTTTCTGACCAATTAGCCACAGGGGTCTGCCAGTACTGATGTTCCAAGTACATGTTGCCATGCCCAGACCTTTCATGTGAGTTCTGGAATCCAGCTCAGGTCCTCATGCTTGCACAGTGACCAGCTATTTTTGAATGATAAAGCCTTCACAGCAGCTTTTACAAATATGTACTAGAATAAGGACACGTTTAAAAATTAAATGAAAGTATAATAAGAATGATTAAGCAAACCAGAACCTGTGGAGATTGAGAATGTTTGTTTGTTTGTTTGTTCTGGAAAAGAACCAAGTGGAGACTCTAACAATGACACAGTAACCGATATAAACATGCAGAGAGCAGCCACGGGTGGGTGGGACCTAACCCAGTTGGCCCAGTGCTTGTCCAACACTCTGGACACACTTGGCTCCATCCCCAGTGCTGCATAACTGGCCACAGTGGCACACACCTGTAACCTCAGCATGTGGAGGTGTGGATAGGACGCTCAGAAGCACAAGGCTTCTCACACAGATCAAGTGTGAGGCCAGCCTGGCATACACAAAGCTCTGTGTCTGGAAACATACTGGTAAGTTTAAAAAGATGTCATTGGAAATTAAGCGATCTAATCAAGTGAGAACAAAAGATGAAAAGAAGTCATCACACCCTGTGTGTCCTTGAGCCATCATGAAGAGTCTGAGCAGATGGAAAGAAACCCCAAAACTCTGAAGAAACACAGTCCAAGTTTCTTGATTTGATGGACATGGAAACCTACAGTTCAAGAAGCTCAACAAATGACAATCGGACAAACAAGGAAAAGTTCATTCACAGTCTGCCGTTAGCAGGTCCTCCTCAGCTGAGCCTACAACTGCTATTGCACAACTCCCCATACAATCACCACCATCAACTCAACCACCCCACACATACAACCGCCACACACACACACACAATTACCACACACATACAACCACCACACTCATATAACCACCACACACACACAAACACCACACACACACAAACACCACCAACACAAATACCACACACACAAACACCACCATCAACACCAACACCACACACACACACAACCACCACCATCAACACCAGCACCACACACCTCCCTGACCTCAACCTACCACCAGAACCCTATCCCCATTTCTGAGGAGCTTGACAATTCCTTCTGACATGTGTGTGGTCACACAGAGAGGTACAAGGCCATTGCAGTGTTAAAAAGAGACAGTTGGAAGACGGGTACCACCCAGGTTCCAAACTCAAGACAAGACTGCAGTCACAAAGTTGCTTTGACATTGGCCTAGGATAGACAGCAATGAAATGGAGTTTAGGATCCAGAGTTGAGGAGAAAGCTATGTCAACAAAGTACTTGTTGGCAAATGCAAGGACCTGGGCTTGATTCCCTGAACCCATATTAAAAAAAGAAGGAATTCTATCTATCTATCTATCTATCTATCTATCTATCTATCTATCTATCTATCTATCTATCTATGTCTGTCTATTTCCCTGTCTGCCTGTCTATCTGTCTGTCTGTCTGTCTGTCTATCTATCTGCCTGTCTGCCTGTCTATCTATCTATATTTATTAGTGCTGGGCAGGTGCAGAAGAGTGTATCCCTGAGGCTCGTTGGCAGCTAGCTGAGTGTGCATAGTGAGTTCTAGGTAAAAGTGAGAAACCCTGTCTCAAAAACCAAAGTGGACGACAGCTGAGTTAGAGCACACACACACACAGTAAAAATGTAAAAAACAATCAAACTATAAAAATTTTGAAGTAGAACCTAGGAGAAACATCTGTGTAACCACAGCAGGTTAGAGAATCTTAAACCCAACACTAAAAATACAAGTCATAAAAACGCCCAACAGGGCTGCATTAAAATTAAAAAGGTTTCATTTCTAAAGTTCAAAGTGAGTCAAAAGACAAGCTACAGACTAGGGAACGTCTTCTAAAATCATACAACAGGATGACCCGAGGTGAAAAGATGAGCTGAGGCTGTGGCCCAGAGGAAGAAGTGCTCGCTTGGTGCTCAAGCCAATAGCCAAAAGACACCCCGTGCTGCCTCTCTCTGGCCGCTGTCTCCTTACACTGGGTTCTAGGTCCTTCCTCAGCACTGGGTTTGAAGGTCTTTCAATTAGTATCTGTTATCTAGTTACTTTTCTTTCTTTCTAAATTTGTCTTTGCTACTGGTGTGTGTGTGTGTGTGTGTGTGTGTGTGTGATAACTAGTGTGTGGAGGTCAGATGACAACTATGTGCAGACGGCTCTTTCTTTCTACATTTCCCTGCCTCAGGTCTGCAGGCTGGTGTCGCCAGGCACAAGCACACTTACCCACTGACTGACTCATCTGGCCAGCCTGTGTTTACTTCCTGGAGTTTTCTTGATTACGCTTACTCACAAGGCTTGTGAATGATTCTTTATAACTATTCTCAAAGGGCCCCATCTGCGAATATCATCACATTATGGATTTTAACACGGAAAATTTGGAAAAGACATCTAGTGCGTCATGTCTCTACTGAAAAATACTGGCAGCTAACTTCTTTATTTTTGGTATTTAGAGATTTTTTTTTTAATTTAGATTTTTTTCAGCTCCTGTTAAGTTTTTGGCTCCTCTTCTCCCTGCCCCCCAATTCTTTTCTTGTTCTTTCTCCTCTCTGTACATTTCTTCTCCAGTGTTTTCATGTGGGGTTTCTGGGCACTGGTCCAGGTCAGGCTTTACAAGGCTGCCCTGCGAGTTTTCATGTCAGTCCGCAGTAAGGATGCAGCAACTGAGCTCCTTGGCTGTGCAGCTGGCCACTCAGCCATGGCTCAGTTTCCCTGCTTTCCTGGCCTGCAGCTGGCTCAGCTCCTTGTGAGTTCAGGGGAAGCTCAGGGCTGTCCCCTCCCACATAGAGCACTCCCGCAGCTCAGCCCTCAAGCATAAGGCAGCCAGTCACGTGCCACAGAGCTCACTCGTGCGGGCCTCTGTCCCCAGCACCAGCAGCCGCATGGCTTGGCTCACACTTGCTGCTTTGCCTCCTTCCTGTGGCTTTCACTCTCCTTTCTGAGGTCTTTTCTTTCTAATGTCTGCTAGAGCATGGATGTGGTGCGTGTGTTGAAGGTCCTGGTGTTGGGTGCTGTGATGTTGAGTGTAGTCAAACCTTCCTGAGGTGGGGCTCATGGCAGAAGGTGGTCAGACCCTTGGAGGAAATTAGTGCTGTTCTCAAGGGACCCTGGTTAAGCCCACGAGTGTGACTTGTTATAAAGCAGTGAGTCTGACCGCAGGATCTCCCTGTCTCACCATCTAATATCTCAGTTTCTAGCCACCTGACCTGGGACCTTCAGTCTGCCAAACTGTGAACTATTTGAGCCTTTTCCTTTATGCCACAACCCCCAGGTGTTTTGTTGTAGCAATAGAAAATGGAGCTATAGACCATCTATATTTTATTTGCCATTGTTCTGTTCCTGAAAAAGAAAGGATACTTTGAAGTGTGAATTCAGAACAAGAGTGTTATCGGTAGACTTAAAAAACCTTAACTCTTCAGTTTTTATTACTTCTTTTGCTGGGTAATCTATAAACATAGCATCCAGTTACTCCAACCTACACCTTGTTGGCTAAAATGGAAATGGTGAGAAAGTATTCTTAGTAGGATGCTTTTTTACATCTTAAAAGTTTTAACAAATTGTTAGGATGAAGGGCCACAGATACATTCCTCTGCGCTGGGATGCAAGTGGAGAAAGGGTGGCTTGCTGGAGACTTGAGGAGCACTCACAGCCCCTCGCTCGCTCACCTCTCCCTGAGGCAGAGATGAACAGAGAAGCACACGCTGCTGGAGCCACTGAGTCTGAAGAGTGCTTTCATGAAACTCTGGGAACAAGGTGAGCATGTGTGTCACCTGGGCTGGAAATGAGCTGCTCTAAGATTGCCTTATCTTTCTTTTTAGCATGAAGAAGGATGACCAACTTTGGTTATTAACTAAGATACACGAGAATGTTGGCAAAAACAAGAATCAGGCACAGAACTTTACAGAGGTCTGAATTAACAATCTTACCTTTAAAAGCAAATTTTTGTTTTTGATTAATGAAATCATTTTTTAGAGTACCCTACTCTAAAAATGGATGTCATGTTTGTTTTCAGGTTTCCCTGGATCTCATTAGAAACTGACTTGTCAAGGAGAGAGTAGAGCCTGGTTGTTGAAAAGGATGGGCTACATTTTTTTTTTTTTAAATCAAGGAATCTGGTGACACATGACACCCTCCTGCTGGAAGTTTGTAGGTGAGGAGCCTGACTTTAGAACATAACAAGTTTCCATCCCCTGTCCTTTCAGAGGACCCTCTACAGGAGGCTCCCATCCCGTTCCCTCGCTTCCCCCACTTCTAGTGTCTATCTTGTTTGCCATTCTGAATGACATTTAAGCCTCCTCCCTAGGGTCCTTCTTCTTGTTTAGCTTTTTTAGGTCTATAGATTTTAATATGTTTATCTTATATTATACAGCTAATATCCACTTATAAGTAAGTATATACCATGTGTGTCTTTATGTTTCTGGGATACCTCACTCAGGATGATCTTTTCTAGTTCTTTTCCATTTGCCTGCAAATTTCATGATTTCCTTGTTTTTAATAGCTGAATAATATTCCATTGTGTAAATGTGCCACAATTTCTGTATCCACTCCTTCATTAAGGGACATCTAGGTTGTTTCCAGATTCTGGCTAATTACAAATAAAACTGCTATGAACATAGTTGAGCAAATGTCAGATGTTGAGACTCACAGTCAAACTTTGGGCTGAGCACAGGGAGTCTTATGGAAGAAGAGAGGACAGGAGCCCCACATGGAGACCACCAAGGCTAAAAATCTGGGCCCAGGGGGACCTTAAGAGACTGATGCACCAACCAGGGATCATGCATGGAAAGGGCCTAGACCTCCTGTTCAGATGTAGCCAATAGGCAGCTCAGTCTCCACAGGGGCTGTCTCTGTCATGAACTCAGTTGCTTGCTCTTTGATCACTTGCCCCTGGTGATGTAGTCTTGCCAGGCCACAAAGGAAGAGGACCCAGGCAGTCCTGATGAAACTTGATAAGCTATGGGTAGATGGCAGAGGAGCAGAACTCCCCCTTTCAGTGGACTAGGGGAAGGGAATAAGTGGAAGAGGGAGGGAGGGTAGGACTAGGAAGAGTTGAGAGAGGGCTACAATTGGAATATACAATAAATAAATTGTAAAAAGAAATACAATAATAAAAAGGAAACTGGTCCTGATGTTATAGTTTGCTTTTCGTCTATTTGCTGTAATCTATCCAGCTACTGAACAGACATCTTTTATTTCACAAGGAAGCACATTTCAAAAAAAGTAGAGGATAATTTTACCCTAAGAAAGAAAGAAAATAAGAAGCAATGCTGGAGCCTAGACCAGGATTGAGAGAGAGAGAGAGAGAGAGAGAGAGAGAGAGAGAGAGAGAGAGAGAGAGAGAGAGAGAGAGAGAGAGAGAGAGAGAGAACAGAGCTTACATGTGGCTGAATCAGGACTCTTGGTTGCAGTGACTTCTGGGCTGAGGCTGGGAGTGAAGCAGTGCGGCCATGCACAGTCGAGCAGGAGGCCTGGGATTGGGGAAGGAGCCTCTCAAGAGCACTGAAGACCAGAGGCAAGCATTTTGTCATGAACTTAAAGGTGTTACCAAGAGGTGGGACATCTCTGAGAGACCATGGTCGGGAAGGGTATTGTAGAGTCCACAGAGGCAAGTGCTCACTTGCTCACAGCTCTGGAATCCTTAACATTACTTGGGGACACGGTTACTCTGTGGAAATCCAGCTTTCAGTGATTGATCTGGAAACATAAGGAACTGGAATTTGCTCTTTCTGAAAACAACCTTTGTTGATATCTTGACAGCTACCCTTCACTCCCCCACCCCCCCATCTCTGGGAGTGGTGAGACTCCGCCTGTGCGTGGCTTGTTAATTAGCTTCTTGCTGAGAGGAAAGTGATCCATTATATATGTAGTTAGGGAACTGATTTCACAGTACCTACAGCAGAAGACTGAAGTTACTCTCCTCAGACATTTGCATCTTCCCTGTCTCCCCTTAATACTGCTTTGAACTGTCCACTTAGGGTCTTCTTGTGTGTGTGCATTCTTGTGCACGTGAGGACATGGACACACACATACACATGGAAGTCAGAACAACACTTCAGGCCATTCCTCAGGTGTGATCCATCTTAGGAGAAAAGGTTTCTCACTGACCTAGTGCTGTTCAGTAGGTTGGATAGAGTGGCTGGCCGCTGATTTTCAGGGAGCTGACCTTTGCTGCTTCCTGAGAACTGGGACTACACACAAGTGCCACCATACCTGGATTGTTTTCTTAGCATTGGTTCTTCAGATTGAACCCAGGTCCTGGGATTGCATGACAAACACTTTCAAACATCTCCTCCAGCCCTCGTGAGTGGTTTTTCATTGGCTTAGACTATGAAATGAAGTACAAAAAGCACAGACCTCAGTTGTTTGCTATGAGATGGCCTGAATGTCACTAGCAAAGCCTTCAGGTCTTCGTATTTCTTCAGGAACTGTCATGGCCCACTGGTCTTAAGATCAAGATCTACATTAATTATTTTTGTGTAGCTTTGACAATTACTTGACTAATAAAATTTAGAAGCAGAGGTTTTAGTTTAGCTTACTGATTCAGAGAATTCAGTCTATCTTGGCAAGCAAGGGTGTGACAGAGCAGAGAGATTTTGCCAGGAGACATAGAAAAATACTGCAGGAAGGGGCCTGAAGAAGGTATTTTGATTTCAGCAACCTCCATCCTCCATCCAGGCCCTGCTGTACACCCTTTACTAATACCAATAATACCGTCATTGTCAGTCTAGGGTTTACTCACTGATAAGGTATGAGCAGAAATAAAAGTATCACAGACACACCCTGCTACTAATCTCCTGGGTGTTTCTCTGTCCAGTCAGTTGGATAGTAGTCAGTACTAAGCACTACAAAGCCTTAGAACTTTTAGTAATAAAATAAGAGAGGCCACATCTGCTCAAAACCTGCTCAGTACATCTTTAGAACAGGAAAATTTGATAAATAGACAAAAGTGACTATCAACCAATCATTTCACAGATGTTGTTAAGTATACCTGAAGGCTATGGCTCTTACCAAGGAATGTCAGGCAGTTGTCCTATCCTTTGAAAAGTTATGGTGTGATGGTAAATCTTGGTTGGCAATTTGGAATCACCATGGAAACAAACCTCTGGGCATATCTGTGAGAGAGTCTCTAGATTGCGTTCATTGAGGAGAAAGAGCCATTCTAAACGTGGGTAGCAGCATTCCAGGACTGGGGTTCTGGCTGGAATAGAACAGAGAAAGCCAATCAGTCTCCAGAACTCATCACTCTCTGCTTCCTGGCTCTGCATACAACAGCTGCCTGGTGCTTTTGCTGCCATGACTTCCATGCCATGCAGAACTGAACTCTAGATCTGTGAGCCAAATGAATCCTTCCTTCCTTAAGTTGCTTTTGTTAGGATTTTGGCACAGTATCAAGAAAAGGACTATAACATGTGTCTAGGAACCTTGGAGAAACAGCACAAGTAGTTTGTGGTAAATACGGTAGAATCATAGTGCTGGTGGGACAGTTATCAGACCAAGCACAAGGATGGGACCTTCCATCCTCCTGCTTCAGGGCAGGAGGAAGCATACATACAACTGTCAGATGCACTGTTCTCTACCTATGCCAAGCAGGGCACACTCACAGCTGCCAGAATTCTAAGTGGGACATACTGCTTTGACAAATGACCATTGGTCAAAATTTCCCTGGAGTGGTAAAGATTTGAATTGAATTCTTAAAAAAATTATTTTTAAATACAAAGCATGTTATTCATCAACAACAATGTATTTTTAATGACAATGGACAGTGAAAAACACAGAAAAATTTTGAATTCTTTTAAATCCTTGGCATGTTACTCTAAGATTCAGGGACAGTAAATCATTATTCCCAGGGACTGTCTGAATTTTCTGAATAATAAATATGTTAAACGCCCTGCTGACAGTCCTCACACTCTATTACTTGAATAGCTAAAATTGTTGTTTAAGAAATAAAATGCATTTAGTAGTACTTACAAAGAGTCACAGCCTGCAGGAATATTCCAACAAGGAAAAGCTTAATTTAGAATTCAGGTCTCTCAGTACAGTAACAGGTGTTCATAGAAGCAACCTGAATTTGATTCTTCAAGTAGCCATATAGCATACTGAGGAAGAGGTCCTAGGACACACAGAGTCGTGGCAGGGAGCCTCTGAGGTGGGGTGTGGAGCATAAGCTCTCCTTTGCGCTTTGGCTGATGCCGTGAGGAGGCTGAGGGGCTCTCACATGCAGGAAGCCGTGGGTTCACCAACACCTGTAACCTGAATACTCCTGAAGTAAACATAGGAAGGTAAGGAATCCGAGGCCACTTGCCTTAGGTGGGCTTTCCACAGCTACAACAGTATGATTAGAACCAGCTCGGGGAGCTGGTTGCCTTATACTTCCATATCACTGTTCATCATTGAAGGAAGTCAGGACAGGAACACAAATAAGGCAGGAACTGGAGACAGGAACCAATGCAGAGGCCATGGAGGGGTACTGCTTACTGGCTTGTTTCCCCTGGCTTGCTCAGCCTGCTTTCTTATAGAACCCAAGCCCATGTGGAAACACCCAACAGGTTAGACCCTCTTGCTTCAATCACTAATTAAGAAAATGCCTTAGAGGGCTTACAGAGAGAAGAGAAACCATGTCCTGGGACATCTCTGAGACTGGCTGTAGAGTTATAACAGTGCAGGCCCCTGGCAGGATATGGGGGAGACTCCAGCAGAGACCCTCTATTAGCGGGGGACATGGAGAGTGAAGAGGCCACCCTCTAACCAGACAGGACTCCTAGAAGAGGGAGGAGAATACCAACCCACCCACAAAAACTTTGACCCAAAATTTACCCTGCCTACAAGATGTTCAGGGATAAAAATAGAGCAGAGATTGAGGGAACCTGCAACCAATGCCTGGCCACCCCATGGGAGAGAGCCAACCCCTGACTCTCATAATGCCCTTCTGCTATGCTTGCAGACGGGAGCCTAGCCTAGATGTCCTCTGAGAGGCCCCACCCAGCAATGGAAACACATGCTGTGACTGGCTGTGACTCACAGCCAAACAAAGGCACAGGGAGCCTTGTGGAAGAGTGGGAGGAAGGACTGAAGGATCTGGAGGGAACAGGACCTCCACAAGACCAACAGAGACAACTAATCTGGGCCCAGGAGTGCTTGCGGAGACTGAAACACCAACCAAGGACCATGTATTCACTGAACCTAGTTCCCCTACACATATCTACCCAATGAATGGCTTGGTCTTCATGTGGGCTTCCCTAGTAAGTGGAGCAGGGGCTGTCTCTGGACAAGGACTATGTGGCCTACTTTCTGATCACTTTCCCCTGGCGAGGCTGCCTTGCCAGACTGCTGTGTCAGAGGATGAACTTAATCCCTAGGACTTGATGTGCTGGGATGAATGGGGGGATTCCCCTTTTCTGAGGGGAAGGAGGAGGAAGACAAGGGGAAGAGGGAAGGAAGGTAGGACTGAAAAGAGAGGAGGGAGGGGGCCACAATTGGGATATTAAATAAATAAACAGATAATGCCTTTGGTCCAGATTTTATGGAGGCGTTTTCTCAGTGAAGGTTCTTTCCTGCAGATACCTTTAGTTTGTGTGTTAAGTTGACATAAAACCAGCTAGCACATCTTCCTCTGATATACAGCCACTTCAAGGTCTTCCCAGACCACACAAAACCCCATCTTAGTAAATCAAAGGAAGCTGAGCCTAGCAGCTAAGGCTGTGGAATCATGGAAGCTGAGATAGGAGGACTGTTGGAAGTTCAAGTCCAGCCTGGGTTACATAGCAACACAAGATGAATAAATAGAACTAGAATAAATAAAATAGAGGAACACTTACATTTGGTGTCTTATTTAGGATTCGGATTTTTTACTGATAGAGATGGCAATGGTATTTGGAATGACTCTATATAGTTGACATTCAGTCTGTGTCTGTGTGCATGCAGTTTTGATAGAGAATAAAGTTCAAGATGTCACAGGAATCAAATGAATAACTGCCATAAAATAAAGTATCTATCATGCTGGGATATTGAAGTTTTACCACCTCGCCCTGCAGTGAGTCAGGGTCTCACTGTGAAGCATAGGCTGGCTTTAGACTTATAACCCTTCTGCCTCAGCCACCTGAATGCTGGAGCTAGGATAACAGGTGTGTACCACCATGCCTGGCCAGGTTTGACTTCTTCTAGTGATGAAAGGTTAAGTTTTCTGACATGTTGTCTTTACATATACATGTAAAAAGTCAAAGAGTGAAAGCACAAGTGTGGTATGGCATTTGAGGTAAAACCTCCCTCCTCTGCCTTGGAACTCTTCCCTATAAAGGTATAGGCATATGGAGTCACTGATGGGGATGGGGAAAAATGAGCCTGACTTTTCAAATGTCACAATATAAATACAACACACAGCACACAACACAGACAACACACAAATATGAAGCATCTAGTTGCTACCTGTGCTGGTTTCAATGGGAATGGGCCCCATCGGCTTATAAATTGAAATGTTTGGTCATTAGGGAATGGAGCTACCTGACAGGGAGTAGGAAGTGTGGCCTTGTTAAAGGACATGTGTCACTGGGGGTAGGTTCCGGGGTCTCAGATGCTCCAGCCAGACCCAGTCTCTCTCTCTTCCTGCTGCTCGAAGACCCAGGTGTAGAACTCCCACCTTCTTTTTTATGTCTGCCTGTCTGCTGTTACCCTGTCTACCATGATGATGTTAGACTAATATTCCAAAAACGTAAGCAAGGACACACCAAATGCTTTCTTTTGTTGTGGTGCCTCTTCATAGCCATAGACACGGAGACCAGTAAGGGCCACACCTCTGTTCTGTCCCTCTACTCTCTTGATGAACTCTGTAGGCACCCCTCCTCCCCCAAACTCTGAACCCTATTATTACTGTTCCCCAGCCTCATAATTTCTTCTAAGATATTTTAGGGGTATGTATTGTATATTAAGCATAGTCTGCTCCATCCCTTTCCCTAGCCCCACACTTAGTCCCCTTTTGCTCTCCTGGACATTGTTATCTACTTTCATCTCATATCTGTATGATTTTATTTGATTATATAAAATCTAGAAACCACAATTGAGAGGAAACGTGTATTAGTCTTTCTGAGGCTGGATTAATGTGCTGAATAACATCTCCAGTTGCCTCCATTTTCCTGCAAATGACATGACTTCATTCTTCTGAAAAACAAACGCTGTGTGAATACAGAGACATGTGGTTTTGCAAGGTGCTGAGAATAAGGGACAGTTGAGTACTTAAGACACTATATCAGATAGCCATGAGAGAATTCCAGACAGGAGCCTAGCACAGCTGTCCTCTGAGAGGCTCTACCCAGCAGCAGATCAAAACAGATGCTGAGACCCACAGCAAAATGTTAGGCAGAGCTACAGGAGTCTTACAGAAGAGTAGGAGCCAGGAGAGAAGGACCCAGAGGGGAAAGAACTCCACAAGGAACAATAGAGGCAGCTAGCCCAGGCCCAAGGGGGCTCATGGAGAATGAAGAACCAGCCAAAGAGCAGGCATGGGATGGACTTAGGCCCCCGACACATATGTAACTGATGGGCAGCTTGGTCTTCCTGTGGGTCCCCTAGCAAATGGATCAGGGTCTGTGTCTGCCATGGACTCTATTGCCCTCTCTTGGATCACTTTTCCCTGGCTGGGATGCCTTGTCTAGACTCAGTGGAGGAAGATTCACTTGGTCCTGGGTGACTTGATATGCCAGGGTAGGTTGGCAGGGTGGAGGAGGGAGGGAGAAATGGGGAAGAGGGTGAGAAATTGGGACAGGGAGAAGAGAAGGGGAGGGCCTGGGATCAGGATATAAAGTGAAAAAAAAAATAAAAACAGCAATATAATAAAAAGAGAAAAGGGGAATATAGGAACATCATACAGAAAATATATGGAAATAATAAAAGAAAAAGATAGATATTGAATATGCTCTTCAACTGTGAAACTATTGTCATTCTCAAATGTCTTTTAATTCATTGGTATAGAATTCTGCAGATTGATACAGAAATAAGGTTATTTTTAATACATGGGTATGGAATTTTATATGTTGCTTCAAATTTAATATATTTTGATACACATATGTATGTATGTTTCTATTCTGGTAGGAGGACTGTGCGAAGTAACATCTGCCTATTCAGATTTACTATAGAGAGATAGATGAGATAGATAGTAGATAGAGAGAGATAGATAATAGGTAGATAGACATGGATAGATCAATAAATAGATAGTTGGTAGATAGAGATAGAGGTGACAGAGATAATGTGATAATACACTATGTAAATACAAATGTAAACAGATAGATAGCTAGAGAGATAGAGATGTTGTGATAATATATTATCTAAATATGAAAGTAAGAAGATAAATAGATAGTGATAGATAGACACAAATAGATGATAGATATGATAATTTACTACGTAAATGTAAATAGATAGATAGATATGATGTGATAATACACTATGTAAACAGGTAGCTAGATGGTCCTCAAAAGTTTCAGAGACTTAAATAATACAGCATTTAAAGATTTTTTTTTATTAATTTAAGTCCTTTTTGACTTGAGACATGTCAGCTCCTGGCAACAGCCCCAGCCTACCTCATCAAAGATTATTAGCACTATTAAATCTCCTTTTAGAGATAGCTCATTAATGGCAAGTTAACCATTGGGCAAAAATGTCCCAGACAATGTGCCAGAGGACGAGAGCAGGGCGCCAGGAATGCTGTCTACCTCATTTTGAGAAGAAAAGTGTCTCTCTGAGCCTGAGGGGTGCAGATTAGTCCAGGCGTTTCTGCCCTGTCCCCGTCATCCAGCACCAGGGTTACAAGCCCCCATCACCAGGTCCAGCTTTTGACACGATTCTGGAGGTTGAACTCATGGTCCTCATTCGCAGTCCTTGTGCCTTCAAGGAAAGCATTTTACTGACTGAACTATCTCTCCAGCCTCTAGGCACAGGACTTGTGCTAGAGTCTTTGTTTTATTAAAATGCTCTGCTAATCCATTCTCTCTCTCTCCCTCCTTCTCTGTCTCTCTCTCCAACTTGCGGATAAGGATGTAAGCTCTTAGCTACTGCTCCAGGACCATGCCAGCCTGTCTGCTGCCGTGCTCGCTGCCGTGACTGCCATGGTCTCACCTTCAGAAACTGTAAATCCACTAAAGACTTGTTCATGAAAAGTAACTAAGACATTAACCTTGGACATAGCTTCAAGATAGCAGAGTACTTTGGCTTGAATTTCACAACTGACTTAATCTGGAGGTTGACATTCACAGACACTGTTGTACGCAGGATACCCAAACTTAAGTTACTATATTCTGTGATTTACTTTGACTTTTTTGGTTGTTATTTATTCCATCTAACCTTACAGTCATGCTAGGTTACTGTATTAGATTTCTATATTAAATTCCATATTCAAAATCCAGTGTGCCTAGTTTTCTGGACCACTGTCCTGGCTTCCTAATGTTCCCGTTTTTCTTGCAGCTTGCCGAAGGGTTACCATCAGATTCTATAGTTTGGTCTGCTCAATTTAACAACAGTTAGGTTTTTTTCTTTTCCCTTAAGCCAGTGGCACAGGCTAGTAATCCTAATTATTTGGGAGACCAAAGCAGAAGGGCTAGGATTTCAAAGGCAGGTTGGTAGGTCAGTGAGACACTGTCTCAAAATAAAAAGTGAAAAGGGGTTTGGAGAAATCAAAATGTAATGTATATGTTGAAAAAATGACAGTTATTCATATTTATGGGAATCATGTGACTATAACGCCACATTCGGGCATCCTGCAATCCATCTATAGTGATTAAAATTTGCACTAATTCATGGGTTTATTGTAGTTTTGTGCTGGAAATCCTCAAGCACCCTTTTAGCTAGATTAAAATATTAGAGTATGTAATGAATTGATGCAGATGGCAGTCATCCCACTGAACCATGAAGTGCTTGAATTTAATCTCCGCGTTAGTATGTCAGCATCCCACCTCTCCCACCTTTTCTCCTTCCGTCCTCCTGACTCCACACTGTTTCCCAAACCATGGCTTGATTTGCATTTCCTGGTTTCCTAAATGCTTTTATCTATCTGTAACATATGCTACTAGTATGTCTACTCAAATTGTCTGTTTTAGCTGGATTATAGAATTCATATCTTGCTGCCTGGATTCCCTCTGAATTCTGGATATTGGTTCCTGGTCAGATTAGTAGTTTTCAGATTGCTCTTTGTTCTATGTATGGTTTGTTCTGTCTGCTGTTTCCTTTGTGTGTGAAAATGTTATTTAATCCCATTTGCCTACTTTTTGTTGTGGTAACCTTTGCATTGGCAGTCTTTTTTTAATTAAATTTTTATTTTTTATATTAATTACAGTTTACTTTTATTTTACTTTTACTTTTATTTTACTTTTATTTACTTTTTATCCCAGCTGTAGCCGCCTCCCTTATTCCCTCCCAACCCCACTCTCCCTCTCTCATCTCCTCCCTGCCCCTCTCTAAGTCCACTGATAGGGGAGGTCCTCCTCCCCTTCCATCTGACCCTAGGTTATCAGGTCTCATCAGGACTGGCTACAATGTCCTCCTCTGTGGCCTAGCTTGGCTGCTCCTCCCATGAGGGTTGGAGAGGTCAAAGAGATAGCCACAGAGTTCATGCCAGAGTCAGTTCCTTTTCCCCTTCCTAGGGTACCCACTTGGATACTGAGCTGCCATGGGCTACATCAGAGCAGGGGTTCTAGGTTTTATCCATGCATGGTCCTTGGTTGGAGAATCAGTCTCAGACAAGCTCTTGTACCCAGATATATTTGGTCCTTGTGGAGCTCCTGTCCTCTCTAGGTCATACTAACTCTCCCTTCTTTCATATGATTCCCTGCACTCTGCCCAAGGTTTGGCCATGAGTCTCAGCATCTGCTTTGATACACTGCTAGGTAGAGTCTTTCCGAGGCCCTCTGTGGCAGGCTCCTGTCCTGTTACTCGTTTTCTCCTTCTTCCAATGTCCATCCCATTTGTCTTTCTAAGTGAAGATTGATCATCTTACTCGGTGTCCTCCTTTTTGTTTGGCTTCTTTAGGTGTACAGATTTTACTATGTTTATCCTATTTTATAGATCTAGTATCCACTTATAAGTGAGTATATACTGTGTGTGTCTTTGTGCTTCTGGGATACCTCACTGAGGATGATCTTTTCTAGGTTCCACCATTTGTCTTCAAATTTCATGATTTCCTTGTTTTTAATTGCTGAGTAGTATTTCATTGTGTAAATGTACAAATGTACACAATTCCTGCATCCATTCCCCTGTTGAGGGACATCTGGGTTGTTTCCAGGTTCTGGCTATTACAAATAACGCTTCTATGAACATGATTGAGCAAATGTCCTTGTTGTGTACTTGAGCATCTTTTGGATATATGCCTAGAAGTGGTATAGCTGGATCTTGATGTAGCACTATTCCTAACTGTCTGAGAAAGCGCCAGATTGATTTCCAAAGTGGTTGTACAAGTTTACATCCCACCAGCAATGGAGGAGGGTTCCCCTTTCTCCACAGCCTCTCCAGCATGTGTTGTCACTTGAGTTTTTGATCTTATCCATTCTGACGGGTGTAAGGTGAAATCTCAGGGTTATATTGATTTGCATCTCCCTGATGGCTAAGGACAGAACGTTGGGCATTTCTTTAAGGGTTTCTCTGTCATTCTATATTCCTCTACAGAGAATTCTCTGTTTAGCTCCGTGCCCCATTTTTAAATTGAATTACTTGATTTGTTGCTGTTTAACTTTTTTAGTTCTTTATATATTCTGGATATTAGCCCTCTGTCAGATATAGGGTTAGTGAAGATCCTTTCCCAGTCTGTTGGCAGTCATTTTGTTCTGATGACAGTGTTCTTTGCTTTATAGAAGCTACTCATTGGCAGTCTTTTTCAAAAAGCTTTTGTCCAGATCAATTCTTAAAATATTTCTCCATACAGGCATTTGTCACAAATGTGACAAAGGCTTCATATAGAGTTTGCATATTAGCCTAGGGCCCAAGAGTAATTATCTCCCTTTCTCTCTCTTTTCCTTCCTCCTTCCTTCCTTTCTCTTTTCCTCCTTCCCTCCCTCCTCCCGCCCTCCTCCTTCCTTCCTTCCTTCCTTCCTTCCTTCCTTCCTTCCTTCCTTCCTTCCTTCCTTCCTTCCTTCCTTCCTTCCTTCCTTCCTTCCTTCCTTCCTTCCTTCTGTGGTTTCTCATAGTCTTCCTAAATGGAGAAACACAGGTTACCTTTTCCACTCAGATCTAATCTTTTAACTCTGACTTAATTTTGGGTTAGCAAGGCATTTTAATAAAATAAAAACTCCAGTGCAGCTCCTGTGCCCAGGGGCTGGAGAGATAGTTAAATCCGTGAAATGCTTTCCTTGAAGGCAGGAGGACCATCAGTTCAACCTCCAGATTCATGTCAAAAGCTGGACCTGCTGATGGGGCTTTGTAATCTTGGTGCTGGATGACAAGGGTAGAGTGGAAATGCCTGGCCTAATCTGCACCCCTCAGGCTAAGAGAGAGGGAAGGAGAGAGAAAGAGGGAGGAACAGAGGGAGACACACACACACACACACACAGAGGGAGAGAAAGAGACAGAGACAGAGAGAGACGGAGACTTTTCAAAATTAGGTAGACAACATTCCTGATGATGACACCCGATGTCCTGATGTTGTACTCTGTGCTGTTGTATCACAAAGGCACATACGTACACGCCTGCACATACACGTACACACACATACATCTGCACACACATGTACACATACACGCACACACCAAAACCTGATCCCTCAGTGCCTGGGACTCTTCCTCTGTGCTCTAGCATCTTTGAACTCCCGTGGGGCCCAGCTCTTCAGGTTGGGAAGGTCTGCACTGGCGCCACCATGTCCTGGCTCCTGCCCTCCACACACAGCTTCAGTCAATTCCATTTGTTTTTCAGACCAGTTACTTCCTTTTTTGTTTGGACTTTCTAGTACTCACAGTTTGAATAGAGGTTAAAATTACTTGGTAGAAGCCAATTGAGAGCCGAGAGCTGAGGGACTGTCCATTGCTCCCAGCAGCTGTGCATGCTGTCCACCTCTGCTCTAAGTCGAGGCCCCAGTGGGCCCAGGAAACAGCCCAGCTGGTTCTCTAGCTGAGCGCCTCCCGAGGGACACATCTAATTGTTCCTTCACAGAATCTGAACTTGAACTGCACTCACAGTGTCTGGAACCCAGTTCTAATGGAGGGGGACTCCAGTCTTCACCTTGATCTTGTGAACCTCTCAGTGAACATCAGTGCCGCTGCACCAAGCTGTCGCATCCCTGCTCCAGCAGCTGCCTGATCACTCGCCTGCTCTTCACATCTGAACTGCTGGTAAATGAACAATAAGCTCATCTGAAGACTAAAGTGAGGGTCTTTTTACTCCCCTTTTCATTTTTGACTTTTTTGTGTGTGATGCGTGTGTGTTCCTATGCACACACATTCTAGAGGTTTGAAGTTTAGTGTGTTCTTGCCTCAGGTTCCACTTTTTCTGGGGGTAGAGCAGAGTATTTTAAGTCTGGACCTTACAAATCTGGCTAGATTGGCTAGCTGGCAACACCAGAGACCTGCCTTTCTCTGCCCTGACCCAGAGCTGGGGTACAGTGTGCTGCCATTCTTATCTTTTTCATGGGTGCTGGGGATCGAGTCTCATGCGTGTACCACACATAACCAGCTCTCCTGCCCCTACATTCCCTTTTGGGACAGCATTAGTTCAACAGCAAAAATGACTGAGGAATATGAATAAGGAAAAGTCCTAGAAATCACAGACCCAAGAAAGGAAGAACATGGGGCACACTGAAAGATGCTCAGGAGTCAGGCTGTGAGACTCACTCATCAACTGTGGGTCCGCAGCTAATGATGCTATGGTCTCACTAGAAGGAAGAATGAGTTTGTGGGGTGTGTATCATGTTAATTTATAGCCCAGGAACTCAAATATTCAAAGGCATTTTTAATGAGAGAAGTTACACATTCTTTCTATACTCCTCTAGACCATGACCAAATCACCTCACTCTCAAAATCCTACAAGACTCAAGCCAGATCCCACAGTACCAACAAAGTGATCTCTTCAGCATCCATTACTCTTATCTCTCAGGCACCTGCAACATCTGTTGCTGGGGCAACGTGTGCTAATAATTCTGACAGATATGAGCAGTTTCTGTGGTTAAGTCAGAGTCTGGCCAGCTTTGGGACCTGGACCTGAAGACCCAGGAAGACAGATTAGGGTGGACAGAGTCCTAATCTTGAGTATTAACTCACCACTGTCTCCCCCAGGCGTGGGAGGCGATGCTTCTCAATGCCAGCGTGGGAGGCGATGCTTCTCAATGCCAGCGTGAGGCACTACTGCAGCGCCCACTGCTTTATTCCCATGGTTCTCGAGCTCCGAGAAAATAAAAAAAAGGTTCCGATAAGGGTTAAGACTTAAGTAAAACCCGGATAGCCCTTTTTTGCACAATCTGTTATGATGTAGAAAACCTAATTTTGAATTATTTTCTCAATTTGAATTCAGAAAAACAACTAAAAATCATTAGTAAAATTTTTATATGTACATGTACCCTCCTACACTCATGCAACACACACATACACATGAGCACGCACACAGACTCCTACATGTATGCAAACACAATTTAAAAAAAAACATAGATCAAGTACTGTTAAAAATAAAAGCATATTTAAATTTTCTTAAATCGAGATCTATTTCCTCTAGCTTAGAAATGCTTCTCACCCAACATGTTTAGGGTGTTAAGAACATTCTCAGCTTTTTGATAACTTTTTCTGTTGGTAGTGACAGTAAAACCTTCAGAACAATTCTTGTTCTGATTCAAGGTTCAGACTGTTTCTGATAGGTGTCACTTAACACAGCTAATGGACTCCTTTTCAGGGGCCCTCAAAGCTCTAGAGTTAAGGTCTCAGCCTAGAACTGAATTTTCAGAAATCAGAAATGTGGAATCAGCTACTATTCAACAGTGTCTTTGGTGCCTAGGACTGTGATGAAGGACCATGGTCAAAGGCAACCTGAGAAGAAGAGACATGTGAACATACACGTGATCACGTCCGTCGCTGAAGAGAATCAGGGCAGGGACTCAAGACAGAAATCTGGAGGCAGGAACTGAAGCAGAGGCCATGGAGGAGTGCTGCTTCCTGGCTTGCTCCTCCTGACTTGTTCAGTCTGCTTTCTTACACACGCAAAACCACCTATCTGGGGATGGCGCTGCCCAGTGAGCTGGGCCCTTTCAAGCCAATTATCAATCATTTGAAAAACGTCCCACAGGCTTGCTGACATGCCCATCGGGGTATTTTTCTCATTTAGAAGTCTCTTCTCCCCAGTTGACCTAGCTTGTGTCAAGTTGAAAAAAGAATCCTGAATAACTCAAATAGATGATAATTCTTTTTAATGAGCAACAAAACTTAGAATTCCTAGTCTCGGTGATGGGTTAGAAAGGAAATATATATAAACCAGGAAACATAAGAGTGAGACACCTAAATATTGAGAAAAAGGAATTCATACATCCATCTTCTGTCCTGGTATGTGTGCATGTTTGTGCAAATGCCCCGGCATTCACACATGATGCAATGCTTGAATGTGTGTGAAGGTCAGAGGTCAACCTTAGCTGTCAGTACTCAGGAGTCAACCACTTTATTTTTCAGTTTTTGAGACAAACTCTCCCATTGAGACCTGGAGCTTACTAATTAGAATAGGTTGGGTACCAGTGGGTTCTAGGGATCCATTTATCTCTGCCTCCCTAAAGCAGAGATTTTCCTGAAGCCTCTGCACATGTTTCTCTTTTTCATTTTTGTTGCTATAATAAAATACTCCGACAAAAACTTCAGAGAGAATGGAGTTCATTTTGTCTTACAATTTTCCATGTCACAGTCCTTCACTAGGGAAAGCACAAAGAGTCAGCACTCACAGTCAAGAGCAGAGACATAAATACATGCAGACCTTGCTTGCTTCTCTCTTACACAGTTTCAGATCCCCTCTCTAGGGAATGGTGTTGCCTACAGTGGACTGCTTGCGTCAGTCAAGACAGTCCCTCACTGATATGCTCATCAGACAATCTCATCTTGACAGTTCCTTGTTAAGGCTCTCTTCCTGTTGCTGTTGAAGTCCAGCTTTAATCTATGGTGCTCTGGCAAAATACAAGGTGCGATTTCAATTTTCTTGGGTCTGTTGAGGCTTGCTTTGTGACCAGCCATGTGTTCAATTTTGGAGAAGGTTCCACGAGGTGCCTAGAAGAAGGTGTATCCTTTTGTCTTTGGATGGAATATTCTGTAGATATCTGTAGATATCTGTTAGGGCCAATTGATTTATAACGCCGGTTAGTTTCATTATTTCTCTGTTTAGTTTCCGTCTCAATAACCTGTCCATTGGTGATAGAGGAGTGTTGAAGTCTCCTACTATTATTGTCTGGGGTTTGATGTGTGATTTAAACTTTAGTAATGTTTCTTTTACAAATATGGGTGCCCATGCATTTGGGTCATAGATGTTTAGAACTGAGATACCATCTTGGTGTATTTTTCCTTTGATGACTATGATGTGTCTTTCCCCATCTCTTGTGATCAATTTTGACTGAAAGTCTATTTTGCTGGATATTAGAATGGCTACTACAGGTTGCTTCCTGGGTCCATTTGCTTGGAAAGCCATTTTCTAACTCTTTAATCTGAGGTAATGTCTATCTTTGTTGTTGAGGTATGTTTCTTGTATGTAGCAGAATGATGGATCCTGTTTTTGCATCCATTCTGTTAGCCTGTATCTTTTTATTGGGGAATTGAGTCTACTGATATTGATAGATATTAATTCCTGTTATTTTGATGTGTGTGTGTTTGTGTGTATGTGTGTGTATGTGTGTGCATGCTTTCCTACTTTTGTTTTCTCTGGTATGGAATTAGTTATTTCCTGTTTTCTTGGATGTAGTTAACCTCCTTGGGTTGGAGTTTTCCTTCTACTATTTTCTATATGGCTGGGTTTATGGATAGATATTGTTGAAATTTGGTTTTATCTTGGAATATCTTGTTTTCTCTATCAACGGTGATTGAGAGTTTCTGTTGGATACTCTAGTAGTCTAGGTTGGCATTTTTTTAGAGGCTTTTAGAGGCTGCAAGACATCTGCCCAGGGCCTTCTGGCTTTTAGGGTCTCTGTTGAGAAGTCAGTGTAATTTTGATAGGTAGGTCTGACTGTATAACTTACTTGGCCTTTTTCTTTTGCAGCTTCTAATATTCTTTCTTTGTTTTGTAGATTTTGTGGGTAAGAACAAAGACCGGGAGTACCCTTAAGCAAGCCACAGATATCACTGCAGAAGCAAGAACACCAAGACTAGACAGAGGTGACAGTTAAGCTCAGGACTGTAACTATGAAGATTGTTTCCTTGTAGTTTTTCTCTCAAATAATTTAATAGTTTTAAATTCTACTTTTGCTTTTGTTGTTGTTAAATTTAAAACCATGTTTGAAGGCATTTTTCTCTACTCATCAATACCATGAAAGAAATATTTCTTTCACATGCAGGGACAAACTGAAGGAGATTAGTTTTCTCTCCTTTTTTCTAGATTTTTTTTTTTTACAAACTGGAATTCTGGGAGCAGGTAATTATTATGTACTTTACCGTCATACACTTAATGTCAGGAATTACTGTTGAACTTTGTAGTCTATGGCATATAAACCTCACTTTTGTGGTTTTTACAGTAGTTCACTCTTGTTTCTCTATGTTGGTATGTGTGTGTGGGGCCCACATGTGTGCACATGGATTACACACACACACACACACACACACACGCATGGGGGATGTAATCATGAAGTGTCACGATTGGATGTCTCTTCACTGGGTATCTCTTTGCTCTCCCCTTTATTTGTTGAGGCACACTTGGTTCAAACAAGCATAGTTTGCTCTGAGAATCACTTGATTCTCCTTTTAGGTTGTAGGCCTTGTAGTCACCCATCATGTCTACTTGACTTTTACTTGTGGGTTCTGGGGACATGAACTCCGGCTCCAGGCATGTGACAAGTACTGCTCATCTCCTCACTCAGCCTTGCTGTTCATGAAGTATTTTATGTTTGCCCACAGTTTTATGCTACATGTTTTTTTAATCATGAGTTGCTTTGTTTTATTTCTTTATCCTTTGCAATTGCTTCTGTGTGTGTGTGTGTGTGTATGTGTGTTACAGTTCTACTATCCTTATACTTGAATAATACTTGAAGGAGTCTGGATATTTATAGTTGAAAAGCCTGAGGCAGGCTTTATCCACATTTTTTTGCTGTCTGTGACTTCTGTGGGAATAGTTGTTTTTCTGTTTTTGTTTTTTATCCCCCAGTGACTCCATTGTACCTTCGCCTCATCAGACCATTGCATCACAAAGATCCCTGGTATAGGGACTTGGGGCAGAAATCATGGCATCCGTGTGTCACTTCAGTCTCTTTGCTCAGAAGCAGTGTGTCCCCTCTTCCTGGCCTTCCCTTGTCACTGAATCCACCCTGTGCTTGTGAGGCTCTGATACCTCTGTGACCTGCCAGAATAAGGACAAAGTGATAGCCAGCAACTCAGGACTGCACATGGCCTAACCCCCCTCTTCCCCCCCCCCTGCCCCACGACACCCATCATATAACTGAAAAGTATTTCAGGCAACTGGAGGATGCTATGAAACAGAAAAACATTAAGCAATCAGCTTAGTATAGTATTCCACAGGGGGAAAAGAATAAATAGCAAAGTGTCAAAAGGTCAGCATTTTAAGGAATATCTGCATTGCTTTCCTTTGGTCCTGGCTCTGCCTTTCTGTTTTGCCCATCTTTTCCCCTGAGCCCTTCCTTCAGCTCTGCTGCACACGCCACATCTAAGCACTGTAACTAAGCCCAGTATGTAGTGTTAAGTAGATGTACACTTGGTAGTTGCATACATGAAGTGGATCTTCAGGGTTCAGATGGCAGGCTCCCAAATTCACACCCAACCATCATAAGGTCAGGCAAACACAGAAGCTTGGTGTGCAGTCTTCCCTGTTGCATTTTGGTTCCTGGTTTAAGCAAAGTGGAGCAGGTTGTGCTTTGCACGCACAGGTGAGTTGTTTTCAGAGTCTCCACTAAAGTAGAGTGCAGGATGTATGGGAGGCCTTTGGGTTCTATTTTTGGGGGGATAAAAATCTTCCCAAAGACAGGCAATAATTTAGAGAGGCTGTTTGAAACCCTTCTAAAAGAGTTCAGAGCAGGCTGAGGTGGGAAAGGGCTTAGTTGGTAGTGTGCTTGGCTTGCAGGAGTTTAAGATTCATATAAAAAAGTCACCATGTGGGGTTGTATGCTTGTATCTCTGTGCTGGAGAGGGGAACAGGAAGACCCCTGATGTTTGCTGGTGAGCCAGGTTAGCTGAACCACGGAACTTGAGGTTCTGCAAGAGACTAAGGCAGGAGAGAAAGACGCTTGACCTGAGATGGCAGCTTCTTCCCTCTGGCATCTGTCCCAGTGCCAGAAGTGCCAGTAGCTGGGGAGGAAAGCCAGCAATGGTGTTGTAGAGCTCTAGGTCTTCCCAGGCAAGAATTCCTCCCTGATGTAACAGTGACGTGGCTGCTTTGAAGGTAATCACCTGATATCTAGTTGCCTGGGAGGCCTGTTCTTCAGGAGGGAGATTCAAACTGGGTGTTGTGGAGCTGATCACTGTCTTTGTGGTGAGAGTTCATAGATAACAGCAGTGAACCTATCACTTTTGTTTTGCTAGGGGAATATGTTGTCAAAGTGGCTGTTAATTAACTCTGAAATTGATGTAGTTTTATAACTGGCCTAAGTGCTGAGAACAAATAACTGTCAAATGATTATCATTAAAGAGGACACCCATATCACCACTTCCAAGGCTCAGGGAACATCACAGAAGAGGGGAATGAAAAGAAAGTAAGAGCCAAATAATGGGAAGGAGGGCCCTGAAACACTATCTTGTAGTAATATCAAGGCCAGGGCGCTATTAACTCTTAGCTACAGGCGCCTGCAGAAGGCCTTCAGGAGACAGGGCCAGCACATGCGGAAGAGGCTATAACCAGGAAAGCTGTTACTAAAGTTATTTTTTTGCTCTAGCTGTGGCCACGGAACACCTTAGGAATGGGCAGGGACTCCTTCATTCAGCCTCACTTAAATTCAGCTCAGATTAAGCAATTTCTCTAATTGCAGCAAGAACCAGAGCTTTGTTTACTTCTCTGTGTGGGCAGCACAAGCTGTAGGAACCTTCAGCCAGGCTGTTTGGGTATCCATCCTTCCTCGGTGCTTCTGCCTACCTGTGAACCCTGGCTGTGTGCTTTCTTCAGCCTCCCATTTGCTTTACTCCTCTCCGGCTAGGTTCCCCTTCTGGCGCGTTGCTTGCTGCAATGGACATTTTGCCTTTGAGACTGCTTCTGGCCGTCTGTTGTTGACCCCAGTCTGAGTTCTGTGGGGAAATTGTGTTTTCCTGCTTAGGGCAGTCTATCTGGAATTCTGCCTTCTTCCGGCTGAGGAATGTGAGTTCCTGCACTGGAATTTAGATTTGGAGTACGTTGATAAGCTGAAATGCGCTGCTGACCTTAGCAGCCTGTGCTTTTTTCAGTGTTGTGTGGGGATGAGCTGAACTGTGGCAGGCCTGCATCCCTGGCCGAGGCAGGCTTTCTGCTCCTGCACCTGCCTCAGCCTGGAGCTGAAGCTCCATGAGCCTGCCAACAGCTTCCCTGTGGGCTTCAGTAAAGTCAGCTGGTTCCTGGAAGCATTGAAATTAACCTGAGTCATTTCCGGGAATCTCAAGTAATGAAACACTGTATAAAGCACCTCTCTTAGGTTGTCCCTTCCTGTTGTTATTTTCATAATGTGTTTTCCTTTCACCAGGTTTGGCTTACATACACACACACAGACACACACACACACACAGACACACACACACAGACACACACCCACAAAACACACACAAAGACACACAGACACAGACACACACACAGACACACACACACACATAGACACCGACACACACAAAGACATACACAGACACAGACACCCACACACACACCCACAAGACACACACACACACAGACACACACACACACAGACACACACACACACAGAGTGTCAGCAGATCACAAAATATCTGAAGGTCACTGTTTTGTGTCCACCGTAGCCTTTTCTGACACCCCTCGCTGTTGTCTCTATTTGGCTTAACGGAAGCTGAATATCTTCCAGGTTCTGTCAGGCTCTATCCGTCCTCTTACCAAGGCATGAGCCTGTTGCTTCTTCTCAAACAGTCTTTCCATTTTCATCCTGAAACACTGGGCTCAACAGAAGCTTCCTCCTGAAGGCCTGGGTTTGGCCGCTGAGCCGCGTAGGCTGAGTATGAGGGTGCACATCTAACATCTCAGCACTCAAGAAGTGGAGGCTGAAGAATTAGAAGCTGAATACCATCTCTGGTTGCTACTGAGTTAGAGGCCTTGCCTGGAGTGCTTGTCTCAAAAAGTACATTTTACATACTATTGGTGAATTGTAACAAAAGATATTCCCAGAATAGCCTACAGCTTTCTTAAGCAAGCAAGTCCTTACTTCCTCTTAAACAAAACTAAATAGAACGGAAGACATTTTTAGAAGAGAGGCCAAGTGTCTTCAGGGGTTCCTGTGAAGTGTGAAGGGCCACCGGCAGGATGAACTGAAAGCCTGGAAGTAGCTCAGTGGAAGTCAGTGCAAGTGTTCAGAGGGGTGTCTTGGCAGGCGCCGTCAGTGGCAATGGTGATCAAGTTGGCCTTTCTCTGTGGTTGAAAAGTGAACAGAATCCACAGTGGTTTTCCACTGTGGGTTGGCAGGCATCTATCTGTCTGTCTATCTGTCTATCTATCTAGATAGATGGAATTTTCTTCACATCCATTCATGGTGGACTCTGTAGGATCTTGTGACTTCTGGATTGTTTCCAAGCAGCTTTTCAGAATTGTTTCAGTTTTAATACACTCAGTAGACTTCTGGCATCTTTATTTTTTTAAAGAAGACTGTGATTATCAGTCATTTTTTCCAGTTTTGCCCAAATAGTAATGAAAATAATAAAAAAAAAGAAATTAGGAAGAAAAATTCGTGGAAACTCTTATACTATTAAGAGGTCATTAAATTTGGCAAGAATGGCTAGCCACATTCACAATTTTGGCCTCATTCCTTTGTCTTGGGATTAAATTTAGGAAAACAGTGATTACATAAATTTTAGCAAAATAAATGCTGCTCAGCTACATTGTAATTTGTATTCTTTAAGGAAAAGAAAACATGGATTTCTAATCATTCATACTGTTATGAATCAAAGTTTTTGGGGACCCTGAAGTGCATGCAACTTTGGAGGAGCTCTTTAAAGTGTGATTAAATGTGAAGTAATGTTTACTGAGCGTGAAAAGGAAGCAGCAAAGATTTACAAATGCTAACAAACTCCCCAAGTGCCTCAGTCCCACACCCTTCCCAGCCACGGGCACACCCCCTGTATTTCCTCCACTTATACTTTTTCACATGAGGTGCTTTGAGGATTCTACACAACTTGGCTTCTGCCTCCTTCTATTTTAAACATTTCCTCTCTGTCATTTTGCTCCACAAGACTCATTCTTCTGGCTTGAACCCTTCTATCGTGACGCCAGGGGAGCTGGCCAGGAGGACAGTCACCCTCTTCCTAGGAGCTTCCCCTGCCAGTCGATGGCCGGCAATAACTGTGCATGGAAATGACTCCATGCTGTGTAAACATGTTTTTCGGAACCCAAACAAAAATGCATGCTCAGCTCAGTTCTCTAATTAGATTTCATAAATATCTGGGGCTCCTGAAACTGTTGAAGAGGAGAGGAAGCTGGAGTGGGAAGAGGCAGGCTCTCCCCCAGCTGTAGTCCAGTGCTTTCCTCCCGCGGGTTACACAAGAGCCTGTGCCTTCGAGCCTGAATGCACCACAGAGGTCATTCTGGAGCCATGTGACCTCTGCTAGACCTTTACTGGACTCATTTTTCTCTTAAGTCAGAGGCGGAAAGTCATCTTTGTCCTGCTTCTTTCCAGCTATGAAAGCATTTGACTTTTGAATCTATTGCTTTCTGGCCGTCCTCTTCTCCCCCTCAGTCC
This sequence comes from Pachyuromys duprasi, assembly GCA_028658305.1. Taxonomy (NCBI): domain Eukaryota; kingdom Metazoa; phylum Chordata; class Mammalia; order Rodentia; family Muridae; genus Pachyuromys; species Pachyuromys duprasi. The sequence continues at coordinate 74,043,733 of CM053760.1, forward strand.
TGAGGTCCTCCAGGTGTTCTTCGTAATGGACTACAGGGGTGACCTCATGTGCCAAGTGCGCCTAACTGTGGGGGTTTGTTTTGTTTCTTTTCTTCTGATCCAGGTGTCACTATTCTTTTGACTTCTGGAAAATGACCAGTTTCTTGCATTTTCCTCTTACTCTTCCTTAGTTTGTTCTTTAAGTTTGTGCACACATGAAAGAGTGTGCAAGTGAACACACACATGTGTGCGCACAGTTGAGTGTGTGTACATGTGTATATGTGCAAGTGTGTGCATTCCTGTGAAGGTCAGAGGTCAACATCAGCTGTTGTTCCAGAGAAGCTGCCCATCGTTTTTGAAGAAAGGTCTTTCACTGGGTCCTAGGCTGTCTGCTAGGCAACCCTGCGATCCATCTGTCTCTGGCTCAGCAGGCCTGTGATTAGTCATAAACACCACCATGATTAGCTTTTTACACAGATACGGAAGTCTATGTGCTTGCACAGCAAGCACTTTGGAGCTGTTTCTCCCAGTATTGTTGTCTGGTTTTATCATATTGTAGGATGTCCTGTGACCTGAGTCCTTTCACTTCACACCTTTAGCAGCCCTTAGGTCTTAATCATTCCCTCTGGGTCACTCTTGCTATTCTGGCTGGCCTCTAAGTCTAGTTCTCCTTCAAAGGTTTCAGATGAGTCACTGCTTCCTCCCCCCCACCCACACCCCTACTGTCTCCCTTGGCCCTAGGGATCTTCTGTGTCTGTCCACAGCTCACTCTGCCACTACTGCCAAGCATTACCCTCTGTCGAGCTATGTCCAGAGAGGGCCTATCCTGGTCACTCCAAATCTTATTCTGGCTGAGGCAGCAATAAGCTCTTCAATAAAAAGTCATATGAACAATTCATTAAATTGTGAAGCATATCAGGCATTAAAAGTACGAACAATAAAACATGTCCCACAGCCAGAAATGAAAATTCTGCATTTTTGACACTATACAAAGTTGTTTAGTGAGTTGTTTTGAAGTGGCATTTATTCAGAATGTGTCATTCTTCTATGTGCTTTGAAAATTCATACAAAGCCTGTGATTTCAGCACTGGTGCAGTGAGGTGGAGAGGGAGCATCAGAAGTTCAAGGTTGTCCATGACTTCTTTTCTGTTGCTATGATAACAGTCATGACCAAAACCAACTTGATTAAGAGTTTATTTTGGTTTACAGTTCTAGAGGGCTAGACATCCATATTACAGGAGAAGGCATGGTGGCAGCAACAGGAAGTTGAGAGAGTGAACTGGAGGTGGGGTGAGGCTGTAAACTCTAAGTTCTCAGTCACTTCAGCAAGGCTCCACCTCCTAAAATTCTGCAACTCCCCCTAGGCAGCACCACCAGCTGGAGACCAAGTGCTTTAACATGAGTTTATGGGGACATTTCTTATTCAGATCACAGCAAGTGTGAGACCAGCCTGGGACACATGAGACCCTAGCTCCAACAAACCAAACCCTGCAAATGGCAATGGACTTATAGCAAAGGAAAAGACCACACTGACACACCAATAGTACATTTTACGTAATTTTATGTTTCTTATTCAAATTAATGTTCCAACATTTATCCGTATCGATGAAATTGTATCTGATTTTAATTTCTCTCCTTGGGCCTACTTGATGAGACACTGTGAGTCTGTCTTTTTCTCTACAGGCAGGGTTTGGGTTGTTTCCAGTTGGCTCACATTTCACATTGCTGACAGAAAGGCTGTGGTCCAAGCCTCTGTGCTTTGCACCATCTCTGTGAGTCTCAGAACTGCCTAGGTACCCCTTTCTAGATGCCACAAAGTTGTCTTCTAAGAGGGCCACAGATGTAGCCAGCTTTGGCAGCAGGTCTGTGTCTGTCTCCTCACACCGTGCCAAGAAGTGGCATCCTGCTAGCATGCAGACTTCTTAGTGTTGTGGGTGGGAAATGGCATCTTACTTCAGTATTAGTTTTTTATAAGCTCATTTGAAAATTCCTTGAGTTTTCTTTAGTGTGTGTCTTTGTATGCTGCCTACCAATGTTTCTTTTTCTTCACCTTTCTTTTATCTTTTCTTGTTGTCTTTTTCTACCTTTTCTGTTTCTTTTTCCCTCTTGCTCTTGTCTGCTTCCTTTCTTCATTAATCTTCCTCCTCTTCCTTCTTCCCTCTTGTCCCTTTTTCTTAACTTCTGCTCTTTATCTCTCCCACATTTCTCTTCTCTCTTTTGGCTTAAGGTATCTGTACAGTCTAGGCCAGCACTGAGCTGATGTTCCTCCTGCCTCAGCCTCCCATGTTCCTCCCGCTTCAGCCTCTCTAGCACTGGTTAGAGTCCAGCAGCACTGTACCTCACTGGTCCTGTGTTCTTTACGTATGCTGATGTTCTTATACCTTTCTCTTTAAAAACATGTTTGTGCTTGATGCATGCATAAAGAGCAGATGTTTTGAAGTCCAGTTTACAAGGTCGCCCTCACTGGACATTTTGAGTTTGTTCTCCCCTCATGCTTTTTAGGTGTTCTCAAACTAGACTATTTCCTGTGTGAAAGTCAGGAGTAGGAGAAAAGAATCAAGACGGAAAAACTGCTTATTCATGGAATAGCGATAATATTTTAGCTTACCTTTTCTGCTTATTTCATTTTTTATTTTTTCCTTGTCATGCATTTTTGTATACTATTTATTTTACTTTTTAAAATTTATTTATTTTTATATCAATCACAGGTTAGGTACTTTGAATCCCAGGCGTAGCCCCCTCCCTCAGTTCCTCCTACCCTCCCACTCCCTCCCTCATCTCCCTCCTCCCCGCCCCCTCCAAGTCCACCAACAGGGGAGGACCTCCTCCCCTTCTATCCAACCCCAGCTTATCCAGTCTCCTCAGGGCTGGCTGCAATGTCCTCCACTGGGATCTAGCCAGTCTGTCACTCCCCGGCTTGTATGGGGGAGGGTCAAAAAGTCAGCCATCAAGATCATGACTGAAACAATCCCTGTTTCCCTCACTAGGGTCTTCAGTCCTACACCGAGCTATCATGGGCCCCATCTGAGCGGGGGTTCCAGGCCACATCCACACATGGTCCTTGATTGTAGAAACCGTCTCCTACAAGACCCCTGTGCCCTGCTCAGTTTGGTCTTTGTGGAGCTCTTGTTCTCCCCAAGTCTCAACAACCTCCCCCAGATCTATCATTACTTCTCGACCTCTGCCAAAGTCTTGATCGCGAGTCTTAATATCTGCTCTGAGTATATCATTTTTTTTGTTTAAACTAATAGACTTGGGCTACTTTTAATTTTTTGTTTCAATGCACTTTTATTTATAGAGACATTTTATCAGAGGAAGAAAGCTGGCTCTTCTTATTCTTAGGAGTAACAGTGCTTCATTTTTGGAAGAAATATACAGAACAGAATACATGGCTTATCTTTATTAGTCCATGTATTCTTTTTAAATTTAATTAATTAATTAACTTTGTACATGTCTGGGTACACATGTGTCATTGTGCAGACCAGAGGACAGCCTGTGGAGGTTGATTCTTTCTATCCACAATGTGAGTTTCAAGAATTGAACTCAGGCTTGGTGCCATCAACCTGGTGTCAAAAGAATGGGAGAAATAAAAGAGGAATGGAAGGTGAAAAAATATAAGTATGGTGTGTTCTTTTCCATAAGCAGAGCTTAGATTTAAATATGCATATGGCATGGGGAAGGAAGGGGAGCTTTTGGGTGGGGGGACATGGATCAGCGGGAGAGCGTCCAGAGGAAAGGAGAGTCTATAAGCAAAGTACAGTGACACACATGCACAGTATCGCAAACCCATTATTTTCCTATGCTTACTTGAAAATATTATATCTCTGTCCTGCTCTCCAGAATCAGAAATATGTATCTTTACAATAAAAGCATGTAAAGATATAAACCAAGAAAAATTGACATTTACCTTTGGGGTTATTTTCCCAAGTATGAAAAATGTCACCACCCACCCTCTTCCCCTCCAAAATAAAGCTTTTGTGAACCTGTCTGGTCAGGCTTGAATTCCTTCTAAGACTAAATGGTTCAAAGGATTTAAAATATTGGTCTTTCTTTCAGTAAAGAAGCCAGATGGCTGAAAGATTGTCTCCAAACCCATGAACACTGTGGTAAGAAAATGTGTCAGAAAAGTAACAAGTCTTTCTTCAGCTGAGGGGCTCCTGAGCATCCCTGTGAGAAGTTAGCTCACGACTGTTGACACATTCCTCTCTTGTCTGGGAATGTGCATCTCAGTAATATGCTGAGCTGACGCCAGGGAGGTTCCTGAATTTTCAGCAGCTCAAGTGCTTTGAGGAAAGTTTTACTGTTTGTTTTTAATTATAGCAAAAGTAAAGAACTTAAGTAATTAGCTGAGAGCCTTCACGAGAATGGGCCCTTCCTTTAACACCCAGTCATGAACTGGTGCGTGTGTAGGGGGTGGCTGGGGGGGGGCTCCTCCTCACTGCTCAGTTGTTTGTTACTGATTGATTAGGAGTGGAGGGGGAGGACCCACTGTGTTAGTTGTGTACTTATTAATGACTCCACCAGGCTCCAGGCAGAGTTCCGGCCAAAGCTCACACAGGTGGTCCTGGCTAAACCAAGTAAGTCACAAACCCAAATCAAAAGAATCTGGGCGAGGGAATGAAGATGGGGAGTGTGGGTAAGGGTGGGGGAGATGGGGAGGGGAGGATAGCAGAACACATTGTTACATGTATGAAATGCTCACATAACAAAACTCATAAGACAACTTTAGAAACAATGCATGTCTTTAGTTGAAACAGAGATACAGTTCCAAGTCTATGTAGCCATTGTGTGGGTTTATCAGTTGTTGCTCCGGCATAACCACCCCAGGCCAGCAGTTGCCTTCCTATTTTAGCCTGGGCATCAGGAAGTTTGGGAAGGTCTGCAGAGGTTGAGTGGTTCCCTCACCTCTTACTGTTCACACACTGCTGGTCGCTCACAGTGGCTCTTTGGAGTCCTAAACGGAAATCAATAACCTTGTTTCCAAGAAACATTGACTCCAGAGATGCCGCAGCTTTCCCAACACCAAGGCTGAGCCTGAGTTACAGCTTTCATCTGGGTCACAAGTGGACCTTCTGCAGGTTTTCTCTGCAACTCCCTGGCCCCCACAGTTCCTTCGGGACATTTGGTTAATATATGCTACTTATTTTCCGCAGGAAAACTTGTGGTGACAGATCTGATTCTGTGTGATTGACGAGGGGTTTGCATTTCAGCTGCCTCTGGTTTTTTTTGTAGTGAGGGCAAGGAAGTATGGTCATTCCGGGGAGGATCAGTCTCTAGACTAAGAGTCTTTGTGCTTCCTGAGGCTTCAGGAAGTTTTGGCAGTTTTCCCTAGCCTGGCAGTTCAGACCGTTTCTGTGTAAGTAAGTCCCTCCTGTGTCCACATTTTCTAAGCTGTGGAAAGTCCCTGTTTCTGGCTGTGGGGTGAGGTCCTGCCAGGAGGAGAGCAGCTCCATTCTAAGCCTGAAACATTCTGAGTAGGTCTGGCCCAGTTAACCTCTGACCTTTCTCAAATTTATCAGGAAATAGACGTTCGTACTTTGAATGGTTAATGGTGGAGTTGTGGCTATAATTACACATTGGCAAAATAGAGTTGACGAACAGGAAACATGCATGTGAGCTAATCCATAGATGCAGAAATAAACCTTTGACTCACCTTCAGCTTTATTAGAACTTCCCTTTCAGTAAAAAAAAAAAAAAAACCAAAAAACTAAAACTGCTCGTTAAAGCTTGCAGAAGGCTACTGGGAAGCACGTTGTGGGTCCTCTATTTCATTTTTTCAGGGGACTGTTGTGAGCCTGCATGATCATGGGGGACCTTTCTCAGGAGAGCCATTTACATAGGCTGTTTGTGCAGTTTAAAATGGTGTGATGTAAATCGGAAGCAGGGCTGTGCCTGGAGTGAACTGAATCAGTCTTCATACCTCTTTTTGCTAAAGACACAAATCTATCCCTCCCTTCTCATTTATAAAAAGATTTTTATCTATCATTTATCTCTGTCTGTCTCTCTGTCTGTCTGTCTATCTCTGTGTGTGTCTGTCTATGATCTATGAGTCCTCATGTCTGAGGAGGCTAGAAGAGGCCGTTGGAAGCTCTGGAGCTGGAGTTACAGGTAGTTTTGAGCTGTCTGATGTGGTGCTTGCAACAGAACTATGGTCCTCTGGAAGAATAGGAAGTGTGCTTCACTCCCACGTCTCCAGTCCCATTCCTTTTTACTAAAACAAACAACAGTGTCTCACGATAGTAGCCCAGACCCTCCAACCCATAATCATCCTCCTTAGTAACAGGTTCACACTACAGTCCAGACAGATCCAGTCCTGATGCGGTGGGGCTCTCTTCAAAGGTGTGATTTCACTGTGTGTGAGTGATGGGGTGTGCGGTGGATACTAAAATAGAAGAATGTGAATAAAAATGAAACTTGTGTTATTGAGAGAAAGAAAGGAGGGAGGGGGAAGGAAGGGAGGAAGGAAGAAAAGAAGGAAGGAAGGAAGAAGGAAGGAAGGATCTTCTCTGGGAAATCCCACACAGCTCCTGTATTTCTGCTTTGTGACCAAGTAGGACCAAGGCCATTAGAGTTATCTTGTTGCTTTCAAAAAATACTTTATTTACCTTTACATCTCGATTGATGGAGGGGGTCCTCCATCATCTCCTCTCAGTCCCAGCATCCCTCCCTCTTTCTCCCATCCCCCTCCTACTCCTCAGAAAGGGGGAGCCCACCTCCCCTTCCATCTGACCCTAGCCTATCAAGTCTGCCTGCATGGGACTGCCTGCATCCTCTTCCTCTGTGGTTTGGCTAGGCTGCCATGCTGGAGAGAAGTGATCAAAGAGCAGGCATCTGAGTCCATGTCAGAGATAGTCCCTGCTCCCCTTGCTAGGGTACCCACATGGAGACTGAGCAGGGGGTCTAGGTCCTCTCTATGCATGGTCCTTGGTTGGTGCATCAGTCTCTGCAGCACCCCCTTCCTTGGACCCAGATTTGTTGGCTTTGTTGGTCTCCTGGTGGAGCTCCTGTCCCCTCCAGGTCCTTCTATCCTCCCACTCTTCCATAAGACTCCCTGCACTCTGCCCAAAGTTTGGATGTGAGTCTCAGCATCTGCTTTGATCCCCTGCTGGGTGGAGTCTTTCAGTGAACATAAATGGTGGACTCCTGTCCTGTTCCCTCTCTTCAACCACTTCCAGTGTCTATTCTATTTGCTTTTCTGAATGAGAGTTAACCATCCTCCCTAGGGTCCTCCTTGTCATTTAGCTTCTTCAGTAGATTGTAGTATAATTATCCTGTATTATATGGCTAATCCCCGCTTATGAGTATATACCATGCGTGTCTTTCTAGTTCTGGGTTACCTCACTCAGGATGATCTTTTCTGTTTTCATACATTATCTCTTTGCTTTTTTATTCTTAGAATGAATTTTTTAAGGAGCTTCCAAAAGAAGCACTTTATAAATACAAATGCAGAAAAGTGTAAAACGTTTAAAATCCTACCTGTGCAGTCAGAGACACTGTAGTGAACCCTGTGTAGCAGAACTCCTCCCCTTGCCTGCTGTGCTCCTGGGCAAGCTACTTTTCTCCCTCTCCCTCCCCTGAACTCTTCCTTTCTCTTTTAGTCTGTCCCAACCTGGTCCCTTTCTTCCCTCTCCCCTTTTCTGACAGGGTCTTGCTGTGTAGTCCAGGTTGGCCCCTAGACCCGAGGCCTGCTCCCAGCCTGCTGAAGCCTGGGGTCTCACTGTGTACCCCTGCTTTGCTTTTCATAACTGATTCCTCATCTACGGAAGACAGAAGCACTGTGTGTTACCTGCTTGCACGGTCTCAGGGAAGATCAGATGAAAGGGTGTGTGTGCACACTCAGAAAGGTGTGTGAGATCCATGGGTTACATACCCCAGGGTAGTTTATGCTAGTGGTAGAGGCTTTGCCACATGGATGAGACTCTTCATAGCCACACCTGAGAAGCTGCCTTGCTTAGCCTCAAATTTGTGTTCCTTCCCTTGGCAGAGGGCTCCATTCTCCAGAGCATGCATGAAGGGTAGGGAGACCGTTATTCCTTTCTCCTGCCCTGGGAGCTGAAGTCTCACAAACTAAATCTGAGACTCCTCTGTCTAATAGCAGGGCCAGCTGCACCCAGTGCTGACAGTCCCAGGCCTGGCCTCAGTCTCTGCTGCACTCACACAGGCCTGGCACTTGTGCTGGCAAATTCCTGGATAGCTCTCACTCCTCAGCTGACTAAGAGCTGAGGTGTTGGTTGATAACAGAGCTAGCAACCGATAAGGCTTAATGCCTCCTTGTGGTATTTTAAAAGGCCAGGAAACCTTCAAGAGCTAAAGAAATAGTGAGGTATTGACAGGGATTAACTCTGTGTGTGTCTGAATATGTATATTTGTGAATTTGTTTATGAGTATGTGTTTCTATGTGTGTGTTTGTATCTGTTTGTGTGTGTGCATGTGTACTTATATGTATGTGTTGTGTGGTGGTTCTGTATCTGTGTAAAAAATTTCATATGCAGACTGTGGGGACATATTTTTAACTATGTAAATAAAAAGTAATGAGATTGCTGGGCCTGGGCCATGCTGACAGGAGTGTAGTGCGTCTCATTGTTTTCACCAGAATCAGTGATGTTAGCGGGTTGAGCCTTGGCCACAATGGCTGGTGTGTTGTGTTCTTTGTTGTGTTAATCCCCGTCACCATCAGTGATGTCAGTGTGCTGGACTTCATCTTGCAGGAGACAGTCATCACTGAGGAAGTCAAGACAGAAACCTGGAGGTAGGAACTGGAGCAGAGGCCATGGAGAGATGCTGCTTGCTGGCTTGCTCCTCTGGCTTGCTCAGTTACCCTTCTGACAGTCTAGACCTACCAGTCCGGAGATGCTGCTATGCTCAGTGCCATTTAAACTGTCTACATTAAGTGACAGTTTAAAAAGTGCCCTGCGGTTGTGCCCTCTGCTCAATTTGATGGAGGCTATTCTTCAGTTGAGAATTTCTCTTCCCAGATATGTCTAGGTTTGTGTCAGGTTGACAAAAACACTTGACCCTGGGTGAGCAAGCACTATATTTTCAGACTCCCAAAAGATAGGTAGATAACACATCCATTGTTTAAGTTCCTGTTAATTCCTGGGGGGGGGCATGTTATGATTTGTATTCTGTGGGTGAATAAATTAAAGATCAGAAAAGTTCAATGTGACTGCTAACAGTTCACAGATGGCAGGGTGGTTCAAACCCAGATGTGTCTGAATTTAGCATTTATCGCCTCTTTGCTAGGGTTGTTTGAAGATGAACTATCATCTACCATAGGCTCTGTGTGGAGGCAGCTGACAGCTAAGGGGCTGTGGTCACAAGATCAGTAGGCAGCTTTTGGTTCTCCCCAAATCAGCTGTAAGTAACAATGGAAACTAAGGTCAACTTCTCAACTAATTATTCATGCATGTTCTCTTTCACAAGATGAAATATCCCTGGATAGCAGAACAAACAATTGTTCCCTTCCATTACCTTCTCTCTGCCCAGCTCTTCCTTCTCCCACAGCATCAGGGATGGAGCCCAGAGGCTTGAACATGCTGGTTCACCAGTCCACTGCTGTGCTCCGTCTATAGCCCTCCTTTTACATGTCTAGACACGTATGTGTGTGCATACGTGCACACATGGATATGGAAGACAGAGGTCAACTTTGAGTGGCATGCCTCCCCCTTTTTTTAAACGGTTTTTCTAAAAACACCACTGAATTTGTTTGTTTTGGCGGGGGGAGAGGAGACAGTGTCTCTCAGTTGTGACCCTGAACCCTCTGATTTGACTAGGCAGGCTTGCTAGCAGTCCACAAAGATCTGCCTAACTCCAGATCATCCCGCCAAGCAAGTTCTGGAGATCAGACGCAGCTCCTCATGCTGGTACAGCAAGCATTCTCCTGAGCCATATCCCCACACCCTATTTTGCTTTTTTATTTTAAGATGGCATCTTACTGAGTTGTCACTCTGTAACCCAGTTACACCTTGAACTTTTAGTTTTGCCTCAGCCTCCCAAGTTACAGGGATTGCTGGCCTGTGCTACCAGGCTCAGAGAGTAGACTTTCTTTCTTTCTTTCTTTCTTTCTTTCTTTCTTTCTTTCTTTCTTTCTTTCTTTCTTTCTTTCTTTCTTTCTTTCTTTCTTTCTTAAAGCAGATGTATTCAAGACCAAAAGGCATGTTGTTGGCTGGCATGAGAGCAAGGAGTACCTCTGAGGAGGAGGTATGATGGCAGGCGTCCTCTGTTCTTGAGATGGAGGTGTGTTTGCAAGGCTGTGCATCTTCTGTGCCTGTGTGGATGCTCCCAAAGAGTTTTGTTGGAAGAGGGTGGTTTTGGCAGTGAGTGGACTCTCTAGCCACTCACATACCCATCTGCAGCCAGGTGGAAACCACTGAGGACTCTGCCTCCCCACCCAGCTGTAAGCATAGGTAACAGTCCATTGGGGGCAGGTAGACATGAGATTTTGCCTAGTTTCTTAACAAGGTCTAAGGAAGTGGTGTTACGTGACAGTTCAGTTTCCTGGCAGAGTACAGGGGTTCCCGCAGTCTCTGCCTAGATGTCCCAACTTTGTTACTTTGGCACCACTTGGAAGAGATCAGTCTTCACATGCCTCCAAGGCTCCAGCAAGCTCTGAGAAGCAGTCAGAAGAGACAG
>CM053760.1:74054843-74105994 GCA_028658305.1 Pachyuromys duprasi
AGAGACAGAAAAACCGTCCGGAGTAGTCGTGTCAGCATTTCACCGTAACATCTTAGTGTTCTGGTGGGAGAACTGAGCTTTGCAGGGAAGCATGTTGTGTCAGCTCAGTTGTAGAGTGCCTGCCTAGCATGCAGGAACCTCTGGGTTTGATCCCCAGTACGTCATAAAACTGAACATGGTGATGCACACAGGTAATCTCAGCACTGTGGAGGCAGAGGCAGACGGGTCTAAAGCCCAAGATAGTCCTAGGCTATATTCTGAGTCAGAAGCCAGGATAGGACAGGGGATGCAATACCAAAACAAGACCAACCAAGCAAATAGCAAACTGTGAATTCTACTCCATTCTTTTGGGAGCTATGCCAGTCAGACTTTTGTCATTGCAATAAAAGCCTGAAATTATCAATTTATGATGAGGAAATGTTTATTTTTGCTCCTAGTTTTGTGGGTTTCAGTTCATCACTGGCTGGTTCAGGAACTTCTAAGCCTATACCTTGGTTGGAATTTGGGGTCAGCAAAGCCTCTGGTCTGCCTGCCAGGAAATAGCACACCAGCCTCTAGTTTTATCCTCATCATCGAAACCCTTGCCACCTTGAGGCTAATTACAGGCAACTTCACCATGAAATGAGGTTTCAAATTCTGTGATAGTCCATTGCTCTTAATTCTTTTCTCCCCCTGCCCCCTTCCACTTGTCTCTCCCACTACTCTCTCTCTCTCTCTGTTGTCCTCCCTGCTCCCTCCTGCTCCCACTCCTGCCCCTTCTGAGTGAGATCCATGTGTTGTTGGGCCCTCGTTGCTACTTCACTTCCTTGGGTCTGTGGATTTCACCATGGTTATCCTTTACTCTTGATACCCACAGATACCAAGTTTATCTGTCTGGATCTGAGTTACCAATTCAGTATGATCTTTTCTAATTTTATCCATTTCCCTGCAAGTTTTATGATGTCATGTTTTTAACAGCTGGATAGTACTCCATTGTGCAAATGTGCCACATTTTCTTTAACTATTCTTTGATTGGAGAGGCATCTCGGTTGTTTCCAGTTTCTGACTATTGTGACTAAGGCTGCTACGAATACAGTTCAGGAGGTGCCTTGTGGTGTGGTGGAACATCCTTTGGGTGTATGCACAGGAGTGGCATAGCTGGGTCCTGAGGTACATCTATTCCCAGTTTTCTGAGAAACCAAGAAACCGCCAAATTGATTTCCAGATTGACAGTACAAGTTTGCACTCCCAACAGCAACGAGGAGTTCTCCCCATGCTGCACATCCTCACCAACATGGGCTTTGATCTTAGCCATTCTGACAGGACTAAAGTGGAACCTCAAAGCTGTGTGGATTTCCATTTCCCTAATGATGAGGGGTGATGGCTAAAGAATTGATGGCTAATGACTAAAGAATTTCTTTAAGTGCATTTTGGCCGTTAGAGATGCCTCTGTTGAAATAAAATCAATTGTTATTTGGTTTGTTTATGTCTAGTTTCCTAAGTTCTTTTTGTATTTTGGGTTTCAGCCCTCTGTCAATGGAGGTATGATGAAGATCTTTTCCCAGTCTGTAGGCTTCTGTTTTGTCCTACTAATGGTGTCCTCTGCCTTACAGAAGCTTTTCAGTTTCTTGAGGTCTTAATTATTAATTGTTGATCTTAGAGCCTGAGCTGTTAGTGTTCCGTTCAGGAAGTTGTCTCCTGTGCCAATGCCTTCGAGGCTCTTCCCCACTTTCTCTTCCATCAGATTTAGTGTATCTGGTTTTAGGTTAGATCTCTGATCCACTTGGACTTGAGTTTTGGGCAGGGTAAGAGTTATGCATCTATTTGCATGCAGAATCCAGTACCCTTTGTTGAAGATGCTTTCTTTTCTTTTTTTCTTTTCTTTGTATGATTTTGGTTTCTTTGTCAAAAATCAAGCTCTTGGATTAAAGGTGTGTACTAAGGGCGAAACACACCACAACTAAAAACAGATTTTCCCAGTAAAGAACACAATCTCAGGGCTCATAGTACAATCAAATATCCTGAAATGTTAATCTTGGGTAGATTTTTTTCTGGTGAGTAAAGTGTCCTTCCCCCATCTCTTTTGATTAGGTTTGCTTGAAAGCCTATTTTGTTAGATATTAGAATGGCCATGTCAGCTTGCTTCTTGGGTTCATTTTTCAGAAAATCTTTTTCCAGGCTTTACTCTGAGGTAATGTTTATCTTTGATGCTGAGGTGTGTTTATTTCATGTAACAGAATGCTGCATCCTGTTTTTGCATCCATCCTGTTAGCCTGTCTTTTTATTGAGGAATTAAGTCCATTGATGTTGAAAGACATTAATTACCAATGATTGTTAATTCCTGCTATTTTGATGTTGATGCGGTAGTGTGTGTGTGTATGTTTGCTTCCCTTCTTTTGGTTTTGCTGGTGTAGAATTATTTATTTTCTTTGTTTTCTTAAGTGTAGTTAACCTCCTTGGGTTGGAGTTTTCCTACTAGTATATTCTGTAGGGCTATGTTTGTGACTAGATATTGCTTAAATTTGGTTTTATCATGGGATATCTTGTTTTCTCCATTTATGGTGATTGGAAGTTTTGCTGGCTGTTTTGTCTGGGGTTTCTTAGAGTGTGCAGAAGAACATCTCTGCCCACATTCTTCTGGCTTTTAGAGTCTCTGTTGTGAAATTGTGTGTAATTCTAATAGATCTACCTTTGTATGTTACTTGCCCTTTTCTCCTTGCAGCTTTTTATATTATTTGTCCTGTACATCTATTGTTTTGATTATTATGTGGTAAGAGGCTATTTTTTTTTAGTCCAGTCTATTTGGTGTTCTGTAAGTTTCTTGTACATTTATAGATATATCTTTCTTTAAGTGGGTAAATTTTCTTCTATGATTTTGTTTAAAAGGTTTTCTGGGTCTTTGAGCTGGGAATCTTCTTCTATTTATATTATTCTTAGGTTTGGTCTTTTCATAGTTTTCCAGATTTCCTGGATGTTTTGTCTTAGAAACTTTTTAGATTTAAAATTTTCTTTTACTGATGAATCAATTTCTTCAATCATTTCTTCTGCACCTGAGATTTTTTCTTCTTTCTCTTGTATTTTGTTGTTGATGCTTATGTCTGTAGTTCCTATTCTCATGCCTAGTTTTTCCATCTCCAGGGTTCCCTCAGTTTGTTTATTTATTTGCTTTTATTTCCATTTTCAGGTCTTGAACACTTATTCATTTTATTTACCTCTTTGATTTTATTTTCCTGTATTTCTTTAAGGGATTTATTCATTTCCTCTTTACAGAACTCAATCATCATCATAAAATTGAATTTAAGGTTGTTTTCTTGTGCTTCAGTTAGGATAGCCAGGACTTACTATAGTATGATAGGAGGCAGAGACCCTCACCAATCCAGTCTTTTGCTTCTAAGAGTTGAACCAAAATTTTGTTGTTCAGAAATCACTCTGTCCAAGGAGGCACTTTGTTACAGCAGCCACAGTGGACTAAGACACGGCTTCCCTTCCATTTTAGGATCCACTGAGAATCCAAGTCCACAAATACAAATGAAAACCCATCTTTATGCCACTGTGCGTGTTATCCTCTTACAAAGCATCTTCACCTTTGTGTAGGGATGCTGTACATTGATCGTAACTCATTTTTCTGAAGAACAGAGTACAATGTTTCACTGATGATCTTAGCTGTCCAGCAGAGTTCCCAAAGGGTGATCTCTGTGGGAGGGGCAGTGAGACTGGTTAGATCTGGATGTCATGCTCTACAGTGAGGTTCTGACTAGGTCTGGATGCCATGCTCTACAGTAAGACTAGCTAGGTCTGGATGCCATGTTCCACAGAGGGTCTAGATCCAACTGGGTGCCATCTCCTCTAGAAACCATTCTTATTCCTCCTGCATGATCACGATTCTCTAGCTCCTCTGCTGGGGCGCAGTGCTCTGTGTCCATGGACTGTCCTGCATGTCTGGGCTGTTAGTTCCTTCTGTTGTCCATGTGGCTTGAACTCAGTCCCTAGTTCCCAGGGTTAGTGTATTCCATACGGTGTCTTCTGTCTCGCTGGGACAGGAGGAACTCAATCCTCCCACACTGCTCACATCTCCTTTCTCCCACTTGGAACCACATCTTTCATCAGATCCCTGCCCATCTGCCCTGGAAAGTTCTTTATCCACCATCCCTTATAAGCATTTGAAATGCCCAGTGCCTCTGTAATTGCCCTGAGCCCTAACCACTAATGCTTGTCCTGATAGAATGGGAATATCTTTGGGGCAAGGGGTTTTGGGGTAGCTCTTTCCTATAGAATTTGCTTTCATTGATTTTAGGCAGAGTCTCAGATTTGGAAAGAAACAACTGAAATCTTTGTCACTGTTAAGTGAATATCAGTAGAAGCAGAGAAATGGAATTAAAGTTTATGGGCATCAGGCCATGAATGAGGAACATCCTGTGAGGCCATTGAGAAGAGATTTTCATTGTGTCTGGCAGCAGAAAGAAAGAAAACGTCCATGTTGGAGGACTTGAGTTTCTAGCCCATTGGCTTGAAGTCAGATTTAAATGTAAACGTATTTACATAATGCTGTGGAAATTGTCACCTCTCAACACCTAACATACACATCTTAAAAGGCAACTCAGGCTGGATGAAACAGGTGACATGGCCTGGCTCTTAAAGGAGGGGAGGTGGTCAAGTTTGGCAGGAGGAAGAGCTAGAAAAGAGTGATTGGAGGAACACCTAAACCAAGTGGGATGCCTTTTGAATATTCGCTGCAAGGAGCTTCTGTGCAGAGATTATATGGTCTTAACTGCTTCAGGATTGCAGAAATAAAGAATTCTTAAAGGTTCTCAGTATTGTGAGGTGTTATATTCCTAGCCAAACTGCTGCTATCTTCTTGAGATCAGCCCTGCCTATGTGTGAGTTACTTTATAATCAGACCATTGGACTATTGGTGTTCTCTCCTAGGAGGAAGAAACAGTAGGATTCTTGGCCTCATCATAGTACTGGCCACTCCTATCCATTTGTATGTAATTCTACCTTGTGTAATTTTTTCCTTCATAATCTTCATCATTATTATTTATTATTAATTAAGTAATTATACATCCTAGCCACAGTTTCCCCTCTGCCCCTCCTCCCTTTCCCTGCAATTTGCCTCCATCTTGTGTAATTTTGTACACAAATTTTCATGCAATTTTATCCTCTGGGTGTATAAGCAGGGGAGGGCTGAGGAAAGGGGGCTCTGTCTATATGGCTATGAGGGAGCATCATTCATGTCAAGTCGAGACTTTACAGTGTGGCTACATGAGCTCCCCATGCTTCTTCCAGCAGCCCCTTGTTCACATGATGTAAGCAAGCCCAAGAAATTCATTGGTGGGTTAGAGAGATGGCTCAGCGGTTAAGGGAACTGACTGTTCTTCCAGAGGATCTGAGTTCAATCCCCAGCACCCACACGGCAGCTCACAACTGTAACTCCAAGACCTGACGCTCTCACATAGACACACACGAAGACAAACCACCAACGCACGTAAAATAAAAATAAACTATTTGAAAAAAAATTCATTGATTCTCTAGCGGGAACTCTGGTGAAATCGTATTTTGTTTTATTGTTAGGACTTTAACAGGTGGGGGTAGAATTGATCACCTCTCCCCCAGGAAAGCATTTCTAGAGACACACAGGAAGGAGAAACCGAGAGGACAGTTCTGACTGAACTGTCCTGATTGGCTTGCTGTAGAGAGTGGGCCTCGTCAACAGAGATGCTTTTCTGAGCCAGAGTCAATAGCATCTCCATAAAACCTTACTGTACAGATCCCTTAGGAGATATTCTAGCTTAAGTGTCAGGCGAGCACACAGTTTTTGTTTTGACAGGGTCTCGTTATTTCAGGCAAACTCCTCATGTAGCCAGGGTTGACCTTGTGGATGGCGGTAGCCGATGTGCACCACCACAGCAGGCTTATGCAGTGTTGGGGATGGGTTCCGGGCTTCAGGCATGCTAAGGTGGGTGTGTGACCCCTTGAGCCCAGCCCAGCCCGTGGGCTCTGAGCTTTATGCATCTCCTTCCGGCTCCCAGGCTCTGCTGCCTTTGCTCCCACACCTGCCCTGCACTGCTCGCCTCCTCTGCTGCGGACGTGCTGGCTGTGGTAACTTAAGCTCCAGTTAGCAGGTCAAAGAGAGCTCAGCTGCTCTCTAGTTTCTTAAATAATCACAGGCAACTGCTGCCTGACCAAATAAGCAAGTGCAGCAGGCGTGATAAACAATCTGCCCCCATTCTTTGTGAAAAAGCACACGTACAGGGTGAGGTGCTTGTTTACCCACCATGACCAGACCTGACGACTTACATAAAGTCCAGGGAAGATTCTCAGGGAACTTCCGTTGTTTCCCACCTCACTGGGGAATACTCTTATGCACAGGGCAGTGACAGGCCTATGTCCACACCTGTTTCTCATGTGTGTGCTTTCACGACACAGTGACAGCAGGTCTGGCTGAGAAAGAACGTTTTCATTGAAGACACACAGCAGAGGCTGTGGCTTGAATGAGCCCCCTTGATTCTTTCTTTGCATGAGCATTGCTGAGAATGGGTATTTTTCTTTTTCTTTTTGGTCGTGTGTGTGTGTGTGTGTGTGTGTGTGTGTGTGTGTGCAGAGAATAGCTTAAAGGTGTTGATAGCTAATCTTTAACTTGAGACCATTAAAGCCAGGAAACGAAGGTGAATTTAAAAGTTTTGCTGGCTGCACTCTATAATTCTTGTAGTTTCCCCCCTTCCTTATCCGTTGCCCCCACACAGGTGTCACCAGTGGGGAAAAGTCAAGAACAGGGTTTAACTCTGCAGTTCTGAGTTCTTCTTCACCTGACTTTCAGCCAGGCGTTCTCGGTTGTTAAATTCAAACCACCTTTGTTCAGAACGTTTGGAAAGCAGCCTTTCTCCTCTCTTGCTTCTTTATTCCTCCAGGTGTGTTTAAATCTGGAAGCTTCCCCCTCCAAAGTGGCTGACACGAAGAAAGGGGAGGCTGCACAGCAAACTCAGCTCCACCAACCCCTAATCTCCATTCCCAGGCCAGCAAACAATGAATCAGCAGTCATTGCAAAATGACTCATGAGCAACCACGGCCATTTGCAGTGAAAAAGACAATGATCAGTTTCATGGGCCCATATGTAATCGTGACTACTAGCAGGGACTTAACAATGATCAATTACCCATTCCCTGATTAATTAAGGGCTTAATCCTCCCACCCATATCATGTGAACAATGGCACACTGTTCCAAGCTGCCTATTACATTTCCTAGGAACAAAGGCGAGAGCGAGTGGTAATGTGAGCCCCAGGCCCATTGCTCTGGATTTCCAGCCTCCCTGGCTGAATACAGTAGGCACAGTTCCATATTAATGGAGTCTCACATCAGTCCTGAGCCAGGATAGAGGCCCTCTCCACAGAGCCGGTAGTTAACACACCATGTCTTTTTGCCTTGCTTCTTTTCATATCCTTACAAATTGTGAATAAAGCAGTCTGCCGAGCGGGCAGCAGTGTGTCAAATCGGACTGAGTTTCTTAGTGCCCTGGAGAATGCTGCCTCATCAAACGCAGCTCTCACACTCTGACTCACCTCCTGCAGGTGGCCTCTTGGTGGCCTGTGCTCCAGTCTTCTTCTGTCTTTTCCAGAGCCTCCTCCTGCCTCTTTGCCCTTTCTCTCTTCCAGACCTCCTGGCTCCGTCATGAATGGGTCCAACCATTCACAACCTGCTTGTGGTTGTATTCTGCCCAGACTGGCTCCCTCTTTGGTCCTTCCAACTCAATTCTACATATCTCTCAGTTCCTTGACTTCTCAAAGGTCTGCCTTTAGACTCCTCATTCTCTCCTCCCGTGGCCGTAACCTATAATAATCACGCAGTTAGGCCCTGCAGAGAACACCGCTGCCTTCTGTGTCTGCCTGCACGCCTTGCTCTGCTCTGCAGCATGGAGACCCGTAGCACCTTTGCTCTGCTGCCCCTCTGCTGTCTTACTCTCTGTACACCTCTATTCGGAGCTTGGGGTCCAGCTTTAAAATTTTTAAATTCGCATGTTCACCTGTGTACATATTCGTATGTGAATGTGTGTGTGTGGAGGCCATAGGTCCGGATAGAATGTTCTCTTCACTTCTACCTTATTTCTGGGATAGACTGTCTTACTAGAGCTGGAGCTCTCCTGACTGGCTTGCCCATAGGGCCTCTGGCCTCTGCCTCCCCACTGCTGGGGTCACAGCTGCATGCTGTCATGCCCATCCTTTCACATGGATGTTGGGGTCATATCCACACTGTGATGGTTGTAATGGAAATGCTTCACCATTCAGCCACCGCCATAGCCCGCTGTCGCCTTGTAACCACGTCCATGAATTCGGGTTTGTTCTTTCTCCCACTTCTCTCTGTTCAGCTTGGCTTGCAAACCTGAACACTGGTGAAGTCCACCCCACCTGCTCTGTGCCTAAATTACATGACCAGAGAAAGCCATGAGCCTAGCTGGGTCTGCACTGCGCTGTGGCTTATGGCCGTAGTATTCAATGGTAGCAGACTATATTTCCTTTTCATATTTTCAAAACTTTATTTGTCATGGTAATTGCATATATTCATGTAATCTAGTGTGAAATTTCATTACATGCATTTAAGGAGTGGCTGAAGTACATTTCTTATTTTCATTGAATCCTCCTGGCCCCTTCTCATGTCCCCTTCTCTTTCTTCCTATGGGGACCCTTTCCATTTGGTGACAGCAAATGACTCCATGATGTCCTCACCTTGTCTGCGACCTGCTGTGATTATTGGCATCTTGCTTCTTTCCTCTTGTAACAGTAGGCAGCTGGTGAAGCCTGAGGCCTCGGCAGTAGGATGTCTGCGCCTGGGGTGAGTCCTGCCAAGCCACACCCTAGCAGAGGCGGTACAGGTGCTGTAGAGTGTGTGGGTGCTAATCTCTCTCCTGCCAAGATGGGATCCTCCTCACCTTCCCAGATCCAGCCTCGGAGAGTTAAATGAGTGGACTTTTATCCAAAGGCATGGTGCTCTCTAAAAGAGAAGATCAAGACCAAGACCAGTAGGGAAATGGCTGTATTGTTTGTTTCTGAACAAGGGCTTTCTTTCTACCCCCGGTGACATGGAATCTGAAGTCCTCCTACCTCGGACTCCTGAGTTCTATATCACAGGATATGTGCCGCCACATCTGGCTAGAACTTGAATCTTGATTGAGCTAAAGAACAGTCGAACAGTAAGAGAGTGCACTCTTTTCAAGCAGTTTCGTTGTTGGTGTAGGAAGACTTGCACATTATGAAGAAGAACAAAGGCTTCACTTCCTGTCACACTGCAGAAGTTGCCAATGCACCAGGTCTGTGCCTCCTCCCAGTTTCCTCTTCCTGGGCCTCAGGTTGCCCCCTCTCCTGCCCTACTCAGGCAGCTTCCACAGCCTCGTGCCTCTCCTCTTCTGAGGGAGTACGCCGTGCACATGCTGCCAGCCTACCTGAGTAGAGGACAGCAGTCATCTCTCCACTGGCTTACTCCAAGTGTGCTGCTATAGGAAACAGTCATAAATCCGGTGATCTGGCTTGTAGTTTTCAAGGCTTGGTTGTTGCTCTGGAGTGGAGCAAATTCAGAACTGCAGTTCTCATTGGTTGTCTCATGCCTTCTGCGTCTTCGTGTCCTACAATGGGTAGAATACCCCTTTCTACACATACCACCTGACCTCTCTCCCCAGCCCCAGCCTCCTTTTGATGCAGGATCTCACTGTATAGATGAGGCTGACCTTAAATTCACAGGGATCCTCTTACCTCATCCTCATGAGTGCTGAGACTACATGCATGAGCCACTACGCTAGACTTCCCTATCATTTTTCAGGTAGAACTTCCAGGCTAGTGATGTTTCTCCTTCTTAGCAAGCTGACTTTGGAAGCATAAGCTGTCTCAGTCAGTGCTCTGTTGCTGTGGAGAGACACCGTGAGCATGACAACTCTTATAAAGGAAAGCATTTAGCTGGGACTTGCTTCCAGTAGCATGGTGGCATGCAGGTAGCCATGGTGCTGGAGAGGTAGCTGAGAGTTCTACATCTTGATTGGAGGCAGAGAAAGACTGGACCTGGCTTGAGCTTTTGGAACCCCCCAAACCCACATCTACCGACATACTTCCTCCCACAAGACCACACCCACTCCAACAAGGCCACACTTTCTAATCCCTATAAAGTAGTGCCTCTCCCTGATGACCAAACTTTCAAACACATGAGAATACGGGGCCTTTCTTATTTTTCTTATTCAAACTACCACACCAGCACAGTTAAAAATCTGGTGCTCAGTGGGGAGCATTGGCTTACTACTGGGACAGCAAAGCTTTCCTTCCTTCCTTCCTTCCTTCCTTCCTTCCTTCTTTCCTTTATTTTTTCTGTCTCTTTCTTTCTTATTTCTCTCTCTCTCTTTTGATTAGCTGTGTTCTTCAGGGTGTTAACAGATGGAAAGGGATTGCAGATATGTGGAACTGAAAGTCACTTTCACCATCTCAGGCCACCATTTAAGCCTGATGGTATCTCAGGGCTTTATTTGTTATGGAGAAACACCATGGCCATGACAACTTATAAAGGAAAATATTTACTTGGGGTTGGCTTTTAGTTCAGAGTTTTAGTCCATTATCAGCATGGCAGGAAGCATGGTGGCACACAGGCAAACATGGTGCTATCAAGAAGAGCTCATGACCTGCATTTACGTCTGGCTTGGCAGGCAGCAGAAAAAAACTGAGACACACCAAGCCTGTCTTGAGCTTTGGAGACCTCAAAGCTTGTCCTCAGTGACATACTTCCTCTAACAATGCCACACCTACTCATGCAAGGCCACATCTCCCAATAGTGATAGTCACTATGCAGATATGGGGCCATTCTCATTCAAATCGCCATAGTATTCTTGTGTAATTTAATTCTGTGCTTTGAATTCACTGGCCATCCCATCAGATGCTGGTCCTCATCACACTGAAGCTGTTCTGGGAGGATGGGTGCACAGAAGACTATAGCTCAGAGAAGGCCTTGTTTAAATATGGAGCTTTTTCTTTCTAGACTGCAGTAATTCAGTTATACCCATAAGGATGGTGTCTTATGTACTTGTTCACATACTCAAGCCTTGTAAAAACCGAATTCAGCATGAGCTATAAATTATTAAACTTATCCCAGCTGGGATTTGCCTGCATAAAGATGTTAGGCCCGAAAGCCGAGCCAGGGGAAGGGACAGGTGACTGAGCAACCACTCCATTTGGGTCTGCTACTCCAGTGGGGGCTGTGTCTCTGCTTTTTTGGATTCTTGGACCATTGGTAGTCACGGAACCCCATGGAAGTGAACAGAGAGACACAAGAGGCCAAAGACAATGCAGGGGGGTTTTCATCTTTACCCGTGGAAACACTAATCTCAGAGAGACTGCACTCTGATTTATATTTCAGTGAGGTACTGTGTCGTAGGAGTAAACATGTCTGCTGCCAGGCAAACAGGGCTCTGCCTTCACTTTATCACTTTGGCAATGAAGCTGCTCATTTTGAGCTCTGTCAGTTTCACAGTGGGAAATGCAGTTCACCGGATCAGACTCAGCCCCTTGCTTCTGAGATGGTTTAACTAAGGTCTCCACGCAGCAGAAAAGCTCCTGGTGTCTTTGTCTGTTCTTTGATGCATCTGATTACGGGGTCCAATAGGAGTTCCTGAGAGGCATTCTCCCAATCAGCCTGGATTACATGGATGGCCATGGCCTTGAAAAGTGACGTTATTTTTAGAGGGTGTGAGCTGTTGTTTTCCACAGAGTGACAAGTAGACCTCAGTGTCAGTGTGTGAGGCATGAAACTGCTGTTTCCCTCTCACATGGAAACCAGTTCCTAAATGATTAGAAGGGTCAAGTATGTGTCCACAGTAGGATGCCAAGTCACAGGGAAAGGCTGGTGTAAAGAGGGACTCTTTGTGGTGGCTGCAAGTCTCTGAGGGTGCTAGAAGACAGATATTTAACAGATACTGAGCCAAATTTCCTTCCTCATGAGTCTATAAATGAAGCAAAAAAAAAAAAAAAGCTTCTGATGACAAATTCAGTGAAAGGAAGGAGTGAGGGAAGAGGGTGAGTGAAAAAAGATGATAAGGGTAGAGCTGGGAATAAAGTGCAGGCCAGCAGCAGCGCAAGGTGAATTCCTGAGGGCATTCTCACATGTGTGTGAACCTGGTGTGCACACTGACAAGGGGGCATCCCCTGGGATTCATTGTGTGAGTCCAGCCAAAAAACGTCATGTGTAAGTATTCTGTGACTATTCTTTGGGAGATGTGACAACATGTTTCTGCATCCCAGATAGTGAACAAAGGACTGACCAAAGGAATGATCCGCCAAAACTGAGCTCAGTGACTAATGATTGTGAATGATTCAAAGGTTGCTGTGTCTCTGGAAAGACCATCACAGCACAGAAAATGGCATACAGAAACCTCACGCCTGGGTACCGTGTGTGAGTGGCAGGCAGCTGTGCTGGCAGACAGACATTCTTCTCCCTGAGTCTTGGAAGGAGGGAACTTTTTAAGTCAGAAGAAAGTGCTACTCAATAGCAAAGAGGCCAGTCTCCAGATGAGAGGCTGTGACAGCAGACTGGGTGCTAGTAAGAGAGAGGAATGGGTGACTCTAAGAGGCTGTTCACCAGAGACCCCTCAAACACCAGCCAGCTTTCTCCAGGGCTGACCTGCTTCTGTGTCCTCTGTATGGATAGTCTCCAGAGATGGAGGCTGCAAACACAGTATCTGTTCTGAGTTGCTAGGTATGCTTTTTCTTTTTTTCACTTTAAATGACATTTTTTCATGCTTTTTTTAGTTTTCAAGGACTAGGACCTGTTTGCCAGTTCCAAGCACACTTCTATTTGGCACGATGAAGTCACACTGTAGCCACTCTAAGCAATGCCCTTCCTGTTTTCTTGTCCCTTCAAATCAAGTCAGTGTGTATTAACCGAGGTTCAGGCTGTGTGCCAGTAGGCACATTTCAACACATCTGTGCTTCCATTCTTCAACTTAAAATTCATTTATTGAGTATTTTTTCTGTGCAGTTATGGCTGTTCATGGAGCCGTCTTGTCTCTAGCTCAGCTAGGGGCAGCAATGCGTTTTTATATAAGTGGCTTTAAGTCTTCTTGGGTTATGAAACTATTGACTTACTAAAATCATCCCAAGAACTTGATCTTTTGAACACAACATATCAATTATGTGTTAGATAATAGGTTTTGGTTTTATTTATTTGAGACAGATTGGTCTCATTAAACATCCCTGGCTGGCTCAACTTGAGAGATAGTCCTGTTGCCTCTGCCTCCTGAGGGATGCATTGTAGGTACACAGTGCTGTTTCTGGTTCCTTAGTAGATTTCACATTTGAACTCAGGGTATACACAAGGCCCAAAGGTTTTCAAACAAGATGTTGTTCAGGTTTCCTCACACACATTGTGATGGAGGTAAGGAAGAGAGAGAGGAGAGAGAGAAAAAGATGCACACACACAAACACACACAAACACACACACACACACACACACACAGGGCTTTGAAGAGGGCAGACAGGAAATCAGCTCATCTGTGTGCTCAGGAAGAAACATGCCTGATGAAGGTGAGGAGGTGGCTACTGCTGGAGGTGCTGCCTCTGGAAGCCCTGTCTAGAAGAGAGAAGCTGGAGGCTGTTGGGACTGGGCATCCTTATGGATCTGCACAGTGCCTTGCTGGCCACCAGGCTAGGTGCTAGTATACAGAACCCATGCCCTCAGCAGGACAGCAGCAGGTGGCAGAGCAGCTCTGGGAACTCCTGTACTAGGTGTTGTGCTTGGGGACTCTGTGAAGGTTGTAGGAAGGACTGTTTGGATGCGAACTCTGCTTGCTTGCATGATCACTGTTCTTCTCTTGTTGTGGACTGACAGGGGCCCTTCCCAATGGAGGGAGCTGCTGTTTTCAGCTTCAAGCTCTGTGACCCGAGATGTCATAATTAGCTTAAGCTGTCAACTTGATACAATCTAGAGTCATTTGGGAAGAGAGAATCTCAGTGGAAGAACTGCCTCAGTGAAGTTAGCCTGCGGGCATTTTCTTAGTTGCTAATTGATGTAGGTCCAGCCTGCCCTGGGCATGCCATCCCTAAGCAGGTGGGCCTGGGTTATATAAGGAAGCTAGCTGAGCAAGCCAGTGAGAACGAGCCAATACGCAGCCTTCCTGCATGGTCTCTGCTCCAGGTGCTTGCTATGTTACTTGGAATGTAAGTAAAATGAACTGTTTCTAGCTCAGTTGCTTTTGGTCAATGTATCTATCACAGCAACAGAAAGCAATCTAGAGCACAGCCCTGACGAAGTTATCAGTTTTACTCCAAGCAGACTCTGATCCTGCCAAGGCACCTTTCATGTGGATGGAGAAGACCCCAAAGAGAAAACCATACAGTGGAAGAACACTCAGGGCAGTAGCCCAGAACCCACAATGGCTCCCTCAGACAGCAATACCTTGCCACACTCATCCAAAGGTCCAGGTCATCTGAATAAAGAAAACCAATCTGGCTGGTTCCCTGTGCTTGTCTGGTTTGTCAGAGGCTGGTTAGCCTATGAGTGACACTCACCGTCAGTGGTCTCTGCTTGACTAATCTACCTATGGTCCACAATACCTGGCTTCTAACTTCCTTCACAGAAGGAAACAAATGAGGCTAGCAGTTTCTGCTTTGTGCTGTTTTCTCTGATTTTGTGTCGCTGTGATTCACTGTGAAGGTAACATGTATGTGTACTGCACAGAGCAAATACTAAATGGGGGAAAGGGGAGAGAGCTGCCCAGACACACGGCCCTTGGAGGTGCTTGATGCTAGCAGTATTAGATTTCATTATTCAGACAGGAAACCGACTTAAGTTATGAGGTAGCTTCCTTAGAGGAAAACACACCAGCTTCAGGGAGGCTACCTGTTCCTCCTGTGATTGAGCCGCTGCTCAATGGCCGCTGCTGCTCTTGGCTGAGAAAGCCCTTACCCTCCAAGTCCAACAGATCAGAAAGACAGCTTCTGACCGTTACCATACACAAGGAAACTGGCCCAGAATGCATAAGAGCTCTCACTTCTGGGCTGGAGAAATAGCTCAGTGCATAAAATGCTTTCCATACCAGCAGGTAGACCTGAATTCAGTTCCAGAACCTGCAGAAAAGAACATGGTGGACCACTCTTGGAATCCCAGAGGAGGGAGAGGCAGGAGGACCCCTGGAGCTTACTCACTAACCAGTATATGCTAGTTGGTGAGTTCCAAGGCAGTGTGAGCCCATGTCTCACAGAGCAAGGCGGATGGCACATGGCTGGTGGGGAACAACCCCAAGGTTGACCTCAGGCCCTCACATATATGTGCACACACACACATAGAAACAATGGTTGGCAGAAGATTGGAGGGAGGACTTGAACACAGGTCTGCTAACATGTTAGGAAGCTCTTGATTTGCCTATCATATCATGGTTCTTCGTGCCATTTAAAAATGCTGAACCTGTGGATAAGTTCCTGCCTATGCTTTCTTAAATTTGAGGTGCACAAAACGCTTTTGGGTTGCACTCATACCAGTCTGTAGTCCTTCTGTTGAAGGGCCCCAGCCATCTCCCATCGTCCACCTCACATAAGCCCCTCATTCCCTTCTCAGCTGGCCACTCTTCTAATCAGCCAGGCCTCGCTAACCACCTCCACACTTGTCTGCATACCCCCTGCAGTAGCCCTGCACCTGCCTTGCATTTTTTTTTTTATTCTGCAGGCTTTGGAGGAAGTGGCTGTCTTTTACATACTTCTACAGAGCTTGCTGTCGAATTAAAAATAATCTCTCGGCACTAGCGTGGCCTGAAGGAGCGGAGCAGCAGCGGGAATGAGTGGATTCCTAATAGATGCCTCTGAGAAATGGCTCGCACGCCACTGAAGAGCAGGAACGTTCTGGAACTCCTCCACCCTGCAGGGCTTGCTGCCTCTCAGGGTCTGAAGTGACAGTGTTTGTTCCCTCTGCTGTCACACCACACTTCCTGGAGTCTCTGTGGATGGTACCTCGCCACTTTTTTTTTCCTGCAGCAATGATGGAAATGTGTCACAGATGTCAAAGCCAGCGGCTCCAGCAGCTGCAAGCAAAACGCTGAATCCCACCACATCTTACTCACCAACTGCATATATATTCTCTTAAGGAGGCTAGACACTTTTTCTTGCTTTGAACCTCCTAACCTATATAAACACAATATAAGTAAATATAACTATTATCATCTGTTGGCATGATATTAAAAAGGGCATTTTCCCTCTTTTCCAGACTAACCTCACGAGCCCACCATGTATAAGTAAGTATATGTGTCAAATTCAAGTTTCTCCAAATGATTAGAGTAGACTGAGCATATTCTATAACTACAGCAAAGGTGCAAGTTAATTTCATGTTCTTCATGAAGTTGTGTGGCTCCTGGGAGGGCATAGGTTACACTCAACTCTCAGTTTCACCAATGTTTTCTGACACTTAGTTTTTTTTATTAAAACAAAACAAAAACCCGAAAAATTACTCTAACAAAATTACCTGGCTTAGATTCTGAATATTTTTCGGTTTATATGAATAAAATGATGGAGCAGGCTGTTCTAATTCCGGTAGTCAATTGTTCACCCAGTAACATTTATAAATGCTAAAATGCACACGTCCTCACACCTCCAGCCAGCATCTCCTCCAGGCTTAGTTAATCTATGACATGAAAGTGGCTTACACTGCCCCATCACTTATAGATGGGGACAGCGGCTCCCAGGATTACACTGCCTGAGATGGATTAGCTCATTAATTAATTAATCAATCAATTAGCAGATGAACCAAAAATACAACAGCGATCTCTGCCTACAACATCCCCTCTTTCTGTCACCTGCCGGCTGTTGGAGTGAGGCAAGGCTTTCCTTCTCGTCTTAATCTTCTTGTTGCTGTGATACTCAAATGCAGACACATCTCAAGCTCTTAGTGCATGAATCTCTTCCCATTCTTTTATTCCCTGGAGGTGCCCATGGATTCCCAGTTTCAGATTTCACATGAACCAGAAGAGTCAGGGCTTTGCTTACCCATCAAGCTTCTCCCACCAGAGGAGCCTGGGGACTAAGTGACCAGGTTTCATTTGTGTTCAGGGAGTCCCCTTCAGCCCAAGACAAAATTGTTCCAGGATCCTGTACTGCAGTAGAAGTCCCATGTGACAGACTAACCCAAAGCAGAGTCACAAAAAAGGAGAGTCACCAAAGGAGAGTCTTGATAACACAGTAGGACACCATGGAAAAATGCTGAAATACAAGAAAAAGCGAGATCAGGAAGGTCCTTGTGTGGAGCCATGGGACGCAGCTCAGACAAAGCCAGCCCGAGAGACAGTCCCAGATGCTCCAGGTAACCCGGAAGCCTCTGGCACCTGGACACAAATGGCCTCTTGCTAAAGCAACACACCTGTGGCCAAGCTTGATGAGCTGAGTTGGATCACTAGGACTCACACTGTGGTGTGGAGAGCTGCTTGTTAAGCTGCTTTGTTATGTTTTCACCTGGGGAAGGTGAAAGTTTTTGAAAAGAATTTAGGTGCTTCCACACCTTTTTCTTTTTGTATTGATGTGACTTGTTTTTGCGTTGCCTATAAATAATGAACCCTGGAATAAGCCTGCTGTTGCTGCTTCAGTCAGACTGACAGCCCTCTCAAGCTGATCCCATTGTGAAGTGTGGTTTGTCCTCACTCCCCACTCAGGTACTGTTTGACTCTGCTGGCAGGCTCCGGCATCCTTGAGTTCAAATAAATTTTTTAAAATCTGTTTTTTTTTTTCTCTCAAGAAGTTATGAGTTTTGGAGCAGAAATGACACACATCCATGCTATGTACAGCAAAGCAGTTTATGAAGGAAAGAACCATGTCTCTCCATTCCTGTGTTTTTGTCCTGGAGCATGAGGTCACACACACTGATCACACTCCAAAGCCCTGAGTACCTGTTCAGAGGTAGACAGAGTCACCGTGCTTCCAAAGGACTCTTCCTCTCATTTCTCCATGGTGGAATCGGGTGTGTGGGAATGCTGTAGGAGCTCATGCTCAGTAGAAGGGGCAGATAGATCCCTCTTGGCACCCAAGCTAAGCTGAGTCTCTAGGCTGGCAAGAGGCCCAGCATTGGGTTACAGATGGTCACAGCTTCCCCAGAACAGAGCTCCTCTTCATGCCATAGCCATTAAAATGGACCAAGAAGACTCCAGCGCATTGCTCCCTGAGCCAAGTTCCCATTCCCATCATCCATGGAGCCGGGCATCAGCAAGAACCTGTAGTACTTTTGAGGCAAGCAAAAGGCCACAGGGCTGAGAACCTTTACAAGCTGCAGATAAACTAGGAAAAGGTGTCTTCAACACTAGCCAAAGGCAGACGGGTATATCCAGGTATGGCTTGAATATGAAATGTCCCCCACAGGCTCATGGATTTGAACACTTGGTTTCCAAATTTAGAGTGGTTGTGCGGCCTTTAGCAGATGGAGCCTCATTGGTGGAAGCAGTAATTGAGGGTGGGCCTGGAGGTTTTATAGCCTGCTTTACTTCTTTTCACTCTCTCTTCTTTCTGAGTGCCAATGCAATGAGACAAGCTCTCTCCTGTCCCTGCTGCCATGTCTTCCTCTCCATGATGTATTCTTTCCCCTGAACTCTAAACCAAAATAAGCCTTTGCTTCTCTAAATTGCTTCTTGTCAGGTATTTAGCCCTGCAAATAAAAATAATAACACCTCAGAAAGATTGTAGCATCTCTTCTTGAGGGAACAGGATCATGTAATCCCTAGTCAGTTTTCCAACACAAAAATTAGACAGCTGGCGGTTAGTTACATGACTGAGGTGGGATAAAATAGCCCACGGGGTTTGATTTAGCACAGGTGTGCATCAAAGAAAACTGACCCCAATACTGGCAGCACCTCATTCTGAACAAACGTGAATGAAATTTTCACTCTGGGAAGGGATGTATAGTGATAAAGAAAACCAAATATGTTTGAGAGGCCTGGAGCATTTGTGAGGTCCTGTTTGGGGTTGGCGTGCCCCTAAAGGCTTCGTGTTACTGGTGCCCTTAGGACTCGTGGGTACCAAAGTAAGTTTGACAAGTGCTATCTTTCTGCGTGTCTGTGTGGCTTGTTTTAGGGACTTTTGATGGGCAAGGGACTGGAAGCAGGGAGAGATGCTGGACTGGTTGGGGTAAGGTGGCTGCTAGCATAGCTACAAGCAAGGACAGATGGAAAAGCACACAGTCTGGTTTTTACCCAGGTAACAACATGGTCAGGATGAACTCTGGCACACGGTTTCCTATTGGAAGTTTGCTGGTTGCTTGAGCTGTCTGTTTCATAAAAACACGGCCTCTATTTGCTCATCGTGGCTTGAATCCTCCTAGCTAAGACTTTTCCAAGTACAGCAACTAGAACTATCCCATTTTCTTTACATTTTGACCATATTATTCGCCTGAATCTAATTGTTTGGAGCTGTAGTCTGTGGTACCATATCCATGACTAGACGTAGCTCATTCCTCCCAGTGTACATTTGTCTTCAGAAATGAGAAGGCAGGCTGCAAACTCAGTTTTTCTGTGCCTCCCACCACGCAATAGATGCTTAATGCGTGTTTGCAGGGAGCCTGCTATATGGAAAGCTAGAAAGCTCTGCTCACGAGCTCAGCTACCAATTTAATGCTATTAATTTGCAGGCAAATGGTGGGACCTAGAAATGATATCCTGAGTGAGGTATCCCAAAAGCAGAAAGACACACATGGTATATACTCACTTATATAGACCTTATAAGATAGGATAAACATACTGAAATCTATACACCTAAAAAAGATAAACAAGAAAGAGGACCCGGGGTAAGATGATCAATCATCACTTAGAAAGACAAATGGAATGGACCTTGGATGTAGGAGAAAAAAAATAACAGGACAGGAACCTACCACAGAGGGCCTCTGAAAGACTCTCCTAGCAGTGTATCAAAGCAGATATTAAGACTCATAATCAAACTTTCAGCAGAGTGCAGGGAATCATATGAAAGAAGGGGGAGTTAGTATGATCTGGAGAGGACAGGAGCTCCACAAGGACCAAATATATCAGGGCCCAGGGATCTTTTATGAGACTGTTTCTCCAGCCAAGAACCATGTATGGATATAACCTAAAACCCCTGCTCGTATATAGCCCATGGTAGCTCAGTATCCAAGTCGGTACCCTAGTAAGGAGAACAAGGACTATTTCTGACATGAACTCAGTGGCTGGCTCTTTGACACCCCCCCCCCAACTTTCCCCCCTCCCGCCCCAGAGGGAGGAGCAGCTTTGCTAGACCCCAGAAGAGGACATTGCAGCCAGTCCTGAAGAGACCTGATAGGCTAGGGTCAGATGGAAGGGGAGGAGCTCCTCCCCTATCAGTGGACTTGGAAAGGGGCGGGGAGGAGATGAGAGAGGGATGGAGGGGATTGGAAGAGAATGATGGAGGGGCTATGGCTGGGATACAAAGTACATAACCTGTGATTACTATGAAAAAATAAATATAGAAAAAAAAAGAAACCAAGCCTTCAGATTCTAATGACACGTTACATAGCCGTCTTAATGAGGAATTCTCGTACTGTCTAGTACCTTGGTGTCATGTCTCCAATATACTAACTTTTGTATGAATATAAGGTTGTATCTTTAAGTTAAGAGATAAGTGCAGCTAGCAGTGATACACACATGGTGAAGTTGAGTTTTTTTTCTCCATACATAAATAATTTCATGGACCAAAGTTTTAGTGACTAAGTGGAAAGCAACCTGGATAAAATGCACAGAATTTTGAGATGGAGAAAAACTTAAAAAAATTCTGAAGACTTATGCTAAGATTCTCTGACTGTAAGCATCTTTAGCTTCTGAATGCTACAAAAAAAATAAAGCATTTTAAAAAAATGAAATCAGAGGCCAAGTGTAGCTCTGTCAGCGGAATGCTTGTGTAGCTTGCCTGAAGCCCGTCCCTCCATCACTGCCAGCACAGCATATGCTGGGCACGCTAACATGTACCTGTGATTACAGCACTGGGGAGGTGGAGGCAGGGGGATCCAAAGTTTGAGAGCACACACAGCTGCATAGTAGGTTTGAGGCCAGCCTGGGACACCAGTGGCCATGTCTCAGAAGAAGCAGTCAATGTTTTTGTTGATTAACATACCTGCCTGGGTCAAAATTACAAAGAAGTGTTTTTACTTATGTCTCACATTGCCTGGCTCTCCTCTCCAGACAAAACAACTGTGTACTTGCTCTTTTCTTCAGACACATGCTTGCTGCTATACAGTCTTTGTTACTGTGGCAACACAAACACACATTCATTGGCATTTTTGGAAACAAAGTTTTACTATATGTTCAAGGATGTCCTGGGACTCATGGTCTTCCTACCTCAGCCTCTGAATGTTGGGTAACAGCTGTGTGCCACCATGCCTAACTTGAACTCAGTATTTTACAGCAATAATTAGAATTAAGCCTTGTGACCCAGTTATGCCCTGAGTTAGGTATTTTACATCTGTCAAGTGTTTTTGATTTTGTACACACTTTCACGAGTACTCACGTCTAACAGCCCAAGACACGGCTGTGACAGGTGTGTTTTGATTGAGCCTCTGGAGGAGCCCGGGTGGAGTTACATAGTTAACAGAAGAGGAAGCAGGGGCCCAATGCCCGATCTCTGCCCTCCTCTACTGCCGTGCTTTCTCACGTGTGGAGTTAAAGTGTGCTCAAAAACACTTGTGAAGACCCCACTGGGTGGAGGCCGGCTGAGACTCAGCTTTGAGCCGAGAAACAAGTGAGCTGGAAGACACGCTTTGTTTCCACAGACTGGAGCTGGATTAGGGGATGTGCTGATGTGTAAGAAAAAGTGTCCATTGAGCCACGTATCCACTGGGGGTGATGGCTGGCATTTTGTGCTGTGAGACCCAGAGACCAGCCAACCTGCTCTGTAGAAATCAGGGCACATGAAAGTATTTTATTGGGAGGGCTTTGTTTTAGCGAGCGTGCAAGTTTCATGTGCCATTACATGCTACAGCCTCATGCAAAATGCCCAATTCAGTGGTTGTTGAACAATAGCAGACAATGGGGCAGGTGGAATATATACATTTCTTCACAACAAAACACCCTTTGAGCACGTGCCATACTTTAAACCTTCCCCTAAATATAGGCACTAGCTGCAGTGAACGAAACAGCAATGTCCCTGGTTTGGTGGAAGGTGAGGATGAAGAAGGAGGAAGCCACATTCCACCAACAGAATCCTTTGCCTATAACTGTGTCGTATAGTGTAATGGCAACCAATTAACTATTAAAATAAAATAATAAAATAAAGATAAAATAGCAAAAACGTGTGTCGTTTCTTAGATGCTAGCGGCATCTCGAGCACTCAGGAGCCCACAGGAATGAGGGCTGCCGTGCTGGAGACTGCAGACACAGAGCTGAATCCCTACAGAGGGGTCTGCACAGTGCTGGTTTAGATGGAAACATTTAGGTTGAAATCTTCCTTTAGGATGGAGAAGCTAGTCTCAGTCTGGATTGTGGGAGGAGTGAGTGGCTTGGTGAGAGAGCTTTGCCAGGGCAGAGGCTGTGGGCGTAGACAGCTTGGGTCGTAGGAAGGACGGACGAAAGAACAGTTGGTGAACGCTCTGAGCCTCATCCTGAGGGTTCAGAGGATGAAGTCACCTGAGATGGGTTAGGAAGTGTGTTAGATTGTTGTTATAACAAAACACCTCACAGAAGCAAAGGAAAGAGAGAGGATCTGCCCTGGAGTGCTATTCCAGAGCTCTCAGCAGGCCCTGCAGGCCCAGGAACATGCGCCCGTTCTCTTTTCAAAGACTGGTGACTAGACTGAGAACCCTCAGATTTGTGTCTGAGGTAGAGACAGATGCCATCCTGATGTTGAACTGCACCAAAATAAGTAAAGATGGTGGGACTGAGTGGAGGGCTCGGTGGGTAAACTGCCTGCTGTATAAGCATGGGGTTCTGAATCAGATCCCCAGAAACGCCCGTGAAAAGACCAGTCACAGTGGCGCTCTTGTAATCCCAGTGCTGGGGAGGCAAAGGCAGGAGGACCCTGGGCATTTCGTAGCTAGCCAGCACAACCCGCTTAGGGAGCCCCAAGCCCAGGCAAGCCATGTCTGAAAAAACAGACAGCACTTAGGAGAACTGAGCTTACCCTCTGGGCCCCACCTGTGTGTGTGTGCACACACGTGCGCACCACCCCACCCCTGAGCGCCAAATTAAAAAGTACAGCCATGGTCTCAGCCAGACACGGAGCTCCTCATCTGGAGACTGAAGAGGGAAATCGGCCTCGGTACAGTCAGGACTATTGACACAGCTGGTGGGGAAGACGCCACAGGAGTGAGTTGGTGGCTGGTAAAAAGGGCTCCAGCAAAGGGAGAGAAAGGGCCTGGGCTGCTGCCTTCCCTCAGAAGCTCCAGACACTTTCATCCTGAACCCAGGAATTCAAGGATGACTAGAGAGATGGGGAGGAAAAAAAATGCATTTTGATGAAAATCTAATTAAAGGAGCAATTAACTGGAAGCTTACTCACACAACACTGCCTGATGGCTTTAGGAGACTGCCGCATGGGATTGGCCTGTGCCCTGAAGGAATTTATCCTGGGGGGTGGAGCAGGCAGGAGGGGGAACAAGAGGGGGTGAGGCGAGGTGAGGAGCCCTCTAAGGCTCTGTGTCTGCTGTGGCGGTTGTGGCACTTTCTTGTGCCTGAGGATTAAAAGGAGATCTGCAAAGGGCAGTCTCTGTGACCCCCTCCAGCTCCTCCAATGGGCCCTGCACCCCCAAATGCCCTGCTGCAGGAAAGGGAATGGAAAACCTTTGGTAAATACTGACTTTCCTTCGTAAATCATATTTAAATGAGACAGCTGTAGTTTTGTACTTAGTGCTTAGCCAAATCCTATTTAATTAACCTACTTAGACTTGTTGATTGAGGTTAATTAGACCCTGGGATTGATGTTAATTGCCATTGTAAACTGCCAATGTTATAGGCAGCACATTTTGGATTTGGCAAAAAAGAAAAAAAAAGGTAGAGATCTGTTTTTCTCTCAGGCTTAATCTTTGTTTTAGTCTTCCCATCGCTTCACAGATAGAAAAGCATCTCTCAATCCCTGACTGCATGGCTTTTGTTTGGGCACTGGGTTATTAAAAGCTATGATTCCATTTCTGTCCCTGGTTGCCTTGGCGTGACTGCAGATGGCCTTTTATTGTTTCCTCCCTCCCTCCCCCTTTTTTATTTATTTATGCCCTCAACTCATGCACATAAGAGTGAGCGCCCACATACATGAAATCAAATACAGCACACACAGATGCATTCAGACACACATCCTTCAGTGTACACACGTGTATATAGGCATGCATGTAATACACAAGTATGCACACACTTGCGGGTACATACTCTGCAATCCGTTTCTTCTAAGTACGTTCTCTGAAGCATCATGCTGCATGCTGCTTAAAGAACACTCTGGGTTTATACAAAAAAGAAGTCACTGTCTGATAAAATGTGTGAGCTTGCATGTGCTCTGGGAGGTTGAGAAATAAACACACCAAGACAGCAAAAGAGAAAAGTTTACACTCACAGTGACAATGTGCAAGTTTTCCCCTGTTTTATTTAGAGATAAAAGTTTAAACCTCGGAGGAGAGGAAAGAGGGGAAAAGAGAGGAGGAGGTTGGTGGAGACAGGAAGGGGAAGAGCATGATGATACAGCAGAGTCTTAAAATTCTGTTAAATTGATCACAACACGGTTCCCATTTACATTACTGAAAGGGAAGATAAGAGACTTCTAAGTAAAATATAAAGCCATTTTCACAAAATGTTTTTTTAATTAAGAAAATTTGATAAAAATTGTATTTTGTGCAGAAGCTAAAGAAAATACCCATGCTAGATTCTTTAAAGCTGTTTGGAACTCACCTTAATGAGAGCTTTGCTTTTTAATCCCAGCACTCAGGAAGCAGAGGCAGGTGGGTCTCTGTGAATTCAAGGGCAGCTGAGACTACAGAGAGAAACTGTCTTGAACATCTCCCTCCTGCCTCCCCCCCCAAAAAAAATCCAAAACGGAGAAGACACAAAACCTAATGGTGGGCTAAATGTCATCTGATGGTCTCTCTCTTCCTCCTTCCTCTTCTCCTCCCCTTTCTCTCCCCCTCCTTCTCCCTTTCCCCAGTACCAGCTGCTCTTCTAAGCAGTTCAGTTCAAGAAGCCTGTTGTGTTGGGGTCACATGTGCATGGCGCTGTGTCCATATGTGTGGAGTTTTGGGTACACGCATATGAAATATCTAAATGAACACATACCTGGCCCACAGGTGCTATGTAAAGTGCTCACCTCCTGTCAACACTTCCTCTTATTCTTCTTGAGTGACCTGGTCCTCTCCCACTTGCAGCTGGATTCAGGTGGGTGGGATTCCAGTAGCTCTAAACTTAGGGAGCAGCTGCAGCAGCCCACTGATGACGTGCCTTTGCCAAGATTGAACTTGTGGACTTGAACCTTTCCTGGTTGTGAGATCTCAGCAATGGAAAATGAGAGTGTTCAGAGTGAGCAGGTCATCCTTTTGCATTGCCTGCACTTATGTTTCTATTGAAATTCTACTTTCTAATTTCCAAACAGAATCTTAGCATCTCAACCACTCATTCTGTTACCCAGCCATTGTAGAATATCTTCATGCTGCAAAACCATACACAAGATGTGGTGATTTGTAAGTAACAGAAGTTTGAATTGCTTATGGAGCTGAAGTCTGAGAAGTTTGAAGTACTGGATGGTCTGTCGCCTGTTTTATTCCAGGATGGCTCCTGCCCTCTGTGCTCCTATTTCCCAGCACAGAGAAAGGCTGGGCCCTCATGTGACAAAGGGCAAAAGGGCAAAGAGTGAGAGTGGAAAGCGTGGAATGAGGAAATGAGGTGCTGAAAGAGGTACAGCCAAAATGAAGATAAGCTGTATGGAAACCCTTCAACCCAAGAATGAATTCAATTATAATGTATAACAGAACACAGGTGACATGAAAGGAGAGTGGTGGAATTCTTGAGGTTAATGTTTAGCTGGAGACTGGCTTTGGGACAAGGAGATGCTGCGGCTGGGTTAGCTAAAACTAAGGGCGCCTGAAGAAGCCTTGGTTACTAAGCTAATTTAAAAATCATCACTATATGAAAATATAAGTAAGTTTAAACCCTGTGTAGGTAGACAACTCCATTTTCAAAATACCGGCTCAGGGAAAATCTCGGAGCTAGGCATGGGATACGCCCTACAAATTATTGGTCAAGGAGACCCCCGAGGCACCCCAAACAACACAGCAATTGCCATGGCTTATAGCTGCCCACCAGAACTAGATAGCAAAACTCTGTTACTGCCGACACTACTCATTTTGGATGCAGGGTACAGAGAAATCAGCTTTGAACTTATAAGGGAACCCTCTCCACACTGCCTGGCTTCATACTCCCAACTATAAAGGCTAACATGGCGGAAGAGGCACAGAGGTCTAACAGGGCCGGATCTCGAATATGTCACTACTGATCTACTGGGTAAACGTGCCTGACGGTGCAACCGTGGAAAGCTGTCACAAGATAACTAACTGCTCTTTTACTGGGTTTGGGATCTGCTCTACAGGAGGAATTTTATGCTCAGTACTGTAACCTAGTTAAAAGCCCATGAACTTGATGGCTGACTCTTTGACCCTCCCCCATACAAGCTGGGGAGTGACAGACTGGCTAGATCCCAGGGGAGGACATTGCAGCCAGCCCTGAGGAGACAGGATGAGCTGGGGTTGGATGGAAGGGGAGGAGGTCCTCCCCTGTTGGTGGACTTGGAGGGGGTGGGGAGGAAGGTGATGAGGGAGGGAGTGGGAGGCTGGGAGGGAGTGAGGGAGGGGGCTACGCCTGGGATGCAAAATACCTAACCTGTGATTGATATAAAAATAAATAAATTAAAAAAAAAAGCCCATGGCTTCGAGTTCATAGGCCCTGTCAGCAGGGCGGTGGCCACTACTGCTACTTCCTAAACAGTCATCGTGCATGGCTACCATGGATGAGTGCAGCTGTGAGTACCAACACAAGACCTGTGCAAAACAAAGTCATTCAAGATCCCAGTATGGATTGGGGGGACGGTTTTGCACCAATATCAGGAGTGAATGGCAGTTTACAGCTATAGAGGAAGGAGAGTCACTTGCTTTTGGGGACATGGATTCTGCTGTGTTGTTCAAGCCTGAATGGAAGGTCACACACCCTTGCGCATATGGGCAGCTCTGACTGGACTCAGGAGGTTGTTAATGATAGAAAAAGAAAACTTGAAGTTAGGAGGGAAATGGAGGTGGAGGAAGGAAGTGGTAAATGGATGTAATCTGTGGTACATAAATGTGTAACACTTTCAAAGAATAAAAAATTAAAAATAAAACTACATGAGATCTGAACTTCCTTTTATAAAGGCATTTGGTCCCATTCATTGGGGACTGTCAGCTCTTTCTGCCAGTCATGTGGTCAGGTCCAAAGTATCACTTCACTCTCATCCTAAAGCCTTGTGTCGAAAGCTCCCAGTGATAGTCTGGTTCCTGTGGAGATGTTTGGGTGATTCTAGCTTGAACTTTAGAATAAACTTGGCCAACATGAGTTATCTCAAAGCTCTCACTGAAATGGATTCATTGAGGTTCAGTGAATCCACTGTGAGTATTTTCACTAATTTGTGAAGAGGGATTATTTATCTATTTTGAGATTGGCTAGCTCAGCTGGCTTCTAACTCACAGTATAGCTGAAGAAGACCCTGAACTCCTGATCTTCCTGTTTCCATCCCTTGAGTGGTGGGATTGCAGGGGTGTACCACCATGCTCAAATAGTGCTGGGCAAGCAATCTACCAACTGTGATACATCTCCAGCTGCACACGTTTTTATTTTATCATATTCTCTAAACATTATGTTGAAAGGCATGTTCTACTGAGTGGGTTCTTAGATTATCTTTTTTAGCTGGGATAGATGGAGACAGCACTGTGGTCATCTGTATACTGCTTCATATTCAGGCCAAGTCTCCCTGGCCGAAAGAGCTAGCGTGGCAAGTGAAAGTCTTAGAAAAGGTCTTGTTTATTTCTGTGTGTATTATCTAAATGGTTTAAGCCCTAAAGGAGATTTCTAATTTCTGACCTATAATCTTCACAAAGTACATTCTTATTATTTACAAGAATACTATAGCTTCATATTTATTCTGTCAGCATTATTCTGTGCAAGGCCTTATGCTAGCAGATGTGTTTTCAGAAAAGAACATGACCTCTGGCCTTGGGGAGCTCATGGGTCTCAGCAGGGAGCTCAGGGTTGTGGCAGAGTCTGTCAGAGACAATACAGGAGTGACAGCTTAGCGGAGACTTGAGGGTGCTAACTGCAAAGCTTCCACCTCTTACCTTTGAAAATGTGTGTGGGTATGTGTGTGTGTGTGTACATATGCATGTGTATGTGTGTGGGTCAGGAGTCAATCTGAAATGTGGTTCTTTGGTAGCCATTGTCTTACTTTTTGAGAAAGTGTCTCTCCCTGGCCTGCAGCTCCTACATTTGGCTAGGTTGGGCAGTCAAGGAGTCCCAGGACCCGTTTGTTTCCATCCCACCATCATTGTGCTGGTGTAGTTGGCTTTTTAACATGGGTTCTGAAGATGGAACTCGGGTTCCCATGCTTGTGTGATACCAAATCCTAAAATGAATGTAGCGTGTGGATTGCTGTTTGGAAGATCGGCTGTGATTACTTTC
Source organism: Pachyuromys duprasi (assembly GCA_028658305.1). Classification (NCBI taxonomy): domain Eukaryota; kingdom Metazoa; phylum Chordata; class Mammalia; order Rodentia; family Muridae; genus Pachyuromys; species Pachyuromys duprasi. The sequence continues at coordinate 74,083,457 of CM053760.1, forward strand.
CAAATCATATCTGTATCATGGGCTTTGACCTGAAGCTTACTTAGCATGATGTTTTCTGGCAAGTCAAGGATGCCATGGTCTCTGTGGTTGACTGAGAGACCTCACAGTTTATCATACATCAGATACCTGGATAGCAAAACTGGCCCTTCCTTGTGAGGACCAAGGAACCTGGGCTGAACAGCTCCTGCAGGGACACCCTGTGGCCTCAGCCTTGGCTTGACCAGGGCTGTTGTCTTTGGCTTTGATTCTGTAGTTAGAGGCAACTGATGGGTGCTGTGGAGGTGGAGACTTGCCTGGGAAAAGTGAACAGCAGCTACCTGCCAGCTGGCCAGCTTGGGCACCAAAGAATCTTGCCTTGATTCCTGTGGAACATTTGGTCGTGAGTACTCACACCTCAGTAGGCTGGAATTAGCTGCACTGTGTGTCACCATTAGCAAAAGCAGCCTCTGGGGGAGTTATGGAGATGGCGTGATCACGGTTTCCATCAGGTTGAGCATTTTTATGGTAAATGAAGGTAAGGTCTAATACTTTTATTTGAAACCATTTCATGTTCACTGTACTAAAACCATTTTGGTAATCTATCTAAAGTCTTTATGAAATTGTGTAGAGACTGGGGCTTGAGGGAGGTTCAGTGAGTGAAGTGCTTGCTGTCCAAGCACAAAGTGTTTAAGTTGGTTATGGTGGCACTTGCCTACAAACCCAGCTCTGGGTGGTGTGGAGGTAGACAGACCTGTGATGTCTTGATGGCCTGTCTAGGCAGCCCAGCCAAGTTTCAGGTTCAGTGGGAGATGCTGCCTCAGAAGTACAAGGTGGAGAGCGGCAGAGGAAGGCATGAGTTCCACTCCTGGCCTCCACATGCACAGATACCTGAAGACACACACATACACACACACACACACACACACACACACACACATACACACACACACACACCAGGTAAACAAGTAAACATGATTTAGACACAGAGGAAGAGGGAGGCAGAAAAGAATGGCCTCCTCTCCCACCACTGGGATTACAACTAGATGTGTTAGAAAAGCGGGTGCTCACCTCAAGTATATTATGGCCAAGCTGTGGAAAGGTATCAAATGTTAAGAATCCGTGCCAGGGTGCATGCTCTGACCTGCTGATAAGGTCCACCCAGGAAGTCAGTGAATCAGTTAACAGAACAGGTTGGCTATGAGCTGCTGCTGGTGGTGGTAGGAGGTGAAGGAGGGCATGATGGCTGCGGCACTGGCCTTGAATATTTCATGTGCGAGAGAAGTGCACTTGCAGCTCTCTCTCTTGCAGACATTTTCTAAGAGGGGCCACCACCGCATTCTTGACTCTCTGCAGCTGCTGAGCAGAGTGGCTGAGGGTCGGTTACATGGCCCACTCAGCAGTGAGAAAGTATGAACGCAGAACTTGTGCAGTGTACTCAGGAACAGGTGGGAAGTAAGCAGGAAACTTGAACTTTAGATGTGGGTTTCGGGCTTCAGGTTGAATTTTCTTTTTATTTTTTTGAAGCTGGAACTCATTTCAAAAAGCTGAGGGAGATTTAGGATGAATTTAAAAGTAAATTAACAGAAAACGCTCACCTAAGTGTTAAATTGCCAGTCATTATACTGTATTTGCAGATTGTTGAATTAGCTCAAATTTAGAGGAATCAAACCAAAAAGCCTTCTGAGTGAAATAAACGTAATTAGACATCGATCTAATTTGCATGGGGTGATATTTAAGCTGCTGTTAAGCATTCTGGGTGATCCCAACATGAAGACAGTGCACCTTCTAGCCACTTCAGATTTTAGTATATTGTGTGCACATTTTGAAATGTCCCACTGTGTCCTATGGCTCTTTCAGTGATTACTTGTCATGTAAGGCAAGAGAAAAAAATTCCTAGCCCTTGTAAGGCTGTGGCAGGACACTGGTGAACTTGAGGCCAGTTTGTCCTTCATAGGGAGACAATATTAAAAAATAAATTCAGACCTTTCTACATACGGTTAAAAGAAAACTGTGCTGAGGTTCTTGGCAACAAGACTCGCGTCAGAGGTTGCTTCAACACTTCTGCCCAGTTCTGGTTGCCATTCTAGAAAACATGGCTCCCAGTGGCTGGCTCTGCAGTGGCCGTGGTGTTCATAAAGTTCCGGAAAGAGTTCTCTTTGATGGCTTTTCTTCAAAATCTCTTGTGTCCTCTACTCCAACAACCCTGGGAATGTTTGATGCTATCACCGAAGTTCGGCAACAGCAAGGTGTCCCACAGTGGACAGTGTGCTCCGAGGCCTGCTGACACGTGTGTGGATGTGTGAGCAGTGAAACCTCTGCCCTCTCCTCCTAAGCCCCTCCCTGCTCAGACCTGAATATCCTCTGTGTTCTCAGCTGGTGTCAGAAGACCAGGGCCTGTTGTTTGTCCACCTGGCTGGCTGATTCACCTCGGGAACATGAGGCCTCTCTCCCACTTACACATCTCCCCAGCTCCTGCTACGATGAGCTGCCACAATTTGAAGAACTAGGAGCAGCGACTCATTTTATTCTTTAATCCATAAGTAAACATTTCTTTCTTTGAAATTCATTAAATTTGGACATGTTTTCATTTTGAAGCTGTCTGGCATCCCTACCATTCAGACATATAAAACTAGCAATTAATTTCGGACTATTGGAGTACTGGTGGTCTAGCAGCAGTACGTTTATGCCAACAAAAGCAGATGGAAACCTCAAATATGGAGACATAACACTTAAACAAGAAAATTACTAAGTGTTCTGTTCAGTGAAGAAGACAGGCTATCTTCTACTTGTTCCTGGTGGGATTCGTCAGCATTTCCAACTTGTTTAAAGAGTTCTGGGGACAAGGATTCTCTTTCCTCCAAATTTATTCATGTGAATAAAACAATCATTTGGTGAAAACTTAAACTCTAAACTGTGAGCTGGCTGATCATAGCTGTATTGACAGTATTCAGCTGTATATATTTTGCGCATATGTAAGCCCAGCACTGGATAGGCCAAGATGAAGAAACTGAGTTCGAGGCCAGCCTGCTGCAGCCCCATGTGTGTACGTGGGGATGTGAATGTACATGTACATTTGTTTGGTATGTGCATATGTGTATGAGTGTGTGAATGCAGCTGTGCATATGTGTGTATGTACATGAATTTATGTGGGGGGCTGTAAAGGATCTAAGAGATTGTGAGTAAGTCCTAAAATCAGGAGAAGCTGGTTAGAAGCCCATGAAGACAGACTGGGGGCCATATCAGTCAGGAAAGGCTTGCCTCACAAGGGTGAGGACCTCAGTCCTCAGAATGTGTATAAAAAGCGCATGTGTATGGCTGCATGTGTGATGCTGGTCATGGGCAGATGGGAAGCTAAGACAGCTAGAAATTCCTGAAAGTTCCCAGGCTGGCTAGCCTGGTCTGCCAAGTCACCTTCCATGCCTCTGAGAGACTGTCTCAAGAAAGAAAAGGTGGATGGAGCCTAAAGACTTGCAGATTTGCATTGGCATCTGAGGGTGTCTTCTCACATCTGCATGTGCACATGCACACTCACTCTCCAATCCCAACATAACTCTGAAGAGAGCAGTTAACTGAGAAGTGATTAGCGACTAACTGTGAAAACCAGACTCCCTGACACCATTTGACTTCTTCCCAAATTGGTCATAAATAGCACCATAGCTTCTGTCCGGGGTCTTCAGGCTCCCTTGTTGGAAGGAGAGGGAATGTTCTAGCAGTCCTCCAGGGAGGCTCAGCCAGCAGTCAGCAGGGATGGCAGTGTGACTTTCCTAGGAAGCTGCTCCTCCAGCCCCACAGGCGTTTCCAAATTCCTAGTGGCGCCATTTGGCATCTGCTGCGGCTCCAGGGAGGGCCAGTGCCGGAGCCATCATGCAAGCTGCCCTCCGTCCCTGGCTTGGGATTGATTTTGGTTTCAGCAGCTAAGTCCAGCAGTGGTTTTTTTGCATGATAGCAGATAACAAATGCACTGACTATGTGCTAGTCAACGTGGTGAGAAGAGTGGTCGTGCCTTTGACCTCTCAGAGTTCATACACTGCCGAGGAGACAGTAAGTGACTATATAAACATGGGACCAAATTCACTATGTAGAGCAACAATGAAGAAGGAAGCCAGTGAGGACTAGAGACAGAAGTTAAGCTCATGCCTGTAATTCCAGCACCAGGGTTGCTCCTTCTTGTGTGTGCAGCTGAAACTACATGTGCACACATATGTGCATGCCTGTGGAGGTTAGAGGTCAGCCTGACTCTCATGCTTCTACAAGCGCTTTACTGATTAAATTGTATCCCTGATTTCCGGTATGAGCCATATCTTAATTCAATTAGTACAGCCTGTACCTGGGGAGGTAGTAACATTTACCTTTCACAGACAGGCGATGGAGATACAGGGAAATAAAGCAGATACAGGACCTTACAATGTTGAACTCCATACACACACACACACACACACACACACACACATATACATACCTTGCAATGTTAAGGATGGGTTTGCATCCAGATCTTACAATGCTAAGCACACGTGAGGTCACATTGGTTTTTTTTTTTTTTTTTTTTTTTTGTGGTTGTATCTTAAAATAATTGTCCAAAGAAGACCAGAATGTCCAGGCTGAATTGGGTAAGTTCTGGAATGACAGTTGGTCTTGTGTACTTTTCTCTTCCTACTGCCATGTTTTGAAAGCAGAAGTACTGGAAACGTCACAGAAAGCAGGGCTGGCCTCAGTTCAAGGCCTTTTCTAGACCAGAGTGGTTTGGACCAGGTTGAAGGAGATTCTGGTTGTTTGGATACAGAGACAAAACTGAACCTCAGCAAACTGAGAAATGACAAACAAATTGAATATTTTTCTAATTATGGGATGGCTTAGGAGCACGGGCAGAAGCGCAAGCCACCGGGATGTGATTCTCAGGGTTGGTTTCAGTCTCAGCCTAAAGGCCCAGTTTTCGTTTTTCCTTATTCTTCTCTGAAGTAGTCTCTGCCTGCCTGAGGTCTGTCAGCCGTAGCAATTAGAACAACTTATTTTCGTCAGTTTCCTGTTAAGCTGCTTCTTAAAAATGCTGACAAGGCCTTTTGGTGGCTGTGCTCGTTTCCCTCTACGTCTCCTGTCTGTGTGTGGACAAGCCTTTGTGTAGTGGAGGCCAGAGCTCAGCCGTGGGTACTGCCCTCATGGCGGCATTCACCTCCTTCCTTCACGCAAAGGCTCTTCACTGGCGTGGAACTTGCCAATTCAGCCTGTCTGTCTGGCCAGGGAACCCCAGGAATCCTCCTATCACTGTTTTGCTAGCAAATGGGGTTACAGTCATGCACCAGCCTGCCGGCAGTTTTATAGGGTTCTCATGCTTGCTCAGTCAGGGTTTTAGCGCCAGCCTGTGCTTCTTTCACGTTCATAAGTTATAAGGGCTTAGTGTTAGCAATTATGTGCTTAAAATAACTATCACATGAATTAATTAGTGATTAGAATAATTTGAATGTCGTGTAATCAGAATTAATACCAAAATTTTCTTATGTACTATATTTGCACTGAGTGCTGGGGACAGAGGCGATTCTAGCATTAGTCCTGTCCTTAGGGGCCTGAGAGTATGATGAGAAGAAGGGAACTGATAGCCTGACCCCCTAATGCTCGGGCTCTCCATTGCTACTGAGAGCAGGGAAAGCGTGGTAGGTGCTGTTACACACAGTTCCCATCCTGGCCACTATTTCTGCCCCTTTCCACCTGTGTGTGTATATGTGTTACAAAGGAATTGAGGCTCAAAGGAGGAAATGGAAACTTGTGATGTGAGTGCAAATGTCTGTTCTCAGGTTCCCCCTCTTGCCCTGCGTCCAGTGTGTCCCTGGAGCTAATACTTCCTATCTGAAAACCACAGGAAATCTGGGCTGTCCACCTAGAAGGCCTGTGGGGGACCCAGCATGCACTCTGCACACTTTTCACACTTGGAGGTATAGTCTTGGAAACGGGGAGGTGATGGAGGACAGTGGGCATTTCCGTTACGTTGGCAGGGCCAAGCCCACTCCTCAGGCTGTTGGTGTGGGTACAGGGAGGACTTCATGTGCACCTAGGGCTACCTCTGTCCTGTGGGGAGAGATGACTGGAGAATAATATGTGTCACAGATTTTTAATGACTTGGATTTTAAAAGTTCTTTCAGAAGGTGAGGAAAATACCCCACTAATTGAGTCCCTCTGCATAGCTTCCTCTCCAGTGTGGTCCTCAAGTGAAATATGGCTGAAATAACAGCTGTCAGATGATGAATATTTTAAAGAAAATCCTATTATGCACCCAAGCTTCTCTCAGCTCAGTAATGAGAGTAATGAGGATGGTTACCTTTAGGGAGAGGAAGTGAGATCACTCTTGCCACTTACCAAGGCTGGTGTGACAGGCATCTGTACAGAATAGGGACCAAGTCTGGGGAGCTCACAGCTTCCTGTTTCAACCTCCCTTGGTCGGAAAAAGTATCCTTCAATGTAGGAAAGTGCTACTTGTGCTCGTGAACTGACTAACATTATTTTTGTTTCTTTGGCTGATCATTGAAATAGACTCAATCAACTAATGGATGAAGCTTAATCAAACAAACAAAAATTTAAAAATTGACCTGAATTCCACATGTGTCCACCAGCTGAGTCTTCTGTTGCCTAACAGAAAGAAGTCTCAAGGGCAGGAGAGGAGCAGTCAGACTCACCCTTCCTCCTCAGTGTGCATGCTCTGAGCAGATGCTGAGAGTCAGACTCTACGGAAACAAAGATTGTTTCAGAGAGGCAGTCAGAGAGCAAAGGTCACCCTCCCTGGGAGGGAGCACCAGTGTGAGCTGGCTAGCATGGCTGCTCCTAGGCCTCCTGTAGTTTGACCCAGGCTGCTGGACTTCCTCTCGAGTTTGGAGGACAGGTTTGGGCACCAAGGGATGGAAATGCAGAACTTCACACTGCTCTAGAGCGTCGGCAGGTAGCCCTCAGTACATTCTCCCATCCCCAGCCATGCTCGTGAAAGCATAGCTCCGAGTCCTGCAACTGTGGTTGGCCAGGCTAAATGGAAATGCTGGTGGGTTTCGTTCATGCTCATTTAGCTGATGACTGAAATGGCTAAAGAGGGATCATAACCGCTCTCAGATCAAAGGTGCTGCCCGTTCCTCTTTCTTCATTCCATGGCCTTATCTGTCCTGTTGGTTCCTTGTCCCAGATGTGCTTTGTGAGGCATAGTTTCCTGGTTGCAGTGGCAGGTGAGACATATGTGGGTGTCAAAACAGCAGAAGGAGGAGCTGGGATGTCAGCCACCCCCGGGAAAAGCTAGTTTAACTCTTAATTTTTAATTAGACAGCAACTTACTAAGCAGCTCAGGCTGCCCTTGAACTTGCAGTCCTCTTGGCTCAGTCTGTCAAGTGCTAGAACCACAGATTTAATTAAATTTGTCTAAGTAAACGTACCTCCACATCTGTCGCGGTGCATTGTTGGTGATAAGCCTGACACAGATGGGGAGCCCTGTGGGTTCTCTCGGACATGTTAGGGAATATTTAATTTTCAGTGCAATCAAAAGCAGACGATCGCTTTTCAAGACAATGGGCTCCAGGAAGGTAGGAAGTTTGAGCGAAGCCACACAGTTTTAAAAGTAGAAGCTGGGTTGGAATAAATCCCTCAGTTGTCAGGTAGCTGGGGCTTTTATGCTTCTATGATCCCTCTGTGTGCCCCTACCCCACACTCTGTCTTGGTGGTAGGGGATTTGTGGGTTATCTTTCTGGGTACCCCAAAACCCCTCCACACGGCCATTTGCCTTCCTCCTTCCTTCCCCAGACATGTCTGGACATGCAATCCAGCTAACCAAGCAGGGGACCCTGCCTGGAACTTCAGCTCTGTTTTCTCTTTATCCTTTTCTGGAATGTAGAGGGAAAATAGTCCTTGGGGCACAAAAACAGAAGCAAGGAAATGAGGAGAAAACACACTTCAGTTCATGCGTCCAGGTAATGTACATGGGAACTGGCCAAGGAGAAGCCATTCTCAAGCCAGGGTTAGAGCCAAAGATTGCTTGCCCTGAAAATGTGAGGAAGAAGGCTGCAGAGCTGTGTCTGCAAATCAGATCCAGAGCCCAAGAAGAGAGGCCCCAGGAATGAGGATTTTGGAAGAAACTGTTGACCTCATAGTTGAATCTGACTCTACACATTTTTTTTTCCAATCTTTGTTAGATGTTTGAAGTGGAGAGAGCTGCCTGCTGTTGCTTTGGTAATGCCCTCTTTACCAGGCTGTGGGAAACACAGAGGCCTCAAGGGGACACACAGCCACAAGCAGCAGTTTCGTGTTCTGCACGCAAGGGAAGCACACCTCTTGGCCTGCTGAGTGTTCCCATTCCTTAGGTCACACTACTCTCCAGAGCACCTTTGGGAGGGGCTCTATGGTCCCAGCGCACCCTGCCCTGACCAGGATTTGGCCAGTTATCTCAGCAGTCGTCACTGCTGGCCCAGTGTTCACCAATGTCCACTCCATTCAAAGCTAGGAATGTTCTAAGCAGCTTTAGCAAAGCTGCATGTTTGGAGTATCTTTATTTTCCCCATGAAAAGATTTTCAAATATCTATACCACTAAAAACTCAACAGTGTGGGGGTCTAAGGAGATAACTCAGTTGCTTGCCGTCCCAGTACTCTGGAGGCAGAGACAGGTAGATCCTTGGAGCTCTCTGGCGATTAACCTAGCATACTTGATGTACAGCAGAACAGTGGGAGACCCGCCTCAAACAAACAGGGTAAATGGCACCTAAGGAGCGGTACCTGAGGCTGGCCTCTGGACTCCACATGCAATCACACACATGCACACATGCATATCTTAGAAATTTCACCAATGAAGTGATCTTGACATTGTATTAGTGAGGCTTATGTTGCTGTGATAAATAGCATGACTGGGGCAACTTAAGAGGAAAAGTTCATTTGGGCTTGCAGTTGCAGAGGGGCAAGGCTCCTTCACCACCACGGCAGGGAAGCACGGCAACAGATATGCAGAGTACTTGGAGCAACGAGCTGAGATCTTACATTTTACTATGCAAGCAGAAGGCAGAGGTGAAACTGGAAACAGTGCAATGTTTTAGAAACCTCAAAGTCCACCGCACCCCTTCCCAATGGCATAATCCCTCCAGAAAGGCTACATGTTCTAAAGCCCTTGAACAGTGTCACCAACAGGGGATCAAGCATTCAGATAACTGACACAATGAGGACGTTTATCACTCAGACCACCTGATACCTAGTACATGTATTCACAGAAGGCTAATTGTGCTGCAGTTTAATTGTGGCAAGGTTCACTCAATGTAGCATTCAGCCGTAGGCATTCAGCTCAATGGCATTGTATGCACACCGTTGTGCAACCATCTCCACCGCCCATCTCCAAAACTATCTTCTTCTCTCATAGCACAAGAACAAGCAATTCTTCAAGCACTCTGCCCACATCCTTCTGGTGACCATCTTACCTGTATCGGTTGGGTCCCTTTAAGGGGGAACCATACAGCATTTGCCCTGTTGTGGCCTGTTTCACTTTGCATAAAGTCCTCAGGTTTCCTGAACCTTGCAGCGCGTGTCAGGTATTTTCACTGTATATGCAAACATATTCTCTAGTCATCTTTGTAAGCAACACTGCAGCACACACGTGTTAAAATGTCCTTCCATGACCCACACTTAAATTATTTGGGATGTACAGCCAGAATTTTGATTGCAGAATTGTGTGTCTAATTTATTTTTAAGTTTTTGAAGAAGCCATAGATACTGTTATACAAAATATCAGGAGTGGTGTGTGTGTGTGTGTGCACGTGTGCGTGGTGTGGGTATCTAAACTCAGGTCCTTCCTCATGCTTTCAAGACAGTTGCTTTATTTACTGAGCTATTGCCCCAGCCCACAATGTCAGTTATTGATGGTATAACATTTGTGCTCAGTGCTTCAGTGCATGGCCCGTGCTACGAAGCGCGGCCGACTGTTGACTGCCTCTGGGCTGGGCATTCACAATGGCTCTGAGGAGCTGGATTGTGCAGAACAATTGTGTAAACTTATGGCTTCCTTACTCTCTTAGCAATCATCCTGAGATCTTAGCCCTTGTAACTCACAGCTATGTGGCATTCTGGAATTTAGGACAGAACAGTGAACTCTTGTACTACCCACACCCAGCACACCAAGCTTACCTGTCTTTTATTATTATTATTATTTATGCTAGTTACTCACTTGATTTGACTTAATGAGCTGGGGTAGGTGGGTGGGGGCTTTCCTTATCTGAGGAATAGGGAAGAGGAAGGGAGGGTGGGACCAGGAAGAGAGGTGGGAGGAATTTATAATCAGGATGTACAGTGAATAAATAAATTAATTAATTAAAATATATATGTAAAAAAAAAAGAAAAAGTTGGAGGAGTAAGAAAGAGTGATGATTGTGAGATGGAAGGAAAATCTACATCTTTTCTTTGTTCTACAAGACAACCCTGGGTAAACCTACTGTTTTCTCAGTCTTTGAAATGCGAGGCTCTTGTAGGCATGTTTTGAAATACCAGCACTCAGAGCCTGAGGCAGGGGGATTGTGAGCATGAAGGTTATATAGTAGGAACATGTACTAAATAAACACACAAAGTCCCCTAGTAACCTCACTAGGGCTTGTGTGTTCAAATAGAGCAATACTGGGCTGGAAAGCCCGTCATCATTTAGTGATATCTGGGTTTTTATTGAAGGGGAAAATAAAGCTTTGGATATATGCACCTGTGTGAACAACTGTGTGGAGGCCAAATGTTAAGTCCTTAGAAGCCAAATAGCTCGGTCTTTGGAGAGAGAGTCTCTCTTTGGACAGGAGCTTACCACTCAGGCTAGCCTGGCAGGCCAGAGAGCCCCGGGATATACTGTCTGTCTCCCCAGCAATAAGAGGACAGGCACGCACCACCACTCCTGGCTTTTAATGTGTGTCTTGGGCATTGAACTCAGGCCTTCACGTTTGCAAGGCACCACTTACCAACTGTGCTGTCTCCGCAGCTCAAGAAAGCACCTGAGCTGTGATTTCTGTGTAGAGTATGCTGGACCCAGAACCAGGGTTCTATTTCTTTAATTGAAGTTCTGTGAACTGACTGAAGGAAGAAGGAGAAAAGAAAAGAGAACAGGAAGGTAGGCAGAAAAGATTTTTTTTTTCTTGCAATTTTGAGATGACTGGTTGAATTGGAATGGCTTATTAGTATCAATTAACCAAGGAATGTTACCAGTGGCTGAGCTGGGTTGTATCAAGTGATGGAGACTTGAACCCAGTCCACTGGTCAGACTCCCTAGTCCACTGTGCTAGGGTCCGCACTCTAGGATATTGGTTAGGAGTTTCTGGAGAGAGGGAAAAAGCAAGGCAACTCATCATTGTCTGTAATTAATGCAGCCACCATGTCAAACACAGAAAATCAAAGATGCCCTTGTGTAAATAATGAGAAAAGGGGTCTGACTCTCAGTGATGCTTAGAATTTTCTGGAGGCATTTGACAGATCCCAGAGGTTTGCCACTTCTTTCAGGGGAAGTAACTAAAAAATCATAATGTAAAATTTGGATTTTGTTCATCCCCCTTTACAATAGGATAATAAAATCTTACTTCAACAATGTTTTGGGTCAAAAGGGAAGGAGAATATATGGAAGGGAGCCTTATCTAGGACATAACAAAGTTTTTTGATTTGACTAAAATGAGAATGAGCGCTTTTCATTGCTTTAATTTGGCTGTGGTCTTGAAAGGGGTTTGTGGAAGTTTATTGGGGGTAGGCTGATCTGAAGGTTTCATGGACAAGGATACCGCTGCCTCATACCACCTGTCAGAGCTGAATCCTCTGTGGCAGCCAGCTTCCTGGGTGAATGATCCTCAGCAGTTCTCTGTGTGGAAAACTGTCTCAGTCATGACTTCCCAGATGTAAACTAAGCCATTTTAAAACTTATGCAATGTTTTGGCCTGAGTGTGCCATCTTTAACTGCTATTCTCAGTGGCTCACAGTGTCTCTTCCTGTTGCCTTCAGGTCCAGATGTAGAACGCTCAGCTACCTGTCCAGCACTGTGTCTGCCTGTGTGACGCTGTGCTTCCCACCATGACGACAATGGGCTAAACCTCTGAACTGTAAGCCAGCTCCAGTTAAATGTTTTCCTTTATTGCCATGGTCATGGTGTCTCCTTGAAGCAACAAAAGTCTAACTAAGAGAGAGGCATATATGGTTCCTATGGAATCAACAGACCCAGGACCCAACACGGGTCTAGCTTCTGTTTACCCGTTTGACATGCACATTTAAACCCTCTCACCTGTATTCCATTTTGTACTTCCTCATAGGGAAGCCAGAAGCGTTGCGCTAAAAAACACATGATGGTATCTCACAAAGGCCTCTGTACCCTTTAGTGATCCAACACAGCTACTCAGAATTCTGTACCTGGCACATGGTGCCAGCATGCTGGTACTGTCTTGTGTCCTTAGCACTTGGGAGTTAGAACTAGAAGGATCAGGGATTTAAGAGCAGTCCGGGTGATATGTTGAGTCTAAAGCTATCTTAGGCTACCTCATGAAAAACAAATAAACACAGTACACTCAGAACTTGGCTATAATTTGCTTCTGGTCTATTAATTAGTCACTATATACAAAGCAGTGCTCTGGAAGGATGAAGACACCTGAGTCAGGAGCTCTGAGAGCTTTCCGCTTTGCTCCTCATTACTGTGGCAGTGCTGCAGAGATGCTGTAGAAAGGAGGTACAGACTTCCCACTGTATCCGTTCTCACTCCCAAGGAGGGGCTGAATGATTAAACAAAAGCCACAACAGCTTTGCCTGTGTTCACTGATTCACTGACACGTACTTTCTGGAAAGGATGCCCAGCAAGTTGTGAATACTACTCGACTTGAGATCTGTGCTCCAGCAAAGACACAACTAAGCCGACATGATGTTATATCTAGAAATAGCCTGGGTGTTGTGGGTTGGAAAGGAAAGGCCTGCTATGGGAGATGGGGCCTGACTTGAAGATAAGAGGAGAATGTGGCAGCCTCAGGGGTGATCACTTTCACTGGGCAGGCCACTACATGAATGTTTTATCCAACTGGGACAAGCTGAGGTAGTTTATTCCCACTCTGGACAGCTGCCCTCACATCTTAGGAGCTCAGATCCAGTTTGTAGCCCCTGGTCCAGCCTGGGAAAGTGAAGGAGGGAAGGAAGAAGCTCTGTTGGGTAGCAGGTTCATCGTAGTCCCCTTCCTATTGTGTGGCTACTCATGCACTGTCACTGGGTGGGTTAGCTGAAAGGGCAGCATGTTTACAGGGCTGTTGTGTTGGGCCATCCTCAGAGCCAAACTGTCGCCATATTCATAGTCAGGAGTTCTGCTCACAAAATGTCAGCTCAGCTGGGTCTGTTGACTATTTATCCCCCAGAGAAGGAACAGGCATAGAGGGTCATGGTGAAAGGCCAAAGAATTAAAAATTAGCTTTTTAAGATATTGGTTCAAAGTTTACAGCACAAGCCTAACTGAAGGCCAGCCACCTGCCAAGAGGAACCAGCTTTACTGCATTCTTTTCCTGCCCACTAGAGATACAGTTGCCAGGAAACTGGCCCAGATGGCCAGGCCAGAACTTGGCTCCTAAAGTAAACCAATCATTTCAAAAGTCAGTTTTCCTTACTCAATCATGCAACACCAAGGCATGTAACTCCCTGCTTGCGGTTTTTCCCTTTAAAAACCTTGTTCCCCTAGACAACTACACTGCATTCCTCTCCTGCTTCAGCAGGAAGTTTGCCACCCGGGCTCAAGCTTGTATCCAATAAACCCTCACTTGTTTTGTAGCAGAGTCGATTCCTGGTGGGTTTTGGAGGTCTCACAAACTGGGCATAAAAATGGTCCCTCACCTGAGTCACTTCCAACCAGTTGTAGGTAGTTCTGCTCTAACTGCATATGGTCTCCCGTTCTCTGGGTGGGGCTAGGGTATGGAGAAAGTGGAGAAAGATGAGGGTAGGCTTTCCATTTCTGCAGCCATGAGGAAACCATCAACCCTGTGGGGTGCAGCCCTTCTTCTTTGCCACTTTAAGGTTGCCTATGCTCCTGCTCATAATCTCTCAGGAATTGCTCTGTAAAGAAGCCCAATAAACTCAGTGATTCCCTGGGTGTTAGTGGAATGTACTTCATTTTGTCATTGGGTTCCTAGAAAAACTGAGTAGGTTCATTATGTCTCTCCTAGGGAAGGAAATTGCAAAAGTAAAGGACAGAGAGAAACTGAAATAGCTTAGATGAAATCTGGCTAGAAATATTCGTCAAAGCATGGTACTATCTAGCAGATGGGCATGGCTGAAGCAGAGGGATTTGATTGTTGTTTATTTGTTTTTGTTTTGTCCCTTTCATTAAACATAGATTCTACAGTTTCCCCTTCCTCTATTCCTCCCAGTTCCTCCTCTTCTCCTTTCCAGGTCGACTTCCTTTCTGTTTGTTGTTAGAAAAAAACAGGCTTCTAAGAAATAACAATAAAACATAACAAAATAAAATGTAATAAGATAAAACAAACCCTATCATATTGAAGTTGGACAAGCCAAGCCAGCAGAAAAATGAAAGAGCCCCAGGAGAAGGCACAAGAATCAGAGACACATTTGTATAACAGAAAAGCCCTGAGCTGAGAACCACAGTATACCCGCAGCGGACCCGGTGCACACCCTGTGCGTGTTGCCTCAGTCTGAGTTTATACGAGCTTTGCTCAGTTGTCTTAGAGGCCTTTCTTCTCCTGGGGGCCTCCATCGTCTCTGTTTCCTCCACTCCTTCTGTTTCTTCTTCCCCAGGTTTCCCTGAGCTCTGGGGGTAGTGTGCACAGGGGTAGGGGATTTGATGGAGACTTCTTTTTTAGAGCTGTGTGAAGGTCTCCCTCTGCACAATGCTTGGCTGAAGCTCTTTGTATTTTTTCCCCTCTGCAGCAGAGGGATTTTGAGGCACCGAAAATAAATGGCTCCAGTGAAAAGGGAATGGGTGATTTTGGAAGACAGTGGGCAGTGTGTCTGAAAGTGAACTGAGGTGCTTGGGTTTCGTGAGACGGCCAGCAGAGAGGTGAGCCAGTGCTTGGAAGTGGGTTTCCTGGGAAGTAGAAATGCAAACATGCCAGTCTCTTCGAAGGTGCTGAGCGGATTTGCCTGCTTTCTCCTGCCCCTTCACCTCCCTCACCCTTCTGCCAGCAGCCTGCTCCGTCTGGAATACTGAACTTGTCTAGTCTACTTTGCTTCACCTTTCAAATGTTACTAATCCTTCCCTGAAGCACCCAGGTTTATAATGCAAAGGTCGCCATGACAACTGCATAGGAAAAGTATCCCACAGAATTTAAAGATTTCAGAATAGGCTGTGGTTCAGAGTAGCCATACATTGGCAGAGTCAGGAGCAAATAGAAGTTCCGGTCAGAAACATGCGGAGAGTGGGGGTCAAAAGGCTTGGCATTCTTGGAGGACAGAGGCCTAGCTTGGTAGCTACTTTAACTCAGAGGTAAGCCTTGTTCTTTTATGTCCCTAGTGCAAGGCCTTTCTCTGTGTTGTTTTTGTTTTGTAAGGCAACCTTTTGTACAGCCTAGGTGTGCCTGGAACTTACTATGTAGTATAGGCTTGCCCTAAACGGTTTCCACTTCCTAAGTGCAAAATTGCAGGTGTGCTTTGCACCCCTGGCTTACAGCCTTGTTTTGTGCAGATCCTCCACACCCTGTGCACACTTCAGTCTTTATTTTGCTTGAACACTGCAATTCTTCTTGGATGAAGCCCAGTCTCGATGAATTTCTAAGTCTCCTCTAATCTCAAACAGAGACAGAGAGGGGTAAGTAGAATTTCTAATTCTTTGTATTTAGCTGCACTCCTCTTAGGAAAAGTGTATTTAAACCTTGAAGGTGAAACACAAACTAAAGAAAGAGTAATTAACTCTAATTTTCCCTTTTTAAAAATCTTCCCTTTCTAATCACTGAAAATCCTGTTTATCTTCCCTGACATTCATTCATAAAAGCCAATTGTTTTTCAAGTGTGTTTGCCTGAGTGGTTCTGTTAGCATTTGGGCAGCCTGCTTCTGGGTTGCCCAGTAACTTAGGATGCCATCATTCCTCCTCCTTTCCTGGTTTTGGGACTCCCCTTTCCTGGCTACAAGATTGCTACATTCCTACATCCAACACCGATTGGTGAGTCTTCACTTCTGGTTGGCACAAACGCTTCCTACTGTTTTTTTGCCAACCTACATTGAAACCCTTCATCTAGGACCTTCTTCTCCCTTGGATGAGATTTTCTCTCTACCAGCGTGGTTTCGCTCCCTCCCTTCCTGTACAAAATCCTAGCTAGGTAAACAGTGTCTGCTATGGGCAACTGTGACCTTGGTCTCTGTCCAATGCTGAAGAACTATTGGAACAGATTGTATCATACCAGTCTATTGAGTCAAATGTTGTTCTTGGGATGCCCTGGCAGGTCACTGACTCCTACCTGCCCAATGGGAATAGTCCATTCCTCCATTCCTCCAGATTCTCCTCTGGGATGTCTTGGAGAATTTCAGATTTCTACACCTAGCACCCTCTTTAAGGGCCTCTAAGCTTACACACCTCTGTAGCCAAATTTGGCCTCAATTTTCTTACGTGACCAATCCAGAGCAAAGCCTTTTTAATTACTGCCAGTGATGGGGTAAATGGATGTTCCCTCAGGTAAATGGAGGTTCCCATGCTCAAGTCTCTTTGATCCAAACCTTTCATCTCTGTTTGCTTGCCCAAAAGTTTTACATGTACACCTGAAGAAATTTTGTCTGTAAGCTACTGAACTTTGTTTTCTGCATATATATATATATATATATATATATATATATATATATATATATATATATATTCCAGTATCCTGCTGGGTGTGCTGGGTGTTTCCTATATCCATGACAGCACCAAAACAGCTACCCAGAGGTGCTCCAGTCTGACCTCAAAGACTGCATCAAGCCAAACCTGCACTTTCCCTCCCAGCTACTGATGTTTTCACAGACCCTGGACAGCATTGAAACAACCCATTCTTCCTGGACTTGGCCAGCATTTCAGTCTTTTATACTCCCTATAGCACTCCCAGTGTCAGTAGAAAGTAGCCAGAAAAGAATCTACTTATTAACAAAAGGCTGAGATGGTGTACTTCAGGCCCAGGCCTAACAACTCCAGGCTCTCCCAGCATTTCTCAGTCCCTATCTGCTGCTGGGTATGGCTGGCAAACCCCACCCTCTACCCTAAACTTTTCAGGGGAGGAGCTTCCTCTCTTCCTCACCATGGTGCTCTTACTTCTTTCTTTCTCTCTTACCCTATTGCATGGCGAACAAGAGCTGTGTTCAATGAACCTACATTTACATATTTTAACTTGCCTTACAAGAGAAGCAGCACAACGTCCTCATTTTGTAATTATAGAGAAAGGGAGGACTGTCAGCATTTAGGCAGCCTGCTTCTGGATTGCCTAGTAACTTATGATGTCATCATGTGCTGCCCTCCAGGTGTGTGGCAGACCTGGTTCAACTGCAAGGAGCTATACATCGTCCCCTGCCTCTTACCCCTCTCTCCTCTCTTGTTCTCTTGTTCTCTCCTGCTTTTTCCCCTTTCTCTGTTAGGGTACCCTTTGCCTTCCCCCAACATGTCTCCCTCTCTCCTTCCCTCTCTCTCTCCTTCCAATAAACCTCTTTCATAGAATGTCTGTTGTATACATCATTTCTAAGACAATAATAATTACAACAGAAAGAAAAATAAGAACTGGGAAATAGCTCAGTTGCTAAAGCTTCTGCCACATAGAGGAATCTGCATTCAGCTCTCCAGAACTCAGGTGTAAAAGGTGGCCCCAATGACAGAGGTTCACAACTCCAGCAATGGCAAGAGGGGAGGCAGAGACAAGTGTAGCCCTGGAAGTCCATCGGTCAGCTAGCCCGGCCTGGACAGCAAAATCTCAAGCCAATGAGAGATACTATCACAAACAAAACATGAAGGAGCCTAGAGACTGTTCATAGAGCAGCAAGAATGATATACTCTTACATATGTATACACAAAGACACAAATGTGCACACATATATTAAAAAGATAAAAGAAGAGGGGATGAGAGAAGAGAGGGAAGGAGAGAGAGAGAACATTTATTTCTGGTCACTGCGGTGTCAGCAATAGCAAAATGTTAACCTTTCTGATGTCCATCAGTGCAGATGGACCATCTGGCCTGATCTATTTCCATCTAATAAACAGAAAAAGGAACAAGAAACATCTTTACACACTATCAGGAATCAACCTGCGGATTGTTAAGTGACAACGGTAAGACTTAAAAAAAAACCTACCTTAAGGGACACATGGCAAAGAACTCTGAAAGAAACTGATAGAGAAGGAATGGGGTATGATATGTTCTAAACACATTATATGTCTGTATGCAATTTTCAATAAATAAATAAAATATATCAAAACAAAAATAACCAATAAAGAAACTACCTTCTGTTCTGGAGGGAAGGGAGAATATTAACATATATGTATATATACATATATATGAATATGTTTGTATGTATACTTACATGTAGTGTTTACATAAGAATATAAATAAGCTGTTACATAAAATATGTACTATGCGTATTTATTACTTAATGTAATAAATGTGCACATCTATGTGCACATACCATGACCTAACAAAAATTCATCCAGGAGAAAGAATAAAGAAGATAGGCAACAAAGCTCAATTTTCTTAATGACTTTGCTTTGTAATTGCAATTAGAAATTATGTCTTTTTTCAAATATTGTAACACAATTAAATGAAGCAGTTGCTAAACTCAAAAAAAGTAAGACAAGCAGAATGAACAAGTGAGTTAAATACAAACCAAACTGCATCACCACACAGAGGAGAGGCGTTTCAAGCCTCTGGGCAGGGTGCCTGCTTATGCACCATGAAAAAGTGTGACTTGTTTCCAGACTCTGAAAAATGCTTCTTGTCCTGTCTGGAACTGTCATAACTGGCAGCTTCTGTGCTGCTGGTCCCTCAGCTCCAGCGGTGGTGTGCTTTGTTCATTTCGTTAGAAGGTGTGAGGGAGAATTTGAAAAGGAAAGAGGGTGGAGCAAGACGGCAGCTGAGCTTGGTCCACCAGCCATGGCCTCCCACAGACACAGAAAAGAAGGCAACTCTTCACATACTGGACTATCTTCAGATCCTTGAATGGTGAAGTGAGAGACCGTGACATTTAGGTTCAGACAAAAACACGATGAAGCCAATATGAAGCAGACAGGAAGGAATTGATGCAGTAACCCACCCTGCTGTATGGGTGAAGGGGAGGGTGCTTGTAGAGAGAGAGGACTGAAAATAGAAGCTGAGACCAGGCCAAGTATCCAGGACTTATTACCTGTCCTAATACAGCAGCAGGAGCATATATTAAACAGAGCCATCAGGATGAAGTCAGTGAAACCCAGAACCTAAGACATTTTACAGAAGAGAAGGCTGCTTTGCAATGAAAGCATTGCAAATAAAAGCTAAGAGGGGAAGGTCAAATACATAGATTTAAAAATGATAGTAAAGGCATGTCAGGTATGTGTTAGGAATGCTCCCTGTTAAAACTGTGATTCCAAAGAAAGAATTACAAACAATATAATTTCGAAATAAATGAGGTTTGAATATGATATCTTTGGCAACACCAACTCATTGAATAGTAGCAAACCTCACCATTTAGAAGTATTAGGTTCACAGCAAAACTGGTTGAATGCTTTAGGAGATGGCTCCATGAATAAAGACACCTGTTAGCAAGCCTGGCAGCTTGATCCCTGAAACCCATATGGTAGAAGGAAAGAACCATGCAAGCTGGCCTCTGACTGCCACATGCATGCCTTAAAATAATAAAAATAAGAGAGAGAGAGAAAGAAGAGGGAGGGAAAGAGAGAGAGAGACATGATTGTAAAAATTAAAGAAAACAAAACAAAATGGCAGAAAGCACACAGCATTTCTATACCCTACACATGTAAACTATCCCTCAGCACTGAACCTAGGTACCCAGGATGCAATGTTTGCTGCTTCCATGAACTGATGGTGGTAGCCCATTACCAACCAGAGTCTATGGGCAGCATTATTTCACTTTCCATGCTGCTCAGTGAATGTGTTTGATAAGCATTCAATGCCTTGCCAAATACTGTAATTTTTGCTGCACCTATTAACTTGTCTTTCCCATAATGTCATTTAAAGACAATTTTTTTTATAACTATAGCTTTTTCAGGTTCACTTCTTTCACTTACTTATGTGCATTTGATTTTTCCATGCCTTTGCATAGCTTGATCCATTGTTTGGTTGTATAAAATTAAATGACATTTCATTATCTTGGCGTGCCACAGTTTATCACAGTTTATCTGTTGATGGACATCTTGCTTGATTCTAAGTCTTGGCAACTGTGGATGAAGAACGAGCTTGTGTGCTGTTTAAGCTTATACAAAAGAGGAAAGTTTCTGGTCTGTACAATGAGAATTCCTCTGCTTTTTCAGGAATCTGCCAAATTCTCTCTTGAAGTGGCTGTGCCATTCAAAAAGTATTTCCACCGAATGTCAATTAGATTTCCATTCCTGACTTCTCCAACTGTGTCTGCATTTGGTGCTTTCAGGTGTTTGCATTTTGGTATTTTTGGTAGCTATTGCCATCTATTGTATCAAACTCCTGAAGTCACCTCGTTAGTGGTGTAATAGTTGGTTATTTTCTCTGTTTTCTCATTGGGTTTTTGACTCTTTTTACCTTATTGATAACGTGTGTGCTTTTGTAAGCACTTTCCCCAGTCTGTGGTACATCTTTTCACTTTTTGACCTTATCTATGGAGGGGCATTCATAAATTTATCAATTATTTCTTTCATGGATCATGATCCATACGTCCACACTTATGTAAATGTTTTCTGGTATTATCTTCTATGCACTTGTGGTTTGTATTTTATCTTTAAAGCTGATTCATTTTGATTTAGTTTTTATGGAAACTATAAGGCCTGTGTCTGTGTGTATGTTTGTGTGTCTGTCTGTGTGTTTGTGGGTCTGTGTGTGTTTGTGTGTTTTGTGTTTGCATGTAGTTGCCCAGTTGTCTCAGCACCATTTGTTGAAAAGTATGCTTTTCTCTAGGCTATTTCTTCTAATACTGTGTCATGAACCAGGTGGCTGTATGAATATGGATCTATTTCTAGTTCCTCTCTTCTGTTTAATTTACCAATTTGACTATTTCAAACTATCTTGATCACTGAAGTTTTATAATAACTCTTGAAACTAAAGTGTCAGCTCTCTAACTTTGTTCTTTGTCAATACTGAATTGATTATTTTGTGTCTTCTGACTCTTGTATGAACCTTAGAATCAGTTTTTTATTTTCTGTGCAATATCTGTAGAATATCTATGGTGCTTTTTTAGAGTCTTCAGCCCAGAAGAGCTGGCCTTTTCACAGAGCCTTCTTATCTATGGATCCTTTTGTGTAGTTCTTTATCTCTTTGATAAGGCCTTTTCTGTTTCCCTACCTGCATAGAGGTAGTATGTATATTTCATTTGATTTATATTTAAATATTTGACTTTATTGGCTGTTGATAAAATAGTGTTATATTTTAAATTTCTGATTGCATTTGTTCATTGTGGATATATTACTGACTTTTGTATTTTCATCTTGTGTCTAGCAAACTGGCTAGAATCACTGTGAGTTCCAAAATTGCTTTGGCAGGTTGTTTTGTTTTGTTTTTATTTTTCGAGACAGGGTTTCTCTGTGTAACCCTGGCTGTCCTGGACTCACTCTGTAGACTAGGCTCCCTCGAACTGATAGAGATATGCCTGCCTCCGCCTCCCAGATACTGGGATCCAAGGCGTGGGCCACCTTGCCCTGCTTCTTTGTCAGTTCTTTAAGATATTCTAGAGATATCCTTCCTTTTCTCTCTCCATACCCGCCACTCTTCCTCCCTGCCTGTTTCCCTCCCTCTTTTCTTCCTTTCTTCTTTCCTTCCCTCCCTGATTCTTTCCCTTCCTCTTTCCCTCTTCCTTCCTTGGCCTTTTGAGACATGGTATTGCTATGTGGCTGTAGCTAGCTTAGTACTTGCTGTGTAGCTCAAGCTGGCCAAGAATTCATGGCAATCTCCCTACTTCAGCTTTGAGTGCAAAGGTCTGCCATGGCCTGGGTTGTTTACTTTATCTAGCTAATAGATATGAGCTTATTGCCTATTTCCCTTTGTGTAGATCTTGGTAGCTCTGTCTTTGAAGGAATTTGTCCATTTTGCCTTGATTTATCAAACCTGTAAACACAGATCTTTTCAGTGTCCGCACTTTCTAGATCACTTCACATCTGTGTGACCTGTTGTCCTATCACTTCATTCACAGCACTGTTCATTTAGATTTTCTCTATTTTTCTTAGTTAACTTGAACAGAAGACTACTAATCTTATCAATCTTTTCCAACGATCAGCTTTAGTTCTTGAGGATTTTTCCTGTCGATCTATTATTTTGACTTCCTTGTCTTACGATTCATTTTTTGTTGTTTATTTTCTTTTAGTTTGAATTTAATTTTCTCTTAGTTTTATTTTTTGTGCTCAACTTTCAGCGAATAATTATTATTTATGAAAAACTAAACTTTTTTTTAAATTTTTTTATTTTTTGTTATCAATCACAGGTTAGGTACTTTGCATCCCATGCCCAGCCC
>CM053760.1:74106494-74150336 GCA_028658305.1 Pachyuromys duprasi
GATTTCCCCACCGTAGGAATTCTGCTCACCTGGCAGTCACAAACGCTGGTGTTTTAGGTTCCAGATCTCAGTCTCCGGGTCGCTGTGCCTACACTATTGTCCTGCTCTTCAGACACAGTGTCCTCCTGGGGCAGCCATCTTGGATCTCACGAAAAACTAAACTTTAAGATAAGAACCGTGGTTATCCTGTGACTTGAGAGGAACACTAGTTAAAAATGTGAAGAATTTGCCAGTTTTTGCAAGGCAAGTTTAGTGGTTACCAGGATTCTGAATTGTTGTTTATATGAAAAAGAAATACCTCACTTCTTTACATTGAAAAGTGAATTTCAGAAGGAACGGAGTTCTAAGTAGGTTTTTGTTGTTAATCTCTGGCAACATTGTTTCATTCTGCTCTCTCCTTGAGGCTTGTTTCCTTGGGGTGGGTCAGGTAGAATTCTTAGCTCTAGTCTTCCAGACAAAGGTCTTATTGCCTCCTCCTAAGATTTTTCAAGCTGTGCTTTTACTTGCCTATGGCTTTAGGGAGTTTCTTGAGCTTCAGTATTATCCCTGCCCCACTCCACATAGTCTATTTGTTGCTCTTCTCCAAACTTCCTGGATCTGTACTGTCTATCTGATTTAATTCGGGAGACATTCTATTTTTTTTTTTTTTTTTTGAGACAGGGTTTCTCTGTGTAGCTTTGGATGTCCTGGACTTGATTTGTAGACCAGGCTGGCCTTAAACACACAACAATCTACCTTCCTCCGCCTCCTTGAGTGCTGGGATTAAAAGCATGCACCATCCTGCCCAGCTGAAATTCTAAAATCTTGTTTATGATTGTTTTGACTGCTTTTTGTCTCCTTTTTCTGTTTCTACCCCTTCTTATGGTGCACCATTTGAAGCAATTACATGTTTCTTGTGTAATCTGTCTGTTCTTTTCAAGTATCTTCTCTTTGCTTTTAAATTTTAGAAATTTATGTTGTCATTATTCTCAAGTTCAGAGATTGTCCTCAGCCAAATGTAGTGTACTAATAAGCAAGTGCCTTGTACAGTTAATTTTTGTGATAACAGTGCAGGATGTTCCATAAAGGGTTGTTTTAGGGATCCCAGGAGGAGGATTTACACACTAAACCATGTTATTATGTCTAGCACTTGTACCATGGTAGCCCTGTGTAGCTGGGGCGGGGAGAGTCACAGATAAATAAATTTGGCTGAGTTAATAGATGAATTAGAGTGACAAAGCTATGGGAATTTATTAAACTCACTGCTTTTTTAAAAGGATAGTTTTGAAAAATTTCATGAGAAAACAGTTGAAAAGAGTCAGAAGGAGGGGGAAACAAGTTCAGATTTTGAGGTGCCAGGGAAAAATGATTCCTGAGCCCCCTAAGAGCCTTTTCAAGTGACAAACTGTTCAGTGTTGTGCTCAGGAGCTGTGCCTTCTGCAGATGGCTTGCCTGGGTTAGTTCAGTGCATTCCAGTTCTCTGAAAGTAGCTGTCTGTGGCTGCCTGCACAGCCCAGGGCCCGGTCCCTGGTGGGCTGTTAATCAACTTTGCTAAACTGCCACAAAGTCTCGAGGTCACTGCTCCCTCTCGCTCTGCACAATGCTATTGATTCCTGCCTGCTGCTCCATGGTCGCATGACCTCTCTAAATGCCCTGTGGCCTGTGCTTCCTGTCTCTCAAGATGCGTTGGCCTGCACCTCTGCTACCCTTGCTGCAGGGACTTCAGCATGGCGCCTGACAAGACACCAGAACCGTAGTAAGGTTCAAGGTTGGCGCTTCTGGAAGAGGGCTTCGTTGCCCTTTTTTACATAGTGCTTAGGCTGGCTAGCTGAAACTCTTCAGAGCGATTGTTTGGGGCTGCCGCTCTGAAGCCCGACTCTAGCCCGAGAGGTGACCTTTCTACAGGCTGTATTATTTATGTCTGTCCTAAAGCTTCCCTCGGGAAGCATGTTTTGGCCCCTGACAAAGACGACTGCCTCCTAACTGACCTCAAAACACTTCCCCCCACAGCTCCCCAGTGAGACAATTTGCTGAAGTTTGCTTTTTTATTTTAGTTGCTTGGGAAGGTTTCATTTTTGAGGGACCAGAAAGAAACACCTCTTTGGGGATTTACTGTGTCCATTTTAAATAGGTTAAAAAATATGCCCTACAGACAGCGAGTATAATTTTCAAAGACAAGTTCCTGAAGACTTGGGGGCAATGAATTACAGTCTTTACCAAGATAAGGAAGACAGATTGCACCAAGAATTGGAACTCCTGGGTAGAGTGGGCGAAAGCCTGGTCGTGGCTGGGCTAACGTGGGGTCACACATCAGCCCTAATATGGTTTGTGGAGTTCACATTTACCTCACTTTTAACCAACAGATGCTAAGCTGCGTGCACCCAGAAGGGGCAGTGTGATGTCTGGTCCCCGAGAATTTCAGGCAGAGGTTAGATGGGGCTGGCAAATGCACCTATCACTTCACATACTTTTCTGTTGCTGAGGGCATGTGACGTCACTCTAAAGCAGATTCCCGACAGGGACAGCATTGCTTGCACAGATGTATCCACAAGCAGTACAGCTGGTCTCACTGCATGTTCCTTCTCTGTACCTCCAGCCTCCCACATAGCCACGGTCAGTGTCTTGGGGGCTCCCAAGGGCACCTCTGAGCCTTCTGCTGCACCTGGCATGCCGCCTCCCTAGTGGAAAGGCTCCTAAGGTGCCAGTGAAGCCTCTAAGGGCTGCAGGCTTGTTGAGAACCTTGGGCCCTGGGAATGTGCCTCAAAATGAATCCACTGCAGCGCTTGTTCTCACAGATGTGGGTCTCTGAGTCCTAGGCCAGTCTTATCTACATAGCCAGTTCTGGCTAGATACATACTGATCCCCCCACCCCCACCCCTTCTCTCTCACTGGTTAAATAATTCTTCTTCTGTGAAATTCTAAGATCTTTGCCATCGGTATTAGAGCCAAGTCTGATGTGATTCACCCAGTGGCCCAGACAGTGCACTGCAGCTCTCCACAGGAGCCCAGCTCAGGGCAAAGGGCCCACCAAAAAGTGACAGTAACAGTAATGAGGACAACAGGAAAACAAAACAATACTTGCGTAACTTTTGCTTCAGATATATGCGAAGGTACACAAACAGCCATTGCAACCTGCTCTCCAACAAGCAACTTCTAGGGAAATTCAACTGTGCTACCATTTTGTTCACTGAATATGTACATCTTTGAACACAGATGCATGAACATACATTCCTCCCCATAAAATATACAACCACACACACCCAAATAGCAAACCCTGTCACATTCAAGCACACATTCACGTGTGTGCACAATACACATACAGACACACACCTGTACAAACACAGATATCTATCTCCCTACATCAGCATATGTTAGAATATACTTATCACATACATAAATAGAAAAACACAGGTGGATAAATATATACATGGGCACAGAGAAACAAATGCATGCAAACACATACAAATAAACACAGAGAAAACACGTGTGGACAGACACACACGCACACACACACATATGCCTGCTAGCTATCACATGACAATAACATGGAGGCTCCATCTTCTCTTGCAGCAGGAAGCTGGTGGTGTGCATCATTCCAGTCTCAAGGGATGAGTGTCCCCATGAGACAGAGAGCAGGCTCTCGGGCTATTTCCTGAAGATGTGGACCAGCAGCTGTTGTATGAGACAGAGCGCCCAGTTCTCCTCTGCAGGTATTTCCTGGTCAGTTCGTGTCCCTTCATGTTTGCAACAAACACACTCTCAGCGTATGTGAAATCTACCACAGCATCTACTTTCTTTCTCCTTTAGTGGAATTGAAGTAATGGCACGCACAGTGCCCATCCAGCTGCCTGGAAAGGCAGTTCCCTTCTACAGGGAACACCATAAGTGGGTCACCTTGCCCCTGAACAATTCGAAGGAAGTTTCTTTTTACTGCCATCTGCCTCCTCTCCCTGCCCGTCCTGATTTCCTGTTCGGTTCCTCGGGCTCTATCCTGTGTCCGATTCCCCAGGGCCTCGTTGCTGTCAGTTAATAATACCTTTCAGTGCGGTTATTCTCAGACTTTTTGCATTTTAATAGGACCCCCAGGGATTAAAATGCCCCAGAACCAAAAGAATGAATCTCTAATGGTGGAATTCTAGGTACCAGTGACAGGTACTGTGGGAGACTTTATGAGGAGGGTTCTCTCAGAAGACAAATACCAGGACAGCCTTCAGCTCTGCCGCCTTCATATGGGAGGCTCATCCTCAGCTCAGGAATGTGAATTAATCAGTGCCAAAATACGACAAACCTTAAACTCCACCGAGCCCAACTACCTGCTTTACAGTCAGTCACTATGTGTAAATACTGGTGTTGTCTCCCAGCTGGGAAAATCTTGTCCTATCTTCTGAATGCTTCCTGTGACACAGGCTAGTGTGGGGTTGGAAATACTTGATGCTGGGGTCAGGTCTTATTCTTCTGAAGGGAGACAGGAGGATGGCTGGGTGAGGCTTGGGACGATGACACACACTGAGCTGATACTTCCAGACACACTTTGTGCATGGATTAAAAAAGAAAAAAGGCGAGAAGGCAGCCTATTCTCACCATTGTTCAGCGGGAAGGGTGTCAGATTCCTGCTCTGTATCTGGAACTCTCTATCGCTCTTTTTTTTTTCTCCCCTTGTTAAGTAAACAGCAGAGCTTCATCCATTATTCAGCTATCAGAGGCTTGTCAGGGTTTTCTGGTCATGGAACTTGGGAGTTCTTACATTTCTTTAAAACTGTGGAAAAAATGTATTTGCCAAAAGCCTGGAAAGGGAAATGAAGAAAGATATCAACTCCTACAATATAATTAATCCTCTGTGCTTCTCACCCAGAGGGCTAACTTGAGTCTTTCTTTAGTAATGGGAATTTAGTTTCATTGCTGGTCTTGGTTGTCATTATTCACCTGTGGCAAGCATTGTGGAGAGAAAGATATGTGTAAACAGGAAGGAAGGGCTTTGAACTGTGCCCACGAGAAAAGGCCTGGAGCTGCTGTGCCTTGCTTTCCTATACAGCTGCCACCACTGAGTAGTACAAACCCATTTCGTGTGGCTTTTGGGAGGCTTTCTGCGATATTCCCCATGTATTACATGCCCCAGTTAAAAGTCAAGTTTTGGAGAGGTTTCTCTGGTTTAAAAGTTACAGGTCTGAGTATGTTGAAAGGTGTGTAAAATCTTATACACACAAATACACACGTGACTGCCTTTATCTGCTCTATCAAGGATGGTTGGCTCTTGCTGTTGGAATAATGAGAAAACAGAAAGGTGAGCTGATAACCACGTGGTTCTAAGCACAGCCTAACCATCACTGTGCCTATTGACGCCAGCACCTCTAAGCCTCAAAGACGTCAACCCCTGAATGGGACTGCGTTTTCTCCTGTCACGGAGTGTATGTGTAATGGGCTCTAGACAGAAACAAAACAGCTGGTTCAAGTTCAGCAGCTACATTTACTGTGGTAGTTACAGTTGGCTCCTCAAACACAAAATATGTTGTACCCTCACATTTTGTAAAAGGTTTTCGACTTGTAAAGCACCAGCAGAATATAAAACACGAGAAAACTATGTTGTTTTATGAGATTAATGGTAACTGATATCAAATCGGATGCTCTAGAGAAATGAGAACAGCTTATCTCCAAAAGCCTGAATTAATGGATAAAGAAAAGGAAACAAACTCCATTTTTTAAATTAATGAACGCATTTTTGGGTGTGATTCTTGCTAGAGTAGTAGAGGACTACAATCTTGATGTAATCACAATTTTAAAAGCCACTTAAAATATCCTTTCCTAAACCACGAGCACTGGCTGCTCCTTGGGCAGCTTTGCTGTTAGGAAGGAATGCTGGGGGCTCTCGTCTGGGAGCTGTACAGCGCAAGCGCAGCCTTACCGCGCAGCACCGGGCGTGCCTCCCGAAGAAGAGCAACCACGGAGTCTCTCCCATTGTGAAATACTTCTCAGTGGCCATGTAAAGGTGCCTCAGGGAGACAGAGAGCGATGCTACCATCAGGGCGTAACACGGAATCCAAGGAAAACACTTCTCTGTGCACTCACAGTTCGGTGGCTGGGGTGGGGCTCCTCACAATTTAGCTGGAGAGAGACACAGCAGCAGCTGAGACACAACGGAAGGATGTGCAGGAACTCCAGCCCTGCTCTCGAGAACGTTTGTGCTGGTGAATTACCTTAATCTCTAGGGGTCTTTACCGCCCTATGGAGGAGCTGCGCTTGTACAGGAGCTTTACTGCGACACTGCTCGTCACGTGCTCAGCACAGAAGCGCCCCACGTGTTCCATACGATGACAGTGTGGTTCCCCCCCCCCTTCTCTGTGTGTGTGTGTGCACATGGTTGTTTCTGAGTGAGTGGGCACACACAAATATATATATGTGTGTGTGTGTATGTGTGTGTGTGTGTGTGTGTGTGTGTGTAGGCCCTGAACAACCTCTAGTGTCATTCCTCGGAAGTTGTCCGTCTGTGTTTGAAGACAGGATCTCCAACAGGCCTCTCAGGAAGCCCAACGTAGTGGCCAGTGAGCCGCAGGGACTCACCCTCTGCCTGACCAGCGCTGTGATTACAGGTGTATTCTACTGTGCGTAGCTTTTTTCTTTCTTTCTTTCTTTCTTTCTTTCTTTCTTTCTTTCTTTCTTTCTTTCTTTCTTTCTTTCTTTCTTTCTTTCTTTCTTTCTCTCTCTCTCTCTCTCTCTCTCTCTCTCTCTCTCTTTCTTTCTTTCTTTCTTTCTTTCTTTCTTTCTTTCTTTTGTATTCTCTCAGGTCTTCATGCTTGTGCAGCAAGCACTTTCCTGACTGAGTTATCTCCCCCTCTGAGACATCTGGTTCTAGTAGGTGGCCACAGACTTACTGGGGAAAAAAATGATGGATCTTAATATTTAGTTTGAGCAGTATGCTATGCAGGCAAGAAACGAGGAAGTTGGCTTAACAAATACTTGCGCAAAGTGTAGTTGAAGACTTTTGTTAACAAAAAAGCCGTCTTGTCATCAGCATGTTAAGGGCTTTGATAGAGATAATGGGTGGACTGATGAAACCACATGGCGCAGGTCACAGGCATGAGACCGTCCTTGGTACTTGAGAGGAGTCAGAGGAGTGGGCTGAGTTTGATGAGTTGACTATGATGGGACAGATAGGGTGGGTGTGGCTGTGATGTTCTGGAATATGATGGTCCAAGGTGACAAAGATGCCAGCCAAATGTACATGCTGAGATTTGGGGGTTCCGAGGAACCATTTTACATGGGCTGGTCTGAATGAGAATGTCCCTCAGAGGTCCAGCAATTTGAACGCTTGGTTCATACTTGGTGATACTGTCTGGGAAGGCTTGGGTGGGACATACTGGCTGATGGAAGCATGTCACTAGGGGATCTGAAAGTTCATGGCCTCCACCTATGTCCTGTTTGTTCTTCTTTGCTTGAGGTTGAAGATGTGACCACTTAGCTCAGGTGACCTGTTACATTCTTCCCCACAGTTCTGGACTCTCCCTTTCTCACTCTGAAACTGTAGCACAAAATAAACTCTCGCTTCTAAGTGGCCTTTGGTCATGGTGTTTTATCACAGCGTAAGGGTTAGGAATAAAGATGGGTGTTCTGCAACTCAAAGGTGTCAATTTTAAATTATTCAGGTGACAGAGTGACAGCACAGAGAGGCCCATCATGTGAAAAAACTTTAAGCACTCATACTGTTTAACAAAAGAAGCTTGACAAAGCAGCTAGAGTCATGTTAGGTAATGCCAGGATTGGTCAGTTGTTGAGAAGCATAAAGGAAGAGACCACAGCTTTAAATACTCTCCTTGGAACAGACAATTCAGTCTTGGCTACTTTAAATAATTCCAGTGAGCTTGGTTGGTGGGGCTATCTCCAATTATATGTTACCTGGGCCTAGGGGGACTTACACAGAGACTTCTGATGAGTTCATAAGAGTTAGATGAAAGTAAATGTTGGATGATAAATGTCTCACAGGTAGGTTGTGTGTGTGTGTGTTTTTAGTTCTATGGACTAGCTAGCTCTGAGATGGCTAGTCTTTCTTCATCCTGCCAGGTCCTTCAAGACATCAAATACAGAAAAAAAAATATGAGTAAGACATCATGGTACAATCTGTAGTTCCAGAGGGGGGGAAAAAACTAGGATCCATGGGGAGAAGTTTTAGGAAGGCAGATGTTAGAGGAAGAATGCATCATTTAATGAAAATAGAGCTATCAGGCCTTCCAAATGCGGCTCAGCCGATGGAATAATTATACATAAGGCCCTGGGTTCAGTGTCCAGCTCTGAATAAAAGTGAGTGAGGTAGGTAGCACAGCGGTGAGATGCCACAGGGAGGGGAGCAGAGGACATTTATGGGGTAGGTAGGTGAGAGTGGTCAGTCATTATCAGCTTTGTAGCAAGTTCTAGGCAGAGCAACGTGATACCTTGTTTCAAATGCAAAACCAAAAACAAACAAACAAACAAAAAACGGAAAAAACTGGCATCTTGAAAGTAGAATGGATGTCTTTGTCACACTGAGAATGTCTGAAGCTCCAGTTGCTCTGTGATGGGGTAACCCTATATTTCAGGTTTTAGCGAGGGTAGAATGAGGTCCAGTATGCAGAGTATGTACATCTGTGACTAACGGCATGCCTTGTAAGGTAGGAAAAATAGTAAAGGCTGTCTACAGTCTTTAGTTAACTTCTTAGAAGGAGGACAAAGTAGAATAAAATTAAGTACTGGGAATAATGCCTTTCTTATTTTTGCATAGTTATAATAACTGGGACCCTGACAGGAAAGATATGGACCCCAGCCACCACAAAAGAACCCCTATTTTAAAGCCAACGTGGCTAGATGCCTAAGTTAAAAACAATGGGCTGACCTTGAATTCTCTTGAGAAACTGGGGACTTCAGAGTTTGTGTTGGCAGAGTCTGTCTATGAAGTCATTCCATGAATTTCAAATTCTTGCTTAGCCTTCTCCACTGGAATCATGTTTCATTGTGTCCAAGACCCATCTTTTAGAAACAATCTCCTTAGGTTTGTAACTTTAAGTGTCCTTAGAACCTGCTAAGTATAAAAAGCTCTTAATAGCTTTGTAGCAAGATTTTTGTGTCCTCTTTGATGAAACAGGCTTTGTCACAACTTTCCTTCTTATCCTCAGATTCTCTGATTCTCTGGTGATATTTTCCTTGGATATAATGAAGTATCGTAAGCTACTCTCCATGGTAGGCAGTGTGCTGTGTTCTTCTTAGTGTTAGGCTAGGTGCCTTCAGTTGTGAGGGGCTAGCTATACCCCTCTGTTGTGTACTCAAAGGGACTAATACCCTGACAGAATGGCTTGTCGAGGGCCATGCAACAAGTGAGAAAATAAATTAAACAAAGCTGAGTCTGTCCATAATTTTTCATGTCTTATTGCAGAGGTCTCTATTGCAGTGTAGACTGGAACACAGAGCTTTCAGAGGGATGAGAATCTTGAACAGTAAAGGCACTCTGGCCCGGAAGTCTTGTCACTATGTTTGAGAATTGGCAATGATGACTGTGTCCTTAGAATCCTTCTGTAGTAAGAGCTTGCTTTTTCTGCTGGTGGGATGAAAGCAGTGCTTCAAAAATGATGGGATATGCTAAACTGGTTTTCATTTAATTGAGGTATTTTTTTTCTTTGCAAGTCCATTAAGTACCATTGTGGCTTGGAAGCTACAGTTCTACTTAAGAAAAACAAAAAGAGGATTTACTTTCACTCACAAAAATCTGTTTTGGAGACACTAAATAAATGTCAAATATATTTTAATTTTTCTATAGAGACTATAAAGCTGTTGTTATTTCATTTGCTTTATACTATGTAAAAATAAAATAAAGAATATAGCAGATAGCTAGTTTAGAGATATAAATTTTCCTATGATTGCTATGTAGAGTTCTGGTTGGTTAGATTCTTTAACAGATAAATAGTTAACTCATCATCAATTTGTCTTTACATTGTGTGTGTTCCTTTAAACGTATACAGTAAAAGTATGAAATTTGAAAAAAAAACATTCTGTTTTGGTATGCAAGCATAAACACCTGCCTTATCAGCACAGGATGGCTTTCAATATTGTAGTATTCTTTTATTTTCTCTCTCTTTTATT
This sequence comes from Pachyuromys duprasi, assembly GCA_028658305.1. Classification (NCBI taxonomy): domain Eukaryota; kingdom Metazoa; phylum Chordata; class Mammalia; order Rodentia; family Muridae; genus Pachyuromys; species Pachyuromys duprasi. The sequence continues at coordinate 74,116,572 of CM053760.1, forward strand.
TGCTTTCAGGTATAAAGACTAACAATCATGGACATGAAGATGCAAGACTCCATGAGGTTTGCTGTGCTTTCTTCCAGTGCTAGAAAATGACATGTTTTCTCAGTGCTCAAAAACCAAACCAAAACAAAACAAAAACGAAAACAAAAAAAACTGTATACAATTCATCTTCCTCGTAAGATATTAACTTTTTTCTTTTCTTTTCTTTCTTTCCTTCTCCTCCCCCTCCTCTTTCTTTCTTAAACAGAGTATCATGTATTTCAGGCTGTCTTCTAACTCATTCTGCTGCTAAGAGCAACCCTGAGCTCTGGTCTTCTTACATGCACCTCCTGAGTGCTGAGGTGGCCTCCTGTGCTACCACATTTGTTTTATTCAGTCTGGGTATGGCAGCCAGGGCTTCTTGTATTTTTGACAATCACTCTACCAAGGCAAACTCCAGTCAAAGCCATCAGTTTATTTTTAATGGTCACATGGCTACTGGAACTGAAAAGATTGGTGTCATTTAATGTGTTATTGCCATGAAAACTGGATGCTATTTGTTTAAAAATGAACAAACCAGCAGCACTGGATGTGCTGTTTGCTGCTGCCCCTCATATAGCTCTGTCTGTCTTGTGCTGTGGGCCAGCAGTGTTTATGCTCAAACAGTTGTTTGGGCTGAGTCCTGTGGATACTCACCAAAGTGGCTCTGTGGTCACCTACTCAGAACTAAAACCCGGAAAGGAAACTAGCCCAAGTCCACTCTGAGGAAGGCTGCAGCTGGAGAACTCCCTCTGAGATGGCAGCAGGCAGGTGTACTCCCTCGGGGGCATTTCTTTTTCCAGCATCTGAATAAAAGGTTTTCACAAAAAGCTTCCATAATAGAGTTGTGAAAACAGATTTTAAGGTGAGTATGTGGCATACCCCTGACATGATGTGGGAGGGAGCAGGTAACTTTGAATGACACATTAGGGAGGTGATTGGGGACTTGGGCTCTGAGGGTATGTAACCCTTGTGTGGAGTGCCTCGCTTTTCTAACCTATAACACAGGGTGCTGTCGTCCCCCTACCCAACAGGTCCTGTAGTGAGTTAGTTACTGCATGTGAAGTATTTGCCGTAACACTGGTTTATAGCTGTTGCCACTCCTGACATTCACCATTACCTTTCTCAACTTATTCTAAAATACGAAGTAGAGTGTCTTTCTGGCTTTAATGCAGACGCTCACTCCGTGGTTCAGACTGCTCTGGAACATGCTCGTGGCCCTCGTTGGCGATCTCCTGAGCATTGGCATTATAGATGTAAGTCACCATCCAGGCCTCCACACAGATTCCCAACACTGCAGGAGCAGCTCCCTCCTGAGAACAGCCAGGTATAGAGTTATAAGGAGTCAATGGTGCGTGCAGACAAAGGGCGCAGATGTTAGGGCCTGGCTGTGTTGATGGGTAGGTCTGTGGGTGTTTTGTTGTTTTAAGTTGGGAAAAGTTTGCTTGATTTGTTTTGTTTTGCTTGTTGAACTAGTTCCTGGAATTAGCATAGCACAGCTCCTTCCCCTCTTTAAGTGTATGGATACACTGTTCAGTTACAGTGACATGAAAATCACATGTCCAACTTATCAGGGGCTTTCAGTCACGTTCTCTACCTGGGTTCCTGTTGGAAGCACATCCAACAGACCTGTAGGTGCTGATAACAGTGGAGACAGAACACAGGGTGTGCAGGGTGCATGAACGTGGAGGCTGGAGGCCAGCCTCACCTGGATTCCTCAGGAAGCTCATCCATTCCGATTTTTTAAAGATAGGGTTTTCATTTGCCTGGAGTTTACCGGTTAGGCTAGCCTGGGCACCTTCATCTACAGCATTTTCATGTGAGTTCTGGAGCGTGCACTCCATCCAGTCTTGCAGGCAGCTGTGCTGCAGGCAGAGCCATCCCCACGTCTCTTCTGCTTTTTCACTTATAGCTGTTGCTGTTACAGCATCTCTCACACTTACAGTGGAAGCTGTTCTTTTATCTCATGGACAGCCAGACATACAAAAGCTACATCTCCTCGAGGGGTATTCAGATGGTGAAATGCTGCTTTTGTTGGCTGCTTTCTTTTCTGTTAAATTTCTCTTGCTTTGCAGTTTTATTCTGAACAGACACCTTTTGTTCTTGTTTTTTCTGCTCGCTGTCTTCTCCTGTGTTTACCTATCTCAGACCGGTGGTTTCTGGTCATCTTTGTCCAGCCACTCAGACAGGCCCTGCCCAAACCTGTTGGGGTGTAGGTTCAGGTTCCACAGGGACACACTGGTTTTGCCCTGCCTTAACAGGAGAGGATCTTCCTTCTTTTTCCCTTCTGCACTTGTAGCTTGCTAAAGCCCCAGTGCTGTAGCAAATAAAAAAGTGTTGGGCTATTTAATGTTTATTATTAGCCCTAAAATTATTACGGTGGTATTATTTAACCCTCTATCACAAATAATAAACACAGACACCTGCTACATTTTATAATTGCCTTATTTACCTTGGGCTAGGCAGATGTTTCACCTATGCTGGCTCAGTATCCTCACCATCCATCCCCCCGTCCCCATCCAATGCCATTCTCCTCATCTGGTTTACCTTCCATCAACAATCCCACGGTACTTGCTTGTATTCACCATCTGGGCCTTTCGTGCCACTATTGGAGTCTTCCTCCCAACCACATGGTTTCTTCTCCAGGCTGACCCATACTGTGTCCTTTCTCCTCTCTTCCAGTTTCTCTTGATTCTTTTGAGGGCCGGCATTAGAACCCCCAACACCTGTCTCCAGGGGATGACTAACTATGAGTTGAATTCTTATTTTATTTTATATATACTTTTTACAGTTGAGTATTAGAATTGCAGCAAAGGGATGGGCAGTGGATCAGGTCCACCTGCAGCTTTAAAGTGAGGCACATGCAGGCCTTAGCCTGTGTGCATGTGTCCGTGTGTACTTAAAAGGGCAGAAAACAACTTTGGCTGTTGTTCCTTAGGACTCCTGTCAGCCTTGTTTCTGAGACAGAGCTCTCCCTGGCCTGGATCTAACTAACTAAGTTAGGCTAGCTAGCTAGTGGAACTCGTCCATCCCGTCGCCTCCACCTCCTCAGTTGGGGATTGTAAATCCACTCTATCAGACTCATGTGTTTTTGGGTTCTGGGGATTGCTTTCCCAGAGGATCCAGCTCCACAGCTGAAAGTGGCAGCGGATTTTCTTCTCTGCCTCACTGTGCTGCAGCCGTAGCCAGCCCCATCGTTCTTCCAGGACCAGTGTCTTAGAGGACCCTCGCTCTGGTAGAGCCATGGACTCTGGTGGATTCTGCTTCTGGTTTGTGGAGGACTTTGAACCTCATTATGTCTTTGGTGCTTTGTCTACTTTATCTGGCTTTGATCTGTATTTGGACTGGAGAAGCTTAATACAAGCCAGAGTAAAGAAAAGAAAAGGAAAGAAAAACCTCACCTGAGAAAATGCCTCCTCAGAAAATCAGATTGTCTGTAGGCAAGTCTGTGGAGTCATTTCTTTTTTGAATAACGATTGATGTGGGAGGCCCAGCCCGCTGTGGGTGCAGCCACCCCTGGGCAGGGTTATGTGAGAAAGCCAGGAGAATAACCCACAGTGAGCAAGCCAGTAAGCACCATTTTGCTAGGACTCCTGTTTCAATTCCTGCCTCCAGGGTCCTGCTTTGGGTTTCTGCAATGGCTTCCTTCATGATGGGTGTGACTTGGTAGTATAAGATAAAATAAACCCTGTCCTCCCCAGGTTGCTTTTGGTCATGGCGTTTTGTCACAGCAGCAGGAACCTAACTAAGAGCACCGCTAACTATTCTTCATCAGGGAGGGCCAGCGAAAGGATTGTGTGTGTGAAATACTTTGTCTTTGTCTAACCCAGATGTCCCTCTTTGGGGAAAGCCATTACCTAGCTCATGGTCCAGGGAAGGCACTTTGACCTGCATTTAAAGCTGTTTAAGTTACAGCAACTTGCTGATACAACCTGGATGCCACTGCTAGGAATGTTGAGGTTCTGCCACAAGAGGATGAGGTGGGGGTGTGTTTTCTGGACACCCCTACACTAACTTGACACACCCTTTCCAGCACTAGCACTGTCCTGGGTGTCCTACTTTATATGTGTTCACATTACTCTTCTTCTTTCAGCCTTCACTCTGTCTGTCTGAATGCATGTCTGTCTGTATGCATGTCTGTCTGTCTGTATGTATGCATGCATGTCTGTCTGTCTGTCTGTATGCATGTATGTATGTATGTAGGATAAGATCTTGTGTACTTCAAGCTGGCATTGGGATCACTATGTAGATGAAATGACCTTTGAACTTCTGAGCCTACTAACTCCTGAGTTTTGGGTAAAAGGTATACAATACCACAGCTAATTTACCACATGCTGGAGATCAAAGTTGGGACTACATGTATACTCTGCAAACATCGACTGAACCTTGGTCCCAGCTCTTCATTCATTTATAAATATCCCTCCAACAGTCTTCCTCCTTTTAAATATTCCTGCCATTAACTGTCTGATGTCATTGGAGCCCTAGGTGTGTGCTTAAGAGCACATTCAAACTTCATCATACTAGACAAGGTCATACTGGGGAGGGTCTCTGGGGACAGCTGGGTCCAATTTCCTGATGATACAAGGGCGTAGAAAGACCTGTCTCCCAGACCCTTTTCCTTTGCTGTCTAAGGCCACATACTTTCTGGGCTGCTGGGATGGAAGTCAGAGTAACCAAAAATTGATGAACAGAAATGTCCTAGGGCTCCTTTTTAGATTATCATGCTTGCTGGAGCCAGGGAGCTTCTTTGGGGGGGGGGATGTCTGTAACAGTTAATATCTTTCTCTTAATCCAGTACATGATTTCCTGTCCAAATATTCCCCCAAGGGAGTGTAGGAGGTAAGAACTGCATCTGAACCCAGGGACTTCAAAGCAGATGCAGCTGATTCATGTTGTGAGCAGGACAATGCGGAGGCAGGTGCTCTGGAGTAGGATTAACCTGAGCTGTGGATCCAGACCATCTTTACCTGCCTGTAGACCCTGAGAGGATGAGCTAAGTTTAGGAAAAACCTGGAGGAAAAATTGGAATCATTCTGTAAGCGGTATTATAACATCTGAAACCTTTAGGTTTAAATGGACTAAGAAACACTTAGTCAAGTCTCAGTATGTATTTACAATGTCCCCTACATGCCATCACCTGGGACCACCAGAGGAGCCTTAGAAGGAAGTGAGGGCACATGCTGAAATCTCACTTCCAAAAAAAATTGAGACTGTTTCGCTTGGTGAGGCTGTCAGTGTGTGTGTGTGTGTGTATGAGAGAGAGAGAGTGTGTGTGTGTGTATGAGAGAGAGAGAGAGAGAGAGAGAGAGACAGAGACAGAGACAGGGAGAGAGAGACAGTATATGTGTGTGGGGGGATATGAGTGTGTTTGTGGGTGTGTGGATGGGTTTATGTGTGTGCGAGTGTGAATGTGTGTGACTGAATGTGTGCATATGTGTATATATGTGTTTTTGTCTGTGTCCTTCTGCTACTTAGTGTCTTTCTAATGGGTCCCATGCTTTAGGCTTAGAGGAGCTACATTTGGAATTATTTGCTGAGTGAGAGAGAATCTGGTTTTTCTTTACATGAAATCTGAACAAAAGGTTTAGTGGCAAAAGAAAGAATGTTCAGAGTCCAAAGAGCCACATCACAGCTGCCTCTGGGTTGCCGAGGCTACGTGCTGTCTGGTCCACTGCTTCCTTGGCTACGAAGTGAAGAAGATTAGCTGAGTATGGAGCTGTTCAGTTTGACAGCAGTAAAAGGCTTCTGAAGAGTGTGCTGTCCAAAATTAACCTGAAGTCAAATGTGTAAGGAATCCAGGGTGTCTCAGATGGGACACTCCCATGTTGCCTCTTGTGACTTCACCTCAGCTTTGGTTCTGAACTCTGCACACTCACACGATTCTGGTGACTGAGACTTCTATGAGCTGCAGTCTTTTTTATTGGATATACAATGTTCTACTTTTATAGAAGCATCATGGTTTACTTACCTAAACAAAGAGTTATAATATTGTCCTATAAGTATTTCCCATGGCATATATATCAACTTAACATATCTTTGGATTTTAGAGTGTTAGAATTATTGATTTTAAATTAGGTTTTATTTTCTAAAATCCTTCAATGAATTTTGACTTAGTTTTAGAACAGAGTTTCCAACAACTGAAACAGCCCTAAATATACATCTATTTTTGTACATATTTATGGAAAGTGAAGTTCTAAGCACTGATGGTTATAAGATTAAAACACTGCTCACTGTTGAGAAATGTTGAAGCTTCTTTGTGTTCTGCAGTACCAAATGCTCCTCCAAGATTTAGCTATAGAATCAGGCAATCCTATCCATGGCTTCCCTCCTTCCAAATATGTCATCCAAGTCGGCATCACAGTTCAGGGGACAAAGGAAAAGAAGACACAGAGGTCAGAGATTAGCTGAGAAGAGGGGAGCTTCCTGGGGTTCTGTGGGTCTTGGAGACAGTCACAGAGGTGGACACAACCTGCAAGTGCCTGTGACGGTGAGGGCGGCCTCCCTCCTGGTCAGACAAGGGCTTCCAAGACCGGCTCTCTGGGAGCTTGGTCTCCACATGAATTGAGAGTGTTTGCTTGTGGATGATAGTATATCGTAAGCCCCGAGAGCTGACAAGGTCGACTGTGCACCTCGTATTCACGTCTGACCCCAAGAGTTCACAGCCATGTCCCCAGGGCACCCAGATGCCATGGTTGCTATTTATGGCTTCTATCTGCACCTGAGTCCCTGAAGCATCTGCTCTCGCCTTTCACGAATGGTGGAGAAACGTGTCTTATGTTTCCCACCATTACTAACTCTTACCTTAGGTCCTTCTCTTTGCTTTGCTTGCTCTGCCTTAATCAGGGAATGGTTTTGGCTATGAATGACAGAATGTCTTTCCCAAGCTGACTTACAAAACAGAGCATTTCCAGGGGCTGGGGACATGGTGCTATCAGTAAAGTGCTTGTCCTGTAAGCAGGAGGACCTAGGTTCAGACCTGAGCAGGGAGCCAGGTGTGGTGGTGGGTGGTGTGCCTTTGTCATCTCAGCACTGAGGAGATAGAGACAGGTGGATCCCGGGGGCTGCTAGCCAGCGGAGTGTGGGGTCCAATGAATGATCTTGTCCGAAAAAACAAAACAAAACCAACAAATAAACAAGCAAAAACCAAGGTGGATGGCATCTGAGGGATAAGACCTGAGGTTGACCCTCGCCTCTACAATCACTTACCCACTTGTGCACTTGTATGCACATAGACATATGTGCATGTTCCCCCTCCCCCGAAGGGCACAGGTGATCTGATGAGGAAAGAGAAAAGGAGAGCAAAGGGGAAGGAAGTCTAAGTGGAGAGACAGATGACAAGTCAGCATGGAGGGAGATAACTAACAGAAAGCCATGTGGAAACCTACCATTTTATTAAAGAGTTAAATCAAGCTCTCTGACCCTTGAATATATGGGCAGCACAAATTGGACTTGGCGAGTTATAAAAACTCAATAAGAGAGGACATCACCTTTGTAAGGAGTGTGAGGTATGGGAGATCTGGGAGGGATTAGGGGAAGGAGTCGAAGTGAATATAAGCAAAATACATTATAGGCTTGTCAGGTATATTCAAAGAATTAAGACAAATATTATAATAAAAAGAACAGAGTCCTTATGGCTGAAGACATTGAGCATGGTTTCACGGATTTATTGGTAATTTGTACTTCTTCTGAAACCTGTGTGTGCAGTTCATTTCCCAAATTTTTGATTGGATGGGTTTTCTTCAGGGGGTAGATACTTTTTTGAATTCTTAGAATGGATACCAGTAAACAAACAAACAAACAAACAAAAAACTAACAGGAAATATTGATAAGCATATACCACATTGGTGGTAGAGACAGGAATTAGCTGCAATCCTATGGAAATCCCCCCCCCATGGAAATCTTGATAGAGGTTTTTCAATAAACGAAAACTGAGCTGCCAAATGACCAAACTTTACCATATGTGTTATGTACCCATCCTTGCTCAACAGTGTTTAATGCCACAGTGTTCACAGTGGCCAAGATACAGAACCAGGTTAGCTGTCCATCAGCAGACAAATGCATAAAGAAAATGTGGCACCTGTACACAACAGAATTTTATCCAGCTCATTTTCAAGAGAGCAAATGAGTTAGAGAACATCGTGCTAAATGGAATAATCCAGATTCAGAAAGAAAGACATCATAACTTTTTATCTAGATTTAAATATGTATGTACTTATTATTAAAAATGAATTGGGGATGAGAGGAGGAGCCAGTAGAGGATGCAGAGAGGGCAAGAGATGGTAATGAAGTGCATATGAACAAAGGAAATGGTGTGTGTATAAAGACATCAGGATTAAGAGACCACTTCTTGTGCTACTTTTGAAACAAGAACTGGATCCTTATGTTGTCAAATAACTGAGAATGAAGGTAGAGATCATGCAAGGAGCAGAGTAGCTCAGGGATGACATGAAGACCCCAGGATTGCTTAGTCTATTCCTCCGCTCTTCTCAGGACCATCTTTCTCATACAGCCATAGCAGTGGAGCTACTTCTCAGGAAAAAGAAAGGGAGGATGAGAGAGAAAAGGATACGGAGCACACAATGTGCTTCCTTTAGTCCAGGTTGATTGCTCGAATTATGCTGTCATCGCTCTGAGAATGAAGGGCCCTATCAAAGGAATGCTTTTCGGCTTGGGCTAATCCGAAGTGCCCTTTGGAGCTGGGGCAGGGCCAGGACAGGGTTTCGAGAAGAACCAGACATCATCTTAATTTCTGATGAATTAGATAAAGGGACAAACAATGTGGGAATTAAAAGAGCCATGGGAGGGGGGTTGAAAAAGGTAACACTACCTTCCAGAACTATGGGAAGTTCTTCAACCCAGAGTCTGAAACTCCCACATGCTGGAAACAACGGTACTGAATTTTATGCAGGCTCACACTTCCAGAAAATAAGTCCTAAAAGAGTGTTGAAAAATACTATTAAAAAAAAAAACACCAAAAGGTGAAATGTGATTTTGCTTGAATATCAAAATCTAATCATGATACTTATGGATAACTAAGATAAATGAGATGCAACTGCTATTACGGAATGATAGGAAAGACAATTGTTAGAATTTGTATTAACTTCAACTTGATACCCTCTTGCCATCCCCTGAGAAATGGAAAGAGGAGTTGGCCACTTTCACTTCAACATAACACTTGGGATAAGTATTGTATAAAGTGGAAAGGCCTGTTTTAAGGTTCAGTTTTAGCCTGAGGTTGGCTGGCTCCAATGAAAACATGCTGAAGAGGAACGACCCACTTCTTGGCCTGGGGCGGGGCAAAGAAAGAGAAAGGTTCTTGGGGCCCCTCATCCTTCCAGGAGTCATTCCCCAATGAACTACTAGTCTCTACTCCTTAAGCGGTTTCCTAGTTCCTAATAGTGATGGAGGCCTTGGAGGACAGTTATCCAAAGCCCAGCAAAGACTGAATCAGCTCTGACCTTCAGAGTTGATAAAGGGGCTCTGGCTTCCCTGCAGTTTGCTTTACCAGCCTTCCTGTCAGCTATCTTTCCCACAGTGTCCTTTCTCTGCTCCAATCACTCAATTGCCATCTTTGTTCTTGCTTTGTTCATTGAGATAATTCTGTGATGATTAATCTTGATAGCCAACCTTATGTAATGTATTACCATGGAAACAAGCCTCTGAGCTCATTTACGGAAGAGTTTCTAGAATGGGTTCATTGAGGTGGGAGGCTCCATTCTGAAGCCTGACAGCACCATCCCATGGACTGGGGGATCAAAATGAATGAAAAGGAGAACGAAAGCTGGTCTGTGGACACAGTAGACCAGCTGCTCCATGTCCCTGCCACCACAGATGTCCTGGAACTGCAGGCCAAATTGAACTCTGGCTTCTTTAATTAGATTTGTCTGGTACTTTGTTATGGCAAGGAGACAGTAACTAGTGCTCTCTGTTTAAAGCTTTTAGTAACGTTCATTGTGAACTGATCAGCTGGTTCAGAAGGACTGCCCCACTTCAGTGGAAGATTCAGAACATGGGCAAGAGCATGTGGTTCCAACTCTGACACATTTAAACTAAATGAAACCATTCCCCAACCCTTCCATTCTCCAAGCATGAACATAAATATTCCAGTGTGCTGTGATGGGCAGCTTTAGTATCTGTGGTCTCAGTGCAGGAATAAGTCTGCAGAGAACTGCACAGTGCATTTACATAATTGCACAAATTAGAGATAGCTGGAAATGAAAACTTTCCTGGTGATTTCTCTCCACGCTTTCATTTGCTGGTTACATCATTATGAGTCTCCCACAGTGTGGCCGACCTCCTGTTCTTGGGACCTGCGCAGTGGCCTGCTAAAGTCTGCAAATGATTTCAGGGTACATCCGATTTGGGGAGGTTCTGGGGATCCATCTGAGAGGTCAGGAGCTAGATCTGCTGTCACCAAAACTTTCCCAGCCCACAAGGCTCCGAGTGGGTGCTGCTGCCCGCCCTCCTTGTGGGACTCACTACAGCTTCCCTTAACTCTTAGATCAGGGGCTCTCTTGAGCTACCGTTCTTATCACACAGCTAGATATCCTTCTGCTCTTTGTGTTCATAAAATGTCCTTTAAAACTTAGTTAAAGGCCCTGGATTTGCTCCTCATCATTGAAACCCAACCCAACCACACCACACCACACCACACCACACCACACCACACCAAACCAAACCAAACCAAACAAAACAAAACCAAACCAAACTAAACTGTGCAAACCATGCAAACAAACAGAAATAGGGGCATGGGAAGAAGGAGAAATGCTCTGTAAACAGCTTGCTGTGAGCACCAAAGCAGCTTGAAAACAGCGAATTCGGAAAGTTACTGCAGCAGGATGACTAGTTGAAGTAGTTGCCTCTGTTTAAGTAATTGTGTCAATCCTCTTTCTGAAATGTTGCCTAGGTTAGCCATGACAGTGACCCAAAAGCCCAGAGGCTTCACTCTAATTGACTTATTGCCACTGTGCTGCTGTGATCTCTCCTCAGTGCTTGGCAGCCAGCTGGTTTTCTCACTTGGTAAACCTCAGACTATAATGGCTGACTACAGCATTATGCTAATCTTCCAGTTGTTTGACTCCATGTTAACCATAAAAAGAACTTTAGGAATTGCTATGGCTTGGTGGATAAAGGCATTTGCCACCAAGCCTACCGACCTGTGTTTGATCCTGGGAACTCACATGGTGAAAGGATATGACTGAATCCACAAACACACACACACACACCTAAATAAATAAGTAAATGCAACCGTTACAAGTGGGGCATGGTCTGTAATCTTAACACTTGAGAGACTGAGACAGGGGGATTGCTGCATGCTTAAGGCTAGCCTGGGCTACATAGTGAGTTCCAGGCTAACCTAAGTTATAGAGTGAGATCTTGTCTCTAAAACCAGCAACAATAATGAACTCAAACAACCTAACATTAGGTTTTACATTAGAAAGAACTTTATATTTATACAAATAAAGAAAGTAGTATGGTAAGAAGAGAATATATTTTAGCCAGGGACATGGATTTAAATAAGCTGGCTCTCTACTTTACTTGGTGTTCAAATTTAGGTCATTTTTGTAAACATAACCCAACTTACATGCAGAAGTAGTGAGTCAGTGTGGACACGTGCCTGGCTGGTCTCCCACACCCTGGTCTACTTTGTTGCTTGTTTATACATTTATTATACAGGGTTATGTAAAGCCATTTTCACATAAGTGTGCAATGTATTCTGAGTGTTTCCTCACATATGCCACTGTCCCTCCCATTCCCCAATTAATCCTATCTGTTGAGTTTTCTTCATGCTATTCATGTACTCATAATTTTATACAGCTTCTTGGTTTTAACCAAGAAGCCACAACTGAAGGAGAACATGGTCTTTATCGATGTGATCGCTATACACTGAGGCAGACTTGCTTTGGTAATAATGGCAAAGACAGAGGGAGGTGATTCTCAGAGACAGGGTCTCCCAGGCTTGGCCCATTAACATTTCTCTCAAGTTATCATGCTTGCAGTATACACTGAACGCTAGCTCCCAAAAGCCCCGAGGGGCACAGGAGTCAGCTGACTCAGCCCCACCTCCTTGGGAGCCACCATAATGCATGAGCATAATCACCAACTCCTTGTCAATAGTGAGAACAGTATTCTTACTGTAAATAAATGTCAGTGGTAAATGAATCAATCACTCTCAAGGTTTCTACCTTAGGGCAGGGTATGCTTTCTGCTGTCTTTGGTCTTCTGTTAAAAAATGAGAGAAAGGAAAATAGGATTTAAGAAGTTGGGTGTGGTAGTCCATAGCACTTGGAAGCTCAAGATAAGGTGACAGAGAATTTAACAGCAGCCTGGGCCAGACAATAGCTTCCAGGACAGGCTGGGCTACAGTCTCAGCCTTTGTCTCAAAAATTAAATAAGTGAAGAAATGTATGGATATCTAGATGTTAGACTGAATCTGTTAGACAATATCTAAAACTAAACGCAACCATCAAGATTTGCTGCCTGAACAATCCTGGGGAGAAGTTCTTGTCATAGATAACCCATCTGCATTACTAGGCTATTGCATTGTATTTATTCACTTGTTCTTTGGGGCTTCAGCACATCTGTTCTTTTGTCCTTAGCAACATTAAAGAGAAACTGGTTATTCCTGTTAGGCTTCCTCTGGGTCTCATGGCGCTATCGATAATCTATATGACTTTCTGCTTTTGAAAAGTGAAGACCACAAACAGGAGGGCTGAAGGTATGAATGGTTCATTCAGTCAAAGCCATTTATGCTCTAGGTGCTAACTAACCAACCTCCAAACCAATGATTGACCAAGCACCACAGCAGTCTTAGCATCAAGAGCCTTCTCGTTCAGTTTCATCCTCAGTGAGTTTTGGAAGGAGCACAGGGAGAGTGACAAAATACAAATTGCTTCTTGGAGCCAGATGAGCAAAAATGATGATCAGAAGAGAACAGCAGAAATTCCTTAGACCAGGAAGTGGTAAGTAAGTTTTTGACCCTGGGAAATGGCAGTGGTGAGAATCCTGGGTTGAGCGTTAGACCTGCAGAAAGGAATCTGACCGGAACAGATCATGTCTGTTATGGAGCTTCTGTGGAAGAAGAGCCCTTGTCAGGGTTGAGCATGTTTAAGATGGTACAAGACACACAAGACAGAGCTGCAAATATAACTGTTGCCTCCATCCTTGGGTCAAGCCTATCTCTTTTCCGTCAGAGAATTCAGCTTCTGGCTTCCAAGAAGGATTTATACCTCACAATTAGCACTAAATTATTAACTAGCAGATGTTTTCCTCTGTTGGTGCCCAGTGCCTCTGTCAAAGTGCTTGAAGTTGGTTTTCATTCTCTCCTGGAAACGTGTATGTGACAGATTCCTGCCTGGTTCTATGCAGTCTTTTCCTAGGAGCAATTTTTGAATTTCGGTGCCATCACCTTTTCCTGGGAAGTGTTCCCATGCCTTACTCTCAAATTTTCTGCTTCACAAGCCTGAGAACTTACATTTCGTCAAATTTCCAGGTGATGGCAATGTAAACGCCTCTTAGAGAAGCACAGCTATAGGCTGCCGTCCCTGCACAGTCTCCTTCCAGTCTGTTTGCTTAAGGAATGGTCAAACATAACATTACCTTGCAGTTAATTTTAGCTCAACTTCTTATTTCCCTCAGGGGGAAGAACTACCTCTCCAGCTACAGGGGCACAGGCTTTCCCCAAGTGAATGCACAACTGTGGTGCCACCTAACCCCCACCCCCACCACCATGACTTAAGATTCCCGTCTGCTGTGTGTTACGGTAGGGACTTGTTTGGTGCACATTTATTTGGTGTAGAGACAAGGGATAAACCTCAAGTGTGGTTGGCAGGAGCAGTCCACCTTGTGTTCCTGAGAGAGCATCTCTAGTTTGGAATTCACCAAGTAGACCAGGTCGGTTGGCCATTGAGACCCAGAGATCTGCTCATCTCTGCCTTTCCAGTCCTGGTATTACAAGCACGCACACCACATTCACATCTGTATATGGCTTTCTGGGGAACGACTTTAGGTCCATCCCCTGTGTTCTGTTTTGGACTAAGGTGCACTGCTTTTAGTGGCCAGCGGAAGATAAATGGCCTGCTCTAGCATACTTGCAATGGAGTATTATAAGCAATTTGGACCTCTAAACAATCCCCAACCCATGCCAGCTCAATATCTTAGGCTCCCAGTAGGTTGTTCTAGAATGTATCCCCGAATCTTGAATACAGAGAGCAAAAAAGCAGCTGTACAGGGAATGTTTATTTATTTAATCATGCATGTTAACACAGCTAGGAGGAGGCTGGGTAAGTGAGCAGCCTGTCAACATGACTGCTCCTGCAGAGAGCTTGTCCTCATCTGAGCCCTCTGGGTTCTTCCTGTGCCTACAAACAGTGGCAGGGTGGAAACAGAAGGGAAACAGGAGAGAGGAAATAGTGTTGGTTTGCAAAACATGGATAGAACAATCAGCTTTGCCATTCCCAGGACAAACAGGATCCCCCCATAACCTCCCCTCCCAACAATTAGGGGAACATCCCTGGCACTTTCCAAAGAAGGCTTGGGTCCATCTTGCTTGGGGAGGCTATTTACAGTTTTGCACAGTGGGGTAGTTTTCTGAGCTGGCTCTCTCGTTTTTATGAGAGTTCCTGGGGTAAAGCAGTTACACAATCTTAGACCAGCACACCAACTGCAGGGAAGTACAAACACCATAAAGTAGGCCATCCAGACCCATAAAGCCAGCAACACCAAGCAGTCGTGATTTAAGTTCAGCTCTGGGCTGACCTGGCTTATTACGATAAGATAGAGGAATGAATAGTGCCTGCACAGGGAGAGAGCAGGAGTGAGCTAGTAGGAAATAAATAATTCATCCGGCTCTTTCCAGAAGCCAGGAGTTGAAGGGACAGAAATAATGTTATCAGAAAAAGGACCAAAAAATTCAATTGCAGGGATGTTCCTTTAAATTACTTTGTGGATTTGTTGACTGAGGGAAATGACACCATCTTTAGCCAAACGTTTGGTCCACAATACATCATCAACACAGAGTGGCTTTGAGATCTTAATGCTTTTGATGACAAACCAACTTTTCCCAGTGAACCTATCAAGAAAGAGGTCCTGGGTGTGCTCATGTTTGTAAATGTGGCTGCTGAGCCTGGGCTTCATAGGGAGGCGTGGTTAATTATGAACCAGGCTGTAGATCTTCAGTTCATGAGCAGGCTAAGTAGCTGGAGTCTGCCTGGGTCAGAGCGAGCGCAAAGGAAATGAATGGGGGACTTGAGTGATGCTGGCTTCCCAATCACCCCAAAGCATTTAAACGTTAACTTGGCTCCTGGCCACTCAGCACTGACAGCTTCTAGGTCTAGAGTGGGTCATTACATTATTCTTTGGTCATTTGCTCAGTCCCGGAAAACATCTTTTGGGTTTGGTTTTGAGAATTTGTTGTTTGTTTGGTAAGCATCCTGACAAACCAGTTTTCTAAATGCTTACAATAAGAGCTAGTGCCCACCTGCAAAGCCTAGGGCTTATACACACAGGGGGCAGAAGTCTTTTTGACACACTTTCCCTAACAGAAATGTTTGAAAGTGTCGCCAACGGTGGGCTGATTATGGGCTGTTCGCCTTTGCACCTTGAATATCCCAGCCTGTGGGCTATGGGAAGGCATTGGAACCTTCAGGAGCTGGAGCCTAGTGGGAGGAACCTAGGTCACCAATGGCCCTGCATTTGAAGGGAATATTGGGACCCCAGATCTCTCTCTCTCTTTCTCTCTCCTCTCTCTCTTTTTTCCTCCTCTCTCTGTGTATCTGCTATGTGTTTGTTGTCTATGAAATTAATAGTCTCCCCTTCTCCACATGCTCTTACCATGATGTGCTGTGTAACTATACATCCAAAGAAACAGGGACACAGGGACAAGTGCCTATGGAGTGAAACCTCTAAAACCAAGAGCCAAAATAAAACGTTTCCCTTGTTGATCATCTCAGGTTGCTTGCCACAGTGGCAGAAAGATGTTTTTACATGTGGCTTATACACACTGGACAAAAGGTCTGACTCAGAAACCTAGGCTGGTACTGCTTACATTGGACACCTGTTCTTTTTTTCCTTTGAACAGAATTACTTTAATGTTCATGGTTAAGAGAGAAAGCCACGTAGACTTTCTTCAAGTCTCCTTTCAGGGTTTGTACTTCAAAATCTCTGGTTTATCAGAAGTATGTACAAAGCAAAGAAGGATACTTGTGAAGGATCTTATGATGGGCACTTGCATTTTGAAAATCAAGAGTGACATTTGAATATTTTGGTTCCAATGTTGAGAATGCCAAATGTGTAGAAATAAGAAATGCAAGAAATAATGTAAAACTGGCTGGAGAGATGACTCGGCAGTTTATGAGGCTGGGTCCCAAGCCTGACGCTCTGAGCTTAATCTCAACTATATAATGGTGGAAGGAGAGAACTGACTCCTATACATTGTCTTCTGAACTCCACATGCATTCCATGATGTACACAGACACACAATGTTGTAAAAGAAATGCACAAGCAATAAATTAAACTGACAGACTTGAGCTTGCATTATTCAATAGTCACAAAGCTTATGTCATACATAACTGTATGAACTGGAATTGCAGAGGGAGCTTTGACCATTGTGTCTTTTTCTTTTTCTTTCTCATCACTGTAACAAACACAAGAGAAAACAATGTGAAATAATGAAAGGTTTGTTTTAGATCCTTCCTATGACCACTTGCTTTCTTGGTTTTTGGGTATATGGTAAGGAACATGTGGCATGGTGGATTAGCCTACCTTAATGGCTTTCAGGAACTGAAGGACCAAAGGGAAGGCCAAGGGAATCACATCCTTAAAGACTGGTTGTTAATGACCTACTTCCTCCATCTAGGCCTTACCCTTCAGAGCTCTAAAGCTCACACAGAAGTTACAATGAGAATACAACAGCTTATTAACTAACCAATGAAGGAAAGCTTTTGTGATCCACTGGCTTTCCAAAAGGTTATCTAAAAATATTCTTTACAGTTGGGATCAAGCCTTCCAAAATGAGCCCTTTGTTACTTAATTAGTTAGCTAATTCATTACTTAACTTTGAGACAGGGTCTCATAAAACCCAATCTGGCTTCAAACGTGCTATGTAGCTAAGGATGAACATGAAGTACTGACCCTTCTGCTTCTACCCTCCAATCTCACAGCCATGTGCCACCACACCCAGTTCTCCATGAGACTTCAGCTCAAAAAGTTACTATGTATATAACTGTTGCCTGTATATTTGTCTGTGCATCATTTGCATGCCTGCTGTCTGCAGAGGCCAGGAAATGACATTTGGTTTCCTGGAACTGGAATTACAGATGTTTGTGCCTCTCTGTAGATGCTAAGAATTGAACCTGGGTCCTCTGGAAGAGCAGCTAATGCTCTAAACCACTCATAGATATACTTTGTAACTGAAACATGAGGGATTGATGATGACGCTCCTTTCTCAGCAGGACCCCTATATCCAGATGGATACGATGAAATGGTGGTAGTCTACTCATAGAGTGTTTGTGGATTGCTCCTGTGCTTATATGCTTATCTGTGCTTTTCAAGCACCAGGCTCCTATCTGAAAGCACAGCAGAGTATGGTTAATAGTGTCAGGGGTTGGCTGTCTCCCATGGGGTGGGTCTCAGATTGGGTCAGGCATTGGTTGGACATTCCCTCAGTCTCAACTTTGTCTTGACCCTGCACATCTTGTGGGCAGGGTAAATTTTGGTGTGTTTATAAGCATCTCTTTCTTTAGGTTAGGGAAATTGTTCTATGATTTTGTTGAAAATATTTTCTGGACCTTTGAGGTAGGCTTCTCCTTCTTCCATTCCTATTATTTTTAGGCTTGGTCTTTTCACAGTGGCCCAGATTTTCCAGGTTTTATGTCAGGAACTTTCAGATTTAACATTTTCTTTGACTGATGTATCAATTTCTTCTATCATATCTTTTACACTAGAGATTCTTTCTTCCATCTCTTGTATTCTGTTGGTGATGCCCGTGTGTGTAGTTCCTATTCTCTTACCTTAATTTCGTGTCTCTAGAATTCCCTCAGTTTTTGTGTTTTCTTTATTACTTCTATTTCTGTTTTCAGGTCTTGAACAGTTTTATTCATTTCCTTTACCTGTTTGATTCTATTTTCCTGTATTTCTTTAAGAAATCTATTCATCTCCTTCTTAACGGCCTCTCTCATCATTATAAGATTGGACTTAGGATATTCAGGGATATAGAAGAAGAGCTGGGCTCTGGTGATGTCACATTGTGCTGGCTATTGTGCTCTTACACTGATGTTTAGCCATCTGGGGGGGTTGTGGTTATTATAGGCTTACATGATGATTTCTGAGTTTATCTTTGATTAATGGGTGTTTTTCTTTTTCTTTTTTCTTTTGGATGGTTTTATTTTTCCCTTGGTTTCTGCCTTCTCTCTGTCTTCTGGCTGAGCGGTCTGAGGTTCTGGTGACTTTCAAGTCTTCAGGCCTAGTAAGGTGTCTCTGCTGGAGTTTTTGTGGCCGTGTGACCTCTGGAGTTTTGGGTGCTGATGTTGCCTCTGGGGCCCTTAGAACCAGGATGACCTCCGGAAGAGCAGAGGTCTTTGGCCAGAGTTGTGTGTCTTCAGGTCTACCCGGGTATCTCTCCTGGGATTTTTGTGGCCTGTGTGGCCTCTGGGTTTTGAGTGTTAGCTTTGACTCTGAGGTCCAATTTACCAGGATGGCCTCCAGGAAAGCAGGTGGAGATGCTGGCTGGAAAGTAGAGTTCAGGGGTGGGGTGCAGTGTAAGACTGGTGGGTGTGTTTTAAGGGGACATGGCAGGCAAGGGCTCACGAAGGTCTTACATAGTTGTCCCTGGGGCTTCAGGCCTCCAGGAAAGCAGGCAGAGTTGTGACGTCGTAATGCAGCACGAGGTAAGTGCACTTTACCACTCTTAAGCAGACAGTAGTAGGTACAGTATAGAGAAGAAATTTCTAGTTAGCTGACACAAATGAGCATAGTGGTTAACATAGACAGATGTCTGCATCTGTGGCAGTTTCAGGTGTATTTTACACACCCTCCAATGTGAGCTGAAAGTCTTCAGAGTTGAACCCGTGGTTTTTTTTTCATAGCTTTTGAATTTAGTTGAAGACAACAAACTTTGCTCTTTGGATGGAAGTGATAATTCTTGCCTCCCTCAAAGAGTTGTTTTAAAGATTTATGATATATTTTATCAACTGAAAGGACCGATGCAAACGTATGATATTTCGATTTGCATTAATTTGTATTTTGGATGCGTATTTCAAGTGTTTTAGCTTTTAAAAGTCAAGCTATTCAAAATGTAATCTTTAAAACCATTACATTTTCTCTTTATGCCATAAGCTCTCATGTAAATATTTGATGTGAGAACATTTCCAGAAGGGGTTAATGAACTCCGGGTTCCAGGAGTGCTGTTTTTACTGGGAAGAAGATGGTGCCGTTTACATCTGAGGGATTTCAGTGTCCTGTGCATGGGAACAGTCATGGCATGAGTGTGAGTGCAGGGAGACCCTGCTCTGCTTCCATTCTTGAGGGTCAGGGTAAGGTCTGGACCACAGACACAGGGTATCCGCCTCAGCACACATGGGACATGAAACTGGCTGGAAGGCGGGGACTCCATCCCATGTCTTCATCACAGGCCGAGAGTGTCCCAGACTTCCACACCCTCTGTATCAAGCATGCTGGGGTAAGATTGGCTGCCGAACCCCTTCGGTTTTTCTATAACAAGACGTTCATCTCTTGAGGCTATCCTGGTAAGCCAAGCTGTACAGAATTCTATTCTAATTAAATCTACAGGTCTCTAGGGGGATAAGCCTTAGTTACAGGGCTTATTTCAGGGTATGTAGATATGTACATATCTATATTTCAGGGAGAGACACTAGCCTCTGTTTGCAGCGGGTATCCTCCCCTCCTCGCTCTCATCTTATGTTGAGATCTGGAGGCTCACACAGAACAAATCCCTTGGGACGGAGCATACTTTCAAAGGTGGGAAGTGAAACCCTCTGCAAACTCCAGTCTTCCATCATGAGTTCTGCTCTCAGCTCACTGTAGCTTGAAATTCCAGGGACCATCTAAGCACCTGCCCAATTAGGAGTTAATGAGCACTTTCTTATGACAGAGATAATGAGCATTACAGCCACCCTGGAGAACCATTACTTTTTTCCCCCTTTCAAATATAGGTCACTATGGAAAGTGAGACAATATGTAAGTGGACGGGGTGGTCTTCCTCTTGATTGCTTTCAGAAATGAAAGACGATTATCTGAACTTACATGTCAAATCTGACATAAACAGTTAGACTCAAAATTCTAAGCTCACTCATTAAATAGACTCTGCTGAAGAAGCAAGGAGCTATTTCTAGAAAATTCCAGAAGTGTATTGGAAGCAGCATTGCTTTTACCTCTGATCCATTCTACAGGAGAACTAGTTACAGGTGACAAGTGACCAGGGTGCTCATGCCAAGTTTATTTCCTTTCCCTTTTACTTCAGGATAAGTGGGGAATGAGCTGGGGAATGAGGCTAAGTGGCTCGTGGAAAACGAGGTCACCTCTGGGTAACGGATTCAGTTAGTCTAGAGCGGTGTTCTCAACTGTTCTAACGCTGCTTCCCTTTAATACAATTCCTCATGCTGTGGTGACCCCAACCATCAAATTATTCTCACTCTGCTACTGCCTAACTGTAATTTTTCTCCTGTTATGAATCATAATGTAAATATCCGTGTTTTCCAATGGTCTTAGGCAGCCCCTGTGAAAGGGTTATTCAACCCCCAGAGGCATTGCAACTCCTAGGTTGAGAATTACTGTTCTAGGTGATCAGGCAAGTGGCCAGGGAGAAAACAAAACAAAACATACAAAGAGCTAATAGCTGTGCATAATCATCCTTAGAGGACTTCAGTTACTCGAAAGCAGACTGTGATATCAAAGATCAACAACACTGCTTAAACAGGGCAATGTGTACCTCAGGCCGGCTTTAAAGCCCATAGGTAGCCAAGGATCCACCTTGAACTAATGTTCCAAGTGCTAGGAATACATGCTTGTGTCTTCATTTCAGAACTTCCTATACATGAGGCAAGCATTCTAGCAAGTAAGCCACGTTCCAACCCCACAACAATTACTTTTAAGTTTATGGTTTTTCAAATTTTTTTGCTTCAAATAAGTAAGAACATATAGGAAAAATTAGCCTCATTCAAGAAACGTGTCATAGTGGTTAGAATAAGAATGGCCCCAATAGGTTTATTTATTGAAATGCTTGGTATCCAGGGGGTGAAAATGTTTTGGAAGGCTTCAGAAGTGTGATCTTGTTGGAGGAGGTGTGTCACTGGGGTGGGCTTGTGGTTTCAAAAGGCCACACCATTCCCGGGTGGCTCTTTTTCTTTCAGCCTTGTGCTTCTGACTAGACTTAGCTTCTACGCCTATGCCATGCCTGCCTGCCTGCAGCCATCCCCTCTGCCATGATATCATACACTTTAACTCTCTGGAACCATGATCCCCAGCAAACGCTGTCTCTTCCATTTGGCTTGATCGTGGTGTCTCTTCACAGCATAGCAAAGGAACTAGGACAGGTATTTACAGGAGCTGTTATGGACTAGCTATGCACACAGCCAGGATCATCTCCCCTTTTGTGGTTCTGCCAGTGTGTAGGGTTTTGAGTTCACTCCCTAGAGAAGGCAGTCAGGAACTCATGGTCCCTATTCTCATGGTACAATGCTGTTTGAATCTGCTGTGTGCCCAGCTAGTGGTGTGACCCTTTAGAAAGGCTGGGACAGTTGTGCAGCTTTAGAAAGGGGACACTTGCTGGAAGAAGGAGTCACTGATGCTGGCCCTGAGTTCTATCCAGGCCCCACTTCATGTCTGCCTCCTTCCTCACTGTGGGTGTGATGTGACTGCTCCATGCCAGCCCTGTCCTGCCTGTCCTGTCGTGATGAACAGTGTCTCTTCAAACACTGATCCACCACCATAAACTCTTTCTTAAGTTGCTGTTTCTCACAGATTTGATTGAGACAAAGAAAGAACTAGTGCAAATGTGCTGGGCTAATACAGGGTGTAAAGGAGAATGACTTTTTGTTCAACTGAACAAGCATTTGTGAGCTCTGGGCAAGAAAGATGAACAAGAAGTATTTTGAATTTAAACAAGGTTTAAAAGTTTTACATATATTTTTACTTTAAAAAATCTTACTTTTTTTCTGCAAAGTATTATGTATCATTTTTTCCGCAATTAAAACAGTATGTTAAATTGACTGTGCTTACCTACACATATAATCCTAGCCCTCTAGGGTCTGAGGTAGGACAATATTGATACATAGCGAGTCACAAACAACAAACAAACTGCAACCAAAATCAAAAGGCAATCAATCAATCAAACAAACAAAACTTACCAGCATCAGCAAAGAAGAGCATCAAGTCCGAAATAATCACTGTAGAATGGCTTTTTAGTGAATTAAGCAAGGAGACTTTACCCAAGCTCTCATGAAGTCGATGAGCTACTTTTCTGCATGGGTGTCACACAAGCACATTATCCTCTGCTGTGGCATTCTGACACATCTGTTCTTTCCTCTGGTTGTGTGGTCAATTAAACACATGGCAAATTCAAGTTACACTCAGTAAGGCAAAGACTGCAAGTGGACTTGGTTGGTCTGGACATGAACATGACCACAAGAGTCCTTTCAAAATGATGGTGCCCCAGAGGACCATGGAGATTTGGCCAGAGGAAGTGTTGAGGACGTGTGAACAGCATAGCTTTGGCCGCAGTGCGCATGTGACCAGTGTTCCCAGGCACCAGTGCTGACAGTGGAGGGTTTTGGGTCCTCCTTGGTCTCTGTGATAGTCAATCTCCACTGTCAACTTGACTGCATTTAGAATTTAGAAGACCGAGGCATACTGCTTAGTGTCACTGTGGATGGTCCAAGAGATGGTGAAGAAGAACCAGCTGGTGGGTGGTACCAGCCTATGCCACCTTGATGGAATGAAGAGGGAAGAGGAGAAAGCCAGCCAATTACTGGCATTCCCGCCTCTCTGAGTTTTCCTGACCGAATGACTTCTCTGAAACCTGGCACTGTAGCAAACTCCCATCCTCTTAGGTTGTGTGTCGGTGGTCTGGCCACAGTGAGGAAGGTAAGGAATACAGCCGTGTAACCAGCAAAGCATTTTCTGTGTTAGCAACAAAGGTTCTTAGTTTTATTAGCAAATAAACTAAAAACAGACTTAGCATATAAGAATGACTTTTATTCGTATCTGAGAGAAAAATGACAGGCCAGGCAAGCTGAACACTAGTGAGATGAAGCAACCTTGGTGACTGGAGAGCACGCCAGCAGTGTCGGCAACAGGTGTGCAGGGACGAGAGGCAGGAGCCTGACTTCGGATAACTTGACCCTCCCTCCAAGCCCTTCGTGTGGTTGCTGCTGTTCTGTTTGAGGCAAGGTCTTATGTAACCAGGCTTGCTTTGTAGCTGAAGATGATCTGGAACTTCTTTGTGTGTGTGTATATGTATGTATACATATATATGTACTCATGTGTATATGTATGTGCATATGTGTGTTAGTATAGTATATGTAGTCTGTAAGTATATGTATGGGTATGTACACATGTATGTGTGTATGTATGTGTGTATGGTATATGTGTGTGTATGTATGTGCATGTGTATGTACGTCTGTATGTATATGTGTACATATACATGTGTATGTATGTGTGTATGTGTGTGTTTGTATATAGATACATGTGTATGTATGTGTGTATGTATATATGTGTGTATATGTGTGTGTGTGTATGTGTTCCTGTTCTCCATCGTGGTGTGCATATGGCAGGCAGGGGTCAGCCTTACATGTGATTCCTCGACAGTGAGCACCGTCTTCTGACACGGCCTCTCCCTGGGACCCCAGACTCACTGATTCGGCTTGTCTGTCTGGACACTGAGCATAGGAATTCCTCCTGCATCTCCCCAGCACAGACACTGCAAGCCGCAGGGCTGCGCTCAGACCTGGGCCTCCTGCTCACACAGAAGCACTTTCCCGACTGTGCTATCTTCCTGGTGTTCAGTGTCTTTCTCTACAAAGCAAAATGCAATGTGAGGAGTAAGCGCACCGTCCGATTTCTGATTGACCCAGCAGTAGAAGTGAGGAATAACTGGGACGTCGCTAGAGTAAGGGACTAGTTGCCTCCCACCCCAAAAGGAGGCTGTGGCCTCTGGCTTGAGGGTAGGAAGAGAGTTCGGTCACAAGCCAGGGCTTTACTCCTGCCAGGCAAGCACTCTACCCACAGAGCTGGGTCTCCACCCAGACTGTCTTCACATTAAACAAACAGATCTCCTTTTCTGGCAAAGGGCATCTGTGATTCCCAGTCACTGCAACTACCAGAGGAGGTCGAACCTGGAGTCTGAGCACCTGGTGGAGGCTCGATCTGGTCTTTACTTCTTGCTATCTGGACAAGTTCTAGAAACATCTCTATATTTTTAAAGGTTTGGATTCTTTTTAAAATGCAGCTAAAGGACACACTTCTTTCCTGAGCTGTTGTCTGTGTTTGCAAACTCTAAAGCTGACTGCAGTAGCTGTCTCTTCTCAATCTTCACAGCTCACTGGGGTTTGAGTTCTGGGAGGAGGCGATCACAGCCTGAAGAGTCAGGTCCAAATATCTGGCCCTTAGCACTAAGGCCATGGGCCCAAGGCAGAGCTGCAAGGTATCTCGGTCATCAAGCTTTCCCGTGGCAGGGTACTCAGCCATGCTGCACACACAGGAAGCTACCATACAAAGAGAGCTTTGCAGCCATTACAGGGTAAAGGCTGCTTCCTTAAGATCATCATGGGTGACTCACCACTGAGAATCTGCTTATTTCATGTGGACCCCTAGGCCCAGCATGCTGTCTTGTGACTACTCATCTCTCATGTCCCACTAAAACACACAGGTAAACCACCGAGTCACGTCAGATGGTAGCTGCTTGAAAACCCTGAGTCAGCGGCTTAGGTAGGCCACCGGGGCTCCGGCAGATGTGTCCTGAAGCCACTGTTCTGACTCTGAGTCTGGTTCTGACTTTGTGCGGAACAGCTCAGGCAGCCTTCTTGTGGCTTGGGACATCAAGCCATTGTGCCACACCACCCTTCTCTCTGCCCTCTACCCCATTTTTAAAGCTGCCAGGTCAACACTTTCTTTTTTGTGAGATCATACCTGTTAGAGACTTAGCCTCCCACTCCTTTATTGCACTTATTAAAGAATTGTAATCAATACTTGCTTTAAAATAAAAGTCAGTGCAGCTGAGCATGCCAGTGTGCCTAATTGCCAATTAAGAAGGAAAATGCCAGAAGGCAGCACTGGCTCACTTTTGGAGGTAGGGACCCAGACATACAAAAGTCCGCTCCCACAAAAAAAAAAGGTGTGATAAATATTCCCTGCTGGGCATAAAGAACTCGTCTGGTTTAATGATAGGAGCAGAGCAGCTGACTGAAGGGGGCCGAGCTTGCAGGCTGGGGTCATGCTAGACGAGCCAGGCGGCACGGAGCACGGCCAGTGTCCTGTTTTAGGAGGCATGTCCCAGATAGAGAGCGAGCCTTATTACAGGGGAAAAGGTCCTTCAAGTTCACCCCACAATGGCCTCCCTCCGTGCAGCAGCTGTCTGTGGGAGGTATCAGAAGGCCCCACAACAAAGACACCTGGCCCAGTTTTGCCATGGACTCACCTCAGTGTGAGTTGTACATCTTCCCCTACTGTTTGTTTCTTCTCCTGAGCAGTCTGCCTAAATGAAAACTCAACTTGGCAGAAACATGTTTCTATTCATTCTCTGGCATGCTGGGCACGGGGCGCCTGCCATGCCTGTTAGAGGATAACACGATTACAACGAGGCAGAGACTGGGCACCACGGGTGCCATTTACAGGGCCAGTGGGAAGAGGCATCTGAAAATACACTCGAGCTTGGCAAACCACTCACCTTTGCCACTAAGTGGCTTCCAGAATACATGCTCTGCCATGACAGATTTGAATGGGGACGTTATTCATGAAGCATATCCGTGCAAATTGTAGCAAAATCCAGCTGGGAGAACAGGGACAGTGAGCAGGTCAGACCACAGCAGCTGCGTGCGGCCAGCATACTTAGGGCTGGACCTCGGTACCTCGCCAGGGTGGCATGGGGGCTACTGCTGCAGGGGGAAGGGTGTGGCCATCTGGAGCCTGCATTTCAAAGCTGTCCCTGGATGTCTGCTTGTTCTTATCCTGGGGTGTAGGTGGGGTGGTCACATCACAAGATAGCAAGAAAGCAGCCCTGCTGCCCAGGCTATGGAGGAGGGAGGACCATGGTCATTCCCTGCCTGAAGTGTAGATGCCTGTGTCTTTGGGAGCAGAGAAGGCAGCACAGCCGGACACTTGGAGTAGATAGCCCCAAAGCCTACTGTGTGTTCTTCCCAGACCTAAGCAGGGACCTGACCAGCAACAATGTTCCTTCCACTGCTTTCGGTGACTTTAGGATAGTTTGCACAGGAGAGAAAAGATGAGCAAACAGACAACACCAAACCAGGGGGGCTGCTGTATTAGTATTCTCTAGTCTGAAGGAACAGAACTGATGGAATGATACATGTTACAAAGAGAAGATATTCAACTGGGTACATCTGGGAGGCACAACAATGTCTGGCTTCACATGCAAGGCAGAGAAGCCTGTATCTGTTCAGTCCATAAGGCTGGGTGTCCCAGCAGCCATGGCTGGGCACTGAAGAAGGCCTCGGGGGTTCCTGGAGAGCTACTGGTCTTCAGCCTATGTTGGAAAGGTAAAGAATGTGAATTGCGATGTCAGTGAAGAACAGCAGAAGCAACGAGACAGACGACAGATGCACTGACCCACAAGGGATGGAGGCAGGCAGAGAAGCTTTGCTCTTAGACCTCTTTACGTGTGGGCCTCCAAAGGAAGGTGCTACCCACTCTAGGGGAAGGTTGACCTTCCTCAGTTAGAGTTTCCTGGAAATGTGCTAACAGAGCCATCCAGAGGTGTGTTCTTTGTTGGCTCCAGATGCAGTCAAGCTGGCAATCAGATTAGCCAAGGCCTGTGAAACTCCCGTGGCTCAGACCAACCACAAGATTCTAAAGTCTGCAAAGACCCCACTTCCTTCTGTTCTAAGAGAACTCTGGGCTCTGTAGTCCCACGGGCTCCTCCCTCTGATCAATGGCCTTAGAGGGACTTTTGGAGGAAGCAAGCAGCAGGTACACATGACACCCCAAATAGGGTAGGATTTCTGCTACCTTACAATCATATGAGATCTTTTCCCCTTCTTCCTTGCTCTGCCTTGTTTCTGGCTCTAGACCCTGTGAAAATACCTTGGATCCAATGTCTTACTGTCAGTATCTCCACAAGGAGAGAAGCCACTCAAGTACAGATACTCCTAAAGCCCTCAACGCCTGGTTTCCTCCATCATCTTGTTCATAGTACCCGAGTTTAGCTTAGCCTCCTACAGATACTGAAAAACCTGCACATTGTAAGAGACAGACTTCTAGACATTTCCCTTCTAGAAATATCTGAACATTTCAAATTCTTTTCAGGGTTTGTGGCCACGCTTCTGTTGTGGATATTTTTTTTTGTTGTGTGTGTGTTTAAAGATAAGCCTATGTGGCTGGGGTATATCTCAGTTAGTAGAATGCCTGCTTAGCACACATAAACCCCGTCCCCAGTACTGCACGAACTGGACTTGGGTGGACCATACCTGTCATTCCAGCACTCAGAAAGTGGAGAGAGGCCTTTCTCAGCTACATAATGAGTTTGAGTCCAGCCTAAGATACATGAAACCCATCTCTAACTAGATGAGTAAATAAGCAAATATAAACAAACCAAGACAAACAGAAGTTTGTGTTCGATTAGCACGAGTTGAGACCTGAACCCAGGCTGGCCACTGGCAGCCCTGTGGTGCTCTCTGGAAGGAACCAGAAGCAGTACCTCCTTCTGCAGTGTGACCCGATAGGAGACCCAACCAGCTCTTTTACTGGAAAAGTGCACTCACTGTGGTCTTCTGCCTCTTGACTATACCTGGGACTAATGTCACCGCCTGGTGCCAGAGGCATCCATAGTACAAGCCAGTACCTGTAACAATAGTAGGTTCAACTGTGGCACTCACACAGCTGACACTTGGTGGGCACTGATTCATTTAATCATCGTGGCCACCCTAGTGGGTATACCTAATTGCCTTTAGATTAAGAGATACAGGGAGATTAAATTAGTTTATAGTAGCAGAAATGGCAGAATTTATCCTTTTTTCCTGTAACACCTAACTTCTTTTCAGAACAGAGCTTGGCTCCAAGTAAATAGTTGAAACTCATCACCTGCCGCTATGGATGTTGAGGGCACCGGGAGGTGGGATGCTGGGGTTTTGCCAACATTTGTGCCTCCTCTGCGGGACACCATTCAGGACTTCAGCCTGGCTTGCCATGGCTTCCAGCCACAGCAAAAATGCAAAACCTTTTGGTGCAAGTGTAATTGTAACTTGCTTCTTAAGTCTCAAATCAGGGGCTTGGAGGCTGCTTCTGAGATCACTCTGCTGGAGGAGAGACCCCAAGGATATAAGGAAAGAGGTAATAAGGGAAGAAGGCAGTTATTGGGGGGGTGTGTGACTCAGGCTCAGCTCTCTTACGGTGTTCTCATGTTGTTATCATGTTGATAGCATGATCCGTATCGTAGGACATCATTACAGTCTGTGTTCTGAGACTTCACAAGATGCTTGAGTGCTGGGATGGGCTGGCAACTACAGGCTCACAGGGCCCCTTTAGCAGTTGAGGAATTCAAAGTATGATGAGGTCATGGGACTAGGCAGTGCAAACTCAGCCCTAGGACCCCGAAGTCTGCCTCCCTGCAGGAGCGTGATTTATTTCCCTATTCTCTGATAAGTCTTAAGAGGAGACATTGGGCATGACCTTTGAAATAAATTTAAGTTTTAGTGTTGGTTCCCTCCTTGGCCCCAGCTTCGGAGAGAGGGTCAGGAGTTCCCCTCTGCTGGTGTTGGCACCAGCGTTGAGCCATATTGGTGGAGGGCTTGTCGTTTGCCTTGTAGTTTGCAGTCTTTTCCCCATGAAGCTGAAGCTTAATGATGCTTCCCTGCCTTCTGGGTATATAGTAAGGAGGGTTAATTAGACAATGTTTGCACGGGGCTTTGAAGATGAAAGCATCGTATAATTGGTATTACATCTCATCTCTTCCAGAGACCAGGAATGCTTCTACTTCAGGGAGTTTCAGCATGTCTTCACTTGTACCATTCACTTTAGGATAAAACTTGTCAAGCACCAGTGAACTAATGATACCATGTAGCGAGCCAAAGAGCAAAATAAACAGCCCACACTAAGAGCTCACTGGAACATCAGGAAACAGCTGTCAGGGTGATGAGATGAGCCCACCCATCCAACTGAGAACTGCCAGGAAGTGCTTCTTCCTATGATGTGGTCTCCAACCCAAGGGAATCCAGGTCACAAAGCTCCAGACTGCTCAGTGCTACCCCAGACAGGAGAGGAGGCAAGGAAGGGCGCTTTTAAAGAAGTGAGCAGCAGAGCGTGCCCTGGGAGAAGAGGGTGACAAGCAAAAAGCTTTCTCGAATAATCATTTCAAGGGCCTTCTGGTTGGTTGACCTTCCTGTCTCTGGTGGTGTTGTGCCACATCATTTCACATCTCTTGATGAGAAGCTGATGGACCCTTCATCATGGTGAGCCCACAGCTCCTGAGTCTTCTGTGCTCTCCTCTTGCCTGGTTTTCTTAAACTTTTACTATGATCTTTAAGGTCTTCCGCTTCTTGTTGATTTTTCCTTTTCCCTTTCACACTGACCTCTATGGGACTCTCTTCCCAAGAAGTTCTCATAATTACACCACACTCAGGCTAAAAGCCCACACCACCCACAGGACCACATTTCCACACAAATCAATGACATCTGTCAACTTTTACCCAGGTAGGTACTTGAGGCCCACTGCTTTTGTGCAATTCTGAAATGCTCTTTGCTTGCCCACATAAAAACTTGATACCCAGAAGGTGGTGCTCTTATGGGAGGTTGTGGGATCTTCAGGATGGAGGGCTTACCTTAGAGCTGAGTCGCTGAGTCACTAGGGTGAGCCTCTGAGGGTTTTCCTTTGGTTCTGCTTCCTGACCCTTCTCTCTTTCTGATCCACCAATGTGCAAGATGTTGGCTGCTCCTCCCACAGTCCAGACCTTTCCAGCCACCATGTATTCTAAGCCAGGATGATCACACCCTCTGAATTAAGCTTCTGCCCTATTACTAGAATTGTTAGGGTCAGAGCTGGGGCCCTGGCAGCCCTCACAAGCTAAGATTGGCCCTTTTGTCTCAATGGGCCAATTAATTAGACAAGTAACAGCCAGAAAGAAGAGAAAGATTGATTTAGTATGGCCACTTTGGGAAGAGGAACACATAAAGAATTCCAGTGACTCACACCCTAGTCCATCTTCTTGATACTGACGTGACGTTTAGGTTTAAATAAAGGGCAGTCCTGGTCAAGGAGTCATGCCCATCACAAAGGATCCTACAAGGTGGCCTAACAAACCGTCAGACTGTAGGAAATCTCTTCTTGGGAGACAAGCTCCCCCTCCAGCTGGCAGCATCAGGCTCCTGGCTCTTTTCTTCTCCGAGGAAGAGATTCCTGGGGAAATTCCAGTTCTTTGGATCCTTTGTCTAATAGCCAAAGGGAGAGAAGTGTCTCCTGAACATCAGATAAACCCTCTTTAGCTGCTGTATTGGTTATAGCACCCCAATAAAGGTCTCATGCTTCACCTTTAACACTAGGAAGCCATGCCTGGTGGGAGAAATTTTAAAGGGAAATGGCATAGACCAACTCAGAGATTGAGGATTTCGATGCACAAGGACAGGGACAGTGATTCTGAAAGTGAAGAGAGAGGGACTGACATCATTCCGAGGAAGAGGCCTACTCTAGCAAAGAGACAAGACAGGGATCTGTGGGCAGCAGTGAAAGCAGGTAGGAGGAGATGGGGAAGTCCAGTCTCTGAGGGTTTGGCGTCTGTCATGCAGGTGGAGGGGTGAAATGGAGGTAAGAAGGAAACTCATGGGTTGGGCAGCCAAGACAGGCAGAGCTAGGCTGCTAGGAAAGTATGGCAGCTCACCTCAGTTCTCAGACTCTCAGCAAAGAGGCCTTACTGAAGTGGGAGCAACTTTCTTCCCTGCGAGGATGTCCTTAGAGCCAAGCATGCAGCACTGCTGTACCCAGAGGACTGTAATGGGAAGATGATGAGTTCGAGGCTAGCCCTTGCTATGGAGTGAGATTCTGTTTCAGGAGATGGTGTAAATGTGCCCAGGCTTGGCACCTTTGTCTCTCAGTGTCATCTGTACTTCCTGTCGGTGGTGGAGCTGATGCCTGGCAGGGCTTACTTCTCTGATAATATTTTAGGCATTTTTTTTCAGAGTCTTCTAGGTACTTCTTGCCTCACAGAAGTGGGTGTGCTGCTATTTACTGAGGAAGCTTTCCTCTCTCAGCATCGACCTGTAGGCCCGTGGGGGAGGTGAGATGCTTTCATTTTTACCATTAGGCAGCAGGGATGGCTTCCTGGCCTGTGTCAGGTGGAGTTAGAATACTGAATCCCATTCCCTGGGGCAGCTGCCTAAATTCCCCTCTCCTGCCTGGTACAGCTGAGAGTGAACTGTTTGTTCTTCCTCCAAACACCCGCAGATATCTAGAGAGGAGATGTTTTATATGCCAGTTACATTTAGACATGATTAGCTTTACTTTGCAGGAAGATAAAAAAAAAAGTCCAAGATGAACCAGGGCTAATTCTTCCACAGCAGGGCTACAGATGTGGCTATTTCTTTGTTAAAAAAAAATCCAGATTTGGTAAATGAATCTGATGGCCTGTGCTGGAGATCCCAGCAAATGTTTTATTCTGTGCCCTTGCAAACAGCAAAAAATGGCTGCTATGTCATTGTTAGAAATTAAGGATTAAAAAAATATGTGTAATGACAAGTTCTCAGGGCAAATAGCAATGCTGGCTCATCATAGTACACGTCTACTTTAGAAAGAAATTGGGTTGTCTAAAAATTAAAACACAGAATTCTAATAATCTCAGTCAAATTCAATTCAAATTACATTTCAAACCATCTCTCCTTTTATGACATCTCTAGCTATTAGAAATTCATGATTGCTTCTTTACAGCATTAGTTTAGGATTACTAATGCAAACAGAATTAGAAAATAGCTTACCACTTGGAAAAGATGATATAAAAATATAGCTGTATTAGCTGCACTGTATAGGTAACACACACATAGAGACACACCCACACCTAGAGGAACACAGACACATACAGACACACACACACCTACAGAAAGACAGACAGAAACACAGACACACACACACAGACACACCCACACCTAGAGAAAGACAGACAGAAACACAGACACACACACAGAGACACACCCACACCTACAGAAACACAGACACATACAGAGAGACACACACCTACAGAAAGACAGAAACACAGACACACAGAGATACCCACACCTAGAGAAAGACAGACAGAAACACAGACACACACACAGAGACACACCCACACCTAGAGAAAGACAGACAGAAACACAGATACACACAGAGAGACACACACACAAACACATAGAGACACACCTACACCTACAGAAAGACAGACAGAAACACAGGCACACACACAGAGACACACGCAGACAGAGACACACACAGGCAGAGGCACACAGACACACATACAAGATAGACACACAGAAACAGACAGAGACACACACAGACACACAGAGATACACAGAGACAGACAGACACACACACACACACACACAAGCATGCACACACACACGTGCTCACTCCCAGTGTCACGAAGCTTGTCTTCTGGACCAGCAAATTTATCCATGCAGTGATTTAGCATACAGTCTCCCTTCAGTTTGTTTGGACGGAGCTCATTTCCCCTTGCTTAAGCCCTTAGCATGCAAATACTTGCTTCCAGGGAATTGAGGCCTGAGCTGCTTTGGGCCTAAATTGATTGCTGAAGTTACAGGACTGAAACGCCTCAGGTGAAAAATTCAGTCAAAAGAAAAACATTAAGTCGACAGCTATGTGAGGCCTGCTGCCTGACAGCCTGCGGTGCTGGGGGGATGGAGGAGCAGTGGCAAATAAGGTCAGCGGAATTAACATTCAATTACCCCTTGACTGGGAGAGGCCAGCCACTTATGTGAAAAAATGGGTGACGTCAAGCAAGTTTATCTTAGCCCCTTTCCCTCCCTACACATTAAAGATAGGCGTCTGACTCTCCCTCATCTCGGTTCTACAATGTTCTCTCTATTATCTGTAACTCTTTCGGTCTTCAAGTGCAGAAAATTGTGTGCACGTGGTCAGCTCTGATGTTTAGCTTGTGCTACACTAAAGAGAGTAACCCTGGCCCAGGAACTCATTTCCTTCTCTTTGTTTTGCCCCCACACTTACTGTGTGGCTGCACAAGGCGCTTCCTAAGCATTCCGTGGACATCAAGCTTCTGCCCATGACACCTACGAAACATCTACAGAGCTTCTTGTGTGCGTTCAGATATAAGTATCACTTCAGAGTGTGCAAGGCAAACAGCTAACCTTTCTCTTTTTTTTTATTTTTTTTATTTTAATTTATTTATTTTTATCTCAGTCACAGGTTAGGTACTTTGAATCCCAGGCGTAGCCCCCTCCCCCATTCCCTCCTACCCTCCCACTCCCTCCCTCATCTCCTTCTTCCCCGCCCCCTCCAAGTCCACCAACAGGGGAGGACCTCCTTCCCTTCCATCCAACCCCAGCTTATCCTGTCTCCTCAGGGCTGGCTGC
>CM053760.1:74150836-74291016 GCA_028658305.1 Pachyuromys duprasi
CCATTCCTCAACTGAGGGACATCTGGGTTGTTTCCAGGTTCTGGCTATTACAAATAAAGCAGCCACGAACATGGTTGAGCAAATGTCCTTGTTGTGTACTTGCGCATCTTTTGGATATATGCCTAAGAGTGGTATAGCTGGGTCTTGAGGAATCACTATTCCTAATTGTCTAAGAAAGCGCCAAATTGATTTCCAGAGTCTAACCTTTCTCTTAATGGTTTGTTCCACCATTGAGTTTCATCCTCTGTTCTTGGTAATTAATTCATCTTTGAGCTCCACATCGCAAAAACATTGCATGTGCAAATAGCACCTCACACTGTATTCTCTTTACTGTCAGCACTTGGCATTTGTGCATACATACGTGTGTAAATGTGTTCATTTGTGTGCATGCGCATAAATGCAGATGTTCAATGCTTATGTATAGCTGTGCGGAGGCAAGAGAACAACGTTGCTGCTCTTCAGGTATTTCCCACCCCAATTTAGTATGTATTTAGGTGTGTGCATGTCTAAATGAAAATTTACAATGTAGTAAAGTCACATGACAACTTATGGGAGTCACTTGGATTCTAGGGATCAAATTCGGGTCATCAAGCTTATATGGCAAAATCCTTTATGCACTGAACCTCTGTCAGATGCAAATCAATGTTTCTACATCTATCTATCTATCTATCTATCTATCTATCTATCTATCTATCTATCTATCATCATCTATCTATCTCTTGTGTGTGTGTGTGTGTGTGTGTGTGTGTGTTGGATGGATAGCTTGTGGGAGTTGCTTCTTTTCTACCACACTGGTCCAGGAGATTTCACTTAGTCGTTAATGCTGGCAACAAGTGCTTTATCCTCAACCTGAAATAGGTGAGGCTAGCTGCCCAGGGAACCCTGGAGACCCACCGTCTCTCCCTCCCCGTCTCACTGTGGCTTTCATTTTAAAATCATATGTTTTAGAGACCAAACCCAGGTCTTCATGCCTGTGAGAGTTCACTAGCTGGCGGAGACATCTCCCAGGCCCTGTTCTAGCATTTTCACTCACCATTTTAAGTTACATGTGTAAATGTGTGTGTGTAGACAGGTATATGGAGGCAGAGCTGGAATTACAGCAGTTGTGAGCACCTGACACGTGTGCTGGGACTCAAACTCAGGTCCTCTGAAAGAGCAGTATGTGCTCCTAGCAGCTGAGCCACCTCTCTACCAAAATTCAAGCAGTTTTATACATGTCTGTGCATATTCTGGCCTCTGGTGTGCATTTTTAAGGACTCCTGTGTTGTGGAGCATGTCCCCACAAAATTTTGCTCACATGCTACATGGCTTACCAAAATGGTTATACAAACATTTGCAAAGTTACCACTTGTGGCTGAGCCTATCCCCTACCCTGGACAGTTCTTAACAATGGCTACTGTCTGAACATTTATTAATTTTGATGTAGGTGTAAGTTGGTGCCTCTGGCTTGGAATTTTCTGACTGCTGAGGAGTGAGAACCCCTCTTCCTCCTTTTCTGTCTTCCGGCTGGGCTATTTTCTTTTCTTTATTGATTTGCAGGCATTTTATCAATCTTCTGGCACTAATCCTTCCCTGGCTGCACACAGTGAGATGGTATTTTGTCTCTGTCTGTCACTGGCTTTTAAGCTTGTCTGCCATGCATTTTGGAGCAGGGATTTTCATCAGCTCCTTCCTTTTCTCCCTTTGGTTCTTCTGACATGTCTAAGAAATCCACTCTGATCCAAGGGAAGCAAGCTTTCTCTAACACCACCTATCCACTGAGCTTCTTCTGTGCTGAAGTTGTCAATCCATTTGATTTATTCATGCTTATAGAGTGAGGTTAGGATATAAGTGGATTTTTTTCATTAGCATGAGTTAATTTTCCCAACAAACGAGCAGTTTGTTTTGTGCTCATATATAGCAGCACTTTTTTTTATGTCCTGCTTTGCCATGTATGAAGATCTGGCTTTATACCCTTCATTCTGCTCCATTGCCCCATTTGTAACTGAGACAGAAATGGAACCTTTTAGTTCTTATTGAGGGAGCCTATCTCCTGTGTGGTAAGAGGGTTTCCATGCTAGTTATTGCAATGCAGCCATGTCTTCTATGAAGCCCTCTATTCTTTATAAGGTTTTAGGCATCCCTTTCTTGTACATGTAAGGTGTTTGTTATTATCTTTATTTTGCACAAGAGAACTAAAGCACAGCAGTCTCAAAAGCTTGACTACTGGCTTGAGAGAGTTGGCTGCTCTTCTTATGCCTTTTGATTCCAAAAGACCAGTGATTTCCACCTCGCCACTCTGCATGGGCCAGGCTGTCAATCTGATAATTTGCCAAAAGGGACATTGGCTATGTCTGTATCTGGGAGCCAAAAATTGTGCTAAATCTTGTGGGTTTTCCCTATTCCCCTTACTTGGGCACCCATATGAGGACCAAGCTGCCCATTGGCTACATCTGTGTAGAGGGCCTAAGTCCAGTCCATGGTTGAGATTCAGTCTCCCCAACACCCCCTCCTGCCTGGGCCCTGGATAATTGGCTCTGCTGGTCTTCTTGTAGAGCTTCTGTCCCCTCTGGGTCCTTCTATCCTTCCCCCTACTCTTCCACAAGACTCTCTGTGCTCCATGCAATGTTTGGTTGTGGGTCTCTGCATCTGTTTCCATCAGGTGCTGGCTGGAGCCTCTCAGAGCACAGCTATGCTTGATCCTGTCTGCAGGCATAGCAGACTATTGTTATCATGTCAGGGGTTGGCTGTCTCCCATGGGATGCGTCTCAGGTTGGGCCAGTCTGTTGCCTGCTTTTCGATCAGTTTCTCCTGGCAGGGATACCTCACCAGGTAACAGAGGAAGAGGATTCGCTCTGATGCAACTTGATGTGCTAAGGTGGGTGTGTAGGGAAGGAGGGATAGGGGAAACAGAGGGAAGGAGGGACTTCGAGGAAAGGAGGGAAGGACCTACAACTGGGATGTAAAATGAATAAATTAAAATTTAAATTTAAAAAAATCTTGTGGGTTTCTTTGTCTAGCCTGGCAGTGATGTGCTGCAGAAAGTCTTTCACTAAGAGGGAATTACTCTGACCTTGATGTTGAAAGGCCCAAGTTGATGCCTGGTTTTGAGTGATTCTGTTATCCCTGGGGCTTTTCACACTGTTGTCTATCTAAGCTCTTCAGATATACTGGTTCCAAGGCTGAGTAGAGGGGAAGATGCCATCTTCTCATCTGTACCCCTGCCCTTTGCGGCTTCCTGCGTTCACAGCACATGGCACTTCAGTTAGTCAGCATATCATTGACACAGTTTTGAGCTGAACAGCCAGCGTGGGCAGTTTTTCTTAAAATAGCATTTTTTAAAAGGCAGAAGGAGATGACCTCTGATCCTGGCAAGTTTAGCAAGGCCTTCTTGTTAGGCAGGATTGAACAATGGACTGAAGGGTCCAGCACTCTCTTCTGGGCCTGGCACTGGCCTCCTAATGCCCTGGGATGGGTCTGAGAGCACTTCTGCAAACCTAACAGGGTCCTGCCTACCCTCAACAGACAGTGCACACTTAGTTAACTCTTTAAAGTTAGAAGATCTCATTTTTATCTCCCTTAGCTTAAGCTCGTTACTCTTTTTAAATTGCATTAATTTTCAGTATCCTAAGAAATGGATTCCTAAGAAAATGAATAAAAAATAACGTGAGATTTTTTTTTTTTACTTTGCTGCGTTGAGTAACACAGTGATTTACATTTGATGACTCAGTTATAATCACTATTCCACTCATCTTCCTGTTGCATGAGGTCTCAAAGTATCTCAAGAGAGAAAATGGTCGCCACTTGGCTTTCTGTCCTGACAGAGACGCGTGATCAAAACAGCAGAAGGCACAGCTATGTGACTCCCTCACAGAATTCCTGCTGGACTCACAGCGGTGCCAATAGGGTACTGACACAGTGCTCATCTGCAGAGAACTTGATTGCGCTTATTAGAATGGGTGAGATGATATGAATAGTTGTTAACAGAATGCACTAGGTGATATTAATTGCTATGTTACCAAAGTAGAGGACTACTGGTGTCTTGAAAACCCCACTCTGAAGACGCAAAAACCTTAGAGGATACAGGTTTGAGAAGCACACCAAGCAGGACCACCCGTCTCCTCTGTGTGTGCGTGGTGTGTGTGTGCGCGTGCACATGTGTGCACACATAAGGGGGAGACATAGGTATGCTCTTCTATTCTGTCTTATTTCCATGAGACAGGGTCTCCCTGAACCCAGAGCTTGTCACTTTTCAGCTAGGCTGGGGTTCAGAAAGCCCAGACAATTCTTGTGTTTCCACTTCCCACAGCACTGGGTAACAAGGGCAGGTGACTGTGTCTGGCTTTTTACGCGCTGAGATCCAAACCCAGGCCCTCATAGTCGCACAGCAGGAGCCATGCCACATTCTGATATCCTGGCAAGTTTTCTGTCAGGGCTGTTGGGGGAGGGGATCTGAACATCAGTCTTCATATTGGTTTCTTAGGTCAGTCACCTTTAGCCTCTCTCTTCGAAAGCCGGAGTATGTGGACCAGTGGGGCAGGGTGAGGAACTGTGTCTCTGCTGACCAGGCTGCACTTTGGAAACTTGCTAGGGAATGACAGGCACCAGTAGCTCACAATTGTACTGTGCTGTGTGTGTTAGTTTGGTCAACTTGATACAACTGAAGTCCTCTAGAAAGGGGAAAGCCTGATTGAAGAATTGCCCTCATGAGACTGGCTTGTAAGCATGTTGATGAGGCATTTTCTCGATTAATGACTGATGTTGGATGTGGGCCCTATGTTACCTGTGGGCAGGTAGGTGGTCTTAGGTGGCATAAGAAAGCAGGCTGAGCAAGTGAAAGAAAAGTAAGTCAGTAAGCAATGTTCTTTCATGGCCTCTGCTTCAGTTCCTGCCTCCGGGATCCTGCTTTACCCTTTTTAGATAACAGGCTATAACTTGAAAGCTCAAATAAATTCTTTCCTCTTCTCCAAATTGCTTTTATGACCATGGTGTTCATCACAATAACAAAAAGGAAGTTAGGACACACAGGGTAGACACTCACCACTCTAGAGATTCCGAGGGTCTCAGCACCCTGTCGGAGAAAACACATGGAGGTTAGAGACATCAGCTGGAGCAGGACTCCTCTCCAGCCTCTTCCTCTACAGTAGTTTTCAGAGGTCTGTGTAACACTGGAGGAGATCAAATCTGTACTTTCTGTTGCACCACCACACCCAGCCTCTTTAATGTTCTAGCCTTGGCCAGCTGAGCTTCTGAAATAATGTTTCCTATTAGCATGATACCACATTATAAACTGTGTGTGTGTTCACTCCCGACTACGGTACACTAACGGCAGGTACCTCAGAGCTGCTAAGATGATGGGCTCCATGGCAACTCTGCTAACCTGAGGGGAGACTAGAACTTTGCCTTCATCCTTCAGTAATCATTTATCTTTCTCCTTGTAGCTGGGACCCCGCAGGAAGAAAAAGATAACAGGAACTTTGTGGACAAACAGCATTTGTGTCCTTGTGGTTTGAAAGTATTGAGAACTTACTCTCTAGCCAAGAGTCCAGGGGATGGCATCCCTGCTAGGTCTTTCCATGTTGTCTTTAGGCTTCTTGGGGCTGGAACACTGAGTCAGAGAAGGGACCGGAGTCTGCTCATGGGACCTGCTTTGGCCTCTGTAGGGCTGAACTTCTGCCAGGCTCCTTGGCTCTGTCATTGAGTTTAGGTCTGTCCTGAGTCATCCTTCTTGCTTGAATAATATGATAAATTCATAGATATGGATTTGGGGGACCAGCTTCTGTCCAGGTGCCTTTGGACACACATATTCTGGTTCATCTTTCCAAATGGCTTCAGCTTTACAAATTCTCCTTCCTCAGTGGATCTGATGTGATGAATACTGAAGACCTGCTAGTGATTTGTAAGGACTAAAAATTTTCTTGAGTAGTTTTAGCAAGGATGACAGATGGGTGAAAAGTTGTGCGTATTCAGGTTAACAGCCTGCAGAGGCTGAGAAACTCCAGAAACAACCAATTTATACATGGATAGTACTGGGGTTGATGAAATCCTGTTATGGACAGGTAAAGTTTCAAATGGGTTTGGAGTATTAGGAAGTACAGCAGCTTGAATTATAACTAATTAAGAGTAATTATGACTCCCCTGGAAATGAGCAAAGATATACCTTGCTGGTGGCATTGCTCTCATATCGGTCAGGGGCAGAGCAGACAGCAGTCCTTTGTTCATCCTAGCTAGATGCCTGGCTTTGTGGCTAAAGCTGTTTCATACCAAGGACTCATAAAAAATCAAATCACATCAAATCTGGGCAGTGCAACAAGGGAGGAGGAAGACAGACAGAGACCTGTGGACCTCCATGCCACCCGCAGACCTGCCCTTCAGTGCATGGCACAGGCAGGCCATAGACATCCACTTGCTGCCACACCAGGCCATTCAGTATAAATGGAGGGCATCACCCAGGGCCTGCTAGTGCCGTGGCCAGCCTGCAGCAGGAGCCACCACAGTGCTCCTGTATGTGGTGGACAGATGGGAGAGAGAAGGGGAGCAGCCTGAGCCCTATGAAGACAGATGGGACTGCAGACTGGAAGGTGGAGAGGAGAGCCTGGTGGGAGTGGCCAGCCCCACCACCTAGGGCCCTGGTGAGGTCCCAGCCTCTGGACTGTGTCTGAGTCTGTGGCTGCATAGCAGCAGGGGTTGGTGTTGATGACCATGGCTCATATTACCGCTAGAGAACATTGGGATGTTCATGGTTGGGGCAGTCCGAGACAGCTACATGGAGCTCCAAGAGCTGTGCAGAACTGGCCCCATCCCTCAATGGCTGTGGTGCTCTGAAGAGCTTGTCCCATCTCCCACCTGCAGTAGTGCTTGGGAGAGCAGGCCCTGCACCTTGCCCAGGCAGCACAGTGGAACGGGCTCTGATGGCAGGGTGTGTGAGCCAACCCGAGGGCAGGAGAGCAGAAGAGCTGAGCCTGCCTCCTGTGGATGGCACCACCTGGTAGCCTACCCAGAGCAGCACAGGAGAGCTTGCCCTGGTGGTGCTGATGAGGGAGAGCGCCTGCACTGACCAGCTCAGCTACCACCCAGGCCCAGATCCAGGGCACTGAGCTGGCCCGCCCCCAAATCTATATCATCTTCTGCTAGGACACATGAAAGGGCCGGTCCTGCTGA
Organism: Pachyuromys duprasi; assembly: GCA_028658305.1. NCBI lineage: Eukaryota > Metazoa > Chordata > Mammalia > Rodentia > Muridae > Pachyuromys > Pachyuromys duprasi. Next base: position 74,157,977 of record CM053760.1, read on the forward strand.
CCCAAAGCTGCAGGATCTCCACACACAGGACAACAACAGGATAACTGAGAGGAGGCCCAGTGAGCGTCCAGTGTTGATGGGGTCACAGAAGCCAGAGACCTCGAACCAGACCAGTGACTCATTGGTATCAACATTTGCAAGTGAAGATGTGTGGATGGGAGGATATACTGTGGACACAGTGTGACACACTACAGCTTCCGCAATGAGCTGTTTTCTGTGCTGTTTGTTTGTTTGTGTGGTTTTCGTTTTGAAGGAGACTTTCAGGGTAAAGGGTGGACATGAGAGGATGGGAACACGACTGGGGTGCACGACGTGAAACTCACAAGGATTCAATAAAAAGTTTAAAAGAATAATTACGATAGGGATATATCCTTTTGCTTGTCAAAAAATAGGAATACATCATACAACATTTTTATCTTCTCTTGCCATTTCTTCCTAAAAGCAGGAAAATATTCCAAGTAACAGAAACCAAAAGCAGAAAGGGACTCACTTTTTCCAGTAAAGGAAACATGCATGAAGTAGCTCCAGGCATGACAAAAGTAGCTTTATTTCAGGGGGTAACAGCACGTGCTGCAAGACACATCACTTAACGATGATTACTTTGGACACAGTTAGCTATTTCTTGAAACTGTTTGGTCTTTCCAAAGGACGTGGGAGAAGTGTGTTAAAGTGGATCCTTTATTTCCTAAAGCAAAAACAGGTCAAAACAGGTATTCTAAAGTTTGTCACTCGGCAGACATGGGTGCTGTTGCATTAGTCATTTGACTATGACAGTGCTGTACATGATCGATCCTTTCAAAGTGAGTATTTGATGAAATCTGCTCCCTGAGATTAGAGCCTTTAATAACATTTAGAGCAAAGACTTAATTTTTGGCCAAAGATTTTCTATTTTCTATAGGAACTTGATATTGTTCAAAGATCAGTGTCTATATAAAATATAGTAGTCCATAAAAATAGAATTGATTTTTAGCATAAATAAACTCTAATACATTAGCTACTACTTACTGAAGGAATGAATAGCAATTTTTAAGGAGGATGAGCTTTGTCAATGTTTCCATGAATGTATGGCACTGAAGTTATGAAATCTTAGGGTTAGGGTTTAGGTTCAAGTTTGGAGGAAACATATAGCAACCTGGAACTCCTGACTCCCATAAAGAGGTTACATCTGTGTTCCACTGTAGGCAGAGCTGCTGCTGTATGTTGGGGTGACTGCAGAAGACAGCTTTGGTGCTGGTGACATTCTGAAATTCCAGACTCTCCTAGATAGCTAGGTGAAACACAGATAGCTGTACAGAAACAGGCGTGACAAAAATCCCAAACAATGTCAAAACCATGACCCAATTCACAAGCACCCATTTACTCCTTTCCAGTGAGGGTTGGCTGCATAGCACCTGGGTATGCTTAGAAGCTATTCGACAGCTATAAAACAGTGCATGGAAAATGCTCAAAACTGATATGGGATTGAAGTCTCTTAAATTTCTTGTTCAAAAAGCAACTGGCAAATTTCCATTAGATGAAAATAAGAAATTCGCAATGTTATTCACACACAGTGCTAGCTCGGTGATGACATGAACTTTGAAAACCTTAGTTTTTCTCATACCATCATAACTTAATAAGCAAAGCTTCAAAGGCTTGATCAGTGGCTGGGGAGATGGCCCAGTTGGGAAAGTGCTTGCACAGCAAGCTGAGGATCTGAGTTCAAACTCCAGCACCCACATAAGAAGATGACTGTGGTGGTATGCACTTCTAATCCCATGCTGAGAAGCCAGGACAGCCAGGGCCTTGGATCTCAGTGGCCAGCCAGACTAAAAAGAGGGAAGGAAGCAGTGCTGGAGAAGTAGTAACTAAGAAATGATCTTCTGGCTGTATGCACACATGACACACGCACACACACACACACACGCACCTACAAACACACACATGCACAGGGGTGGGGCATGTATTGTCAATATGATTGTTTTTCCTGAGTTACTTGTTTAGATTTGTGAGCAATAACATGAAAGTTGAAACTCATAAACATATCTTTGGCTTTTAGCATGAACCAATTGCTTTTACATGGCAGGGTACTGGCCTTATTTTTAAACTGAGGAAACTTAAGTTTGATATAGTTTTCCTGAAAGGTCACTGCTAAAAAGTGAGGGTCCCAGAGTTTGATCCAGGAAACCAACTCCTATGTCTGGCCTTCCAGCAGGAGCCCGAGAAAGGCATCTTCCCACACCAGCGCTAGGAAAGAACTTCAAGCATTTAAGTCAAATGCAAGCTACTGTGCGCTGCTTTTCTTCCAGGAATCTCCAGTTACAGATGAATAATAAGCTGTGATTGTTGGTCTCTCATGCTTGTTAGTCTGAGTCACACAGCCTTTAGCCAGCTGAGAGACGCACAGTGTGGAGACACATCCCTAAAGCATGTTCCAGACACTCTGAGACGCTCACGGAAGCATTGTGACAGCCTCTGCTCTCAGCAGCCAGGTACAGTGTAGGAACAACTATCCAGCCCTTTCAGAATCCTCTGACATTCTCTCTCTCTCAAACTGTGAAAGGTTATAGGATTCAGTGGGAGGACCTTAGGCTCTGCAGCCCGTGGGAGCGACTTCTCCAAGCATGAATGACCTAGTAGGGCATGCCTGACTGTCTAGCTCAGCATTTGGGAGAAACGGGAAAGAAGCAAAGCTCACATTTTTAATGTATAGACTAAGCCAGGGACAGTAGGAAGGTGCTGGAAGGTTAATTTGCATTCAAGGGTCTCAGGCATGGCAGATGAATTCAGAGATCTCAACTTACAGTTCTCTTTTGCTTGTTGGGTTTTCAATATGCAGCCATGGCTGGCCTGGCACTCACTGTCCAGACCGGGCTGGTCTTTAATGTAGGCAGTCTTCTTGCTTTCTTATCCTCTCTTCCAGTCTTGAGGTTACAGGCACACCCAACCTCACCTAGCTTCTAACTTGTAACACTTCATCCTTGAACTTCTGTCATCCTATGAGGCCACATGTTTGTATAAACTCTGTTCCTATGTATATGGACATGTAAAAGCCATGTTTATTGTGTGCCTGTGAATCTGAGTGTGATAACATTAGGCAGTTAAATGATAAATTATTAACTATCAAGTAAAAACTAACAAAACAGAGTATATTCTAGCTCTTACAAAATATGAGATAGAAAATCCTGGGCCACTGAAGCCACATGGCAAAGACATGTCTGCCAAATAACATCCATTAGAATAAACTTGTCCTATGCTTATAGAAAGGGTAAAAAAATGGAAACAGTATTTCATATATCTCAGGTTGGCATCCAACTTGTCCTGTGGCTGAGGGTGACCTTGAGCTTACGATTCTCCTGTTTCTTCCAAGTATTAGACTTATAGGCATGCTCCATTAGAACTAAATTACGCAGTCCTGGGGACTGAGCTCTGGCCTTCACTCATGCTAGGCAAGTCCTGAACCTGCTGAGCTTCAGCCCATGCCAATAAAAGAGAGTGGCCTGGCAGCAGCTGGGACCCAGGAAGTACTAGGATCAAGGTTTGCCAGATTTTAGACTGGTTGGTGTTGGACAGAAGAAGACAAACATTTAGATCCACGACGGTCTTTAAGGAGAATATGGGTACCAGCTGAAGGAAACTGCAACAGCATTGCTGTGGCCGAGGCAGAACTCAGTCTGGCAGTGCCCATCCTCTCCCTGCTCTGTCACAGGCAGCTTTGATCATCCTCTCTTGCCTTTTCCTTGTCTATATTTTGTGTGGTCACATAATAATAATACTTATTATTCAGGCCTTATTCATGTATGTAATGCATTTGTGGGCATATTCCCCCATACCCTGCTCTTTTTCCTCCAGTGTCACCTCTTAGAACCCCCTTTCCTCAGTTTGGTGTCTCCTTTCTGGCTATTCATACATATATGATTTCTAATGCCCCAAATTCATAATAATTTTAAGCATGTTATGTGTATGTACTCCTGTAAATGACTACAACTCCTGTTGCTTTTTTTTCCCTTCTATGTCTCTTTTAGAAGAGAATAAAAACTAATGACTGATCCTCCTGTTTCAGCCTCCTGCATTCCAGGATCACAGCCATTCACTCAAATACCTGGTTCTCTGTGAAGGTGGGGATGAAACTCAGGACTCACACATGCTAGTCAAGCTTTTTACCAGCTGAGCCACATCTCTAGCTCTGGGTTTTTAGTTTTAAAGTTTATATGATCCACTTTTTAATAAGGCATGTTTTCTGTTGTTGTTCTGTTTAGCAGGGGCCTGGATTTTAGCTTCTGGATGGAGAATGGGGTTCTGTTTCTCTCCGGAGCCACTAGAGCACTTTAGGGCAAGGGTCAGGCACTAGGCTGGGGTGTGTAAGAAGTTTTCCATGAAATGTTACCGAACAGCTCTTTTAGAACGGGATCCCTGGAGGCAGTGAGAACTCTGGAATTTCAAAGCCTATGGCATAGCGAAGTGTTACAGCTCTTCATTAAGCTGCTCTGCTGAGCATGGCAGGGGTGCGGCAAAAGCCCATGCTAGGTCAGCTTGCCGCAGAGACACAGGCCAGGTGAGGCCCAGGACCATAGAGGCCAGAGAACAGACCCATTGAAACGTGGGCCACTGGGGAATAAATAAGGAGTCTCAGGCAGCTATGGTGGAAGGCTGATGGTGTCATGTAGCATGCAACCAGGCAGCAGCATATTCATTTGAAATCAGGGATTTATAAACCCTGGGCAGTTGGAGGGATTTCCAGGGTGAATGTATTTGATTCACTGGGGTCAGGGGGTCAGGGATACTCAATTTGTATGTAGTGGAACAGTGCCTCATCTTTTATACAGTGGCATGGTCTTATCACAAGAAGGAGAACACAGTACCTAATTATCTTATGGGTGGGAGAATCTTTGAGTACAGTTGAAGGCCACTACTGAAGACTAAGATCCTTAGCAAGATGGAGCACTTCTAGGAATTCCCAGATGCTTGTTGGACAGTTCCCTTATCAGGAAATAATCCAGCCTATAATCTGCCCTGAGGGCTATGTGATGATCCTTACAAAATCTGGGCTCACCCAGATCAGGAGGGTCTTTTAGAACCTCACTGAGAAAGGGGAGTCCACCATCATAGACCAAGGAGAAAGGAATGGCTATCCTGAGACACCAGACTTCAACCTAATCCAACCAAACCCACAGCACCCAATGGCTAGGGAGACTGAGGGTGATGGGAAAAAAATGAAAACTGAAAATCATGAACCTTGTCAAGTAGTATAATGCCACTGGGAAAGCATTCCAGGCTCCTGCTGTCAAGTCCCCTGAAGTCTTGAAGTGGAGGGAACAGACCTAGCTTCAGGGAAATTGGGCAGAAGGAGAGTCTAGCTTGTGGAGCTCTTTCTGGAGTTCCTCTCAGAGGGAGGGAACTTGGTTATAATGCAGCACTTTCTGAGACATCAAAGGCAGAAGTCAGCACAGAGCAGATCTCCCCAACCTGTCAACAGGTTGCCTTGACGCTAGCTGCAGTCACTCTTTGGAATTATTAGGCTCTGAGCATGGCCTTATTTGCAAGACTATTTTGCTGCTTATTCTTTAGAGCATGTGAAACTCACAGCAGGGAGATGATGGCTCTGAGAGCTGTGCACAGGGGACCTGACGCTCCCGGAGCCAAGTGCTGCTGCATTCTCAGTCCCTTTCCTGTTTGTCAATCAGACCAAAGTTCTCAGAACTCAAAAATGATTTTCCTAAGTGCCTTTAGAGTGTTTTAAGTGCAAGCATACAGACTTGAATTCAAATTTCCAGCATTCATGTTAGAAAGGTGGGTGTGGTCACCTTTGTTTGCAAACCCCTTATTGACAGCTGGAAACAGGCTGATCCTAGGAGCTTGAAAACCTGCCAACCTACCAAAAACACAAGCTCCAGTCAGTGAGAGACTCTGTCTCAGTAGAATAAGGCAAAGAGTGATAGAGGACCTGGCACTGGTGAGAAGTATCATGATGAAAGTAACTTGGAAAGGAAAGGCTTCATTTGGGCTCTCCTTTCTTACCACTGGTCATTACTGAAGGCACTCAGGTAGGCACTGTACAGGAGCAGAGGCAGGAGCCCTGGAGGACAGCTGCTTACTTGTTTGCTCCTGTAGCTTCACCTGTCCAGGTTCTTACCATTTACAGTTGGCTGGCTCTCCTACATCAATCCTTAGTTAAGAACATTTTAGACAGGCACACCCACAAAGCCAGCAGGGAGAAGGCAATTCCTCAGCTGAGGTTTCCTCTTTCCAGGTGACTTTAGTTTTAGTGTCAGGTTGATAGAAACTAATTAGCATAGAAGAAGATGGCCCACAGTTCCCCCTGGCCTCCACATTCACACACAACACGCACCTACATCATAATGCAAACTCATATACATACACCCATGTATGTGTGCACACCATACATACTTAAAGAAAAGGAGGTACCTTCCACAAAGTGCTCATTGCTTGCTGAATATATAAATGAGGCAGAAGGAAGATCTGATGTGAGAATGTCTCCACTTTGTGTTGGAGAGAAGGGGCCTAAATTAGTTAACTCTATGACTAATCATTTAATGTGAACATGCTGGATTGCAGAGCTTTAGGGACACAGAAACTTAGAAGGACTTTTGATGGCTTGCTGCTAGGGAGAAACAATGTAGTACACGATGAACCAGAACCCAGAGTATTCTTGTTGGAAATGTATGAATTTATACAGCTTCAGCAGATCAACATATTGATATAAATTCTGCACTAAAGCCCAGACAAGCAAGATTTAGGAAGCAGTCAGAGGAATAAAGGCAGAACAGCAAGAGGACTACATTGACAGAGCCTTGGAAGGTGAGAGAAAGGATTGTGTGAGTCACTAAGTCGCAGGTTCTACTGAAAAAGAGCCTCCCTAAAGCAAACAAACAAACAAACAAAAAAGTATGACTTTCTCAGATCATGACATGGAGAGAAGATCATAAAAAGCAAGTAGTTGAGAAAATCTAGTAAATCAGCTTGCTATAGTGCAGCACACAAACTGTCCACAGTGACTCAGCCAAGTCCTCCTTCCTCCTGAGAAAGCAAAAATGGCACAAGGGCCTTCACTCCATGGCCTCAGATTAAACACACACTTTTTTCTATTTTGACCCATTTCCCAAAATGCAGTGCAATCAACAGGCTTCAGCCTCTTTAGACAACCTCTCTACATCAGAGCCCAGAGATTCTTTCTTTTTTTTTTTTTTAATACATGAGTTTTTTTAATTGTATACTCATTCAAGCAGGGGACAAAAACATCCTGTGGAAACAGGAGAGGAATGCAGCCCTAGGTCTAGAGTTTTTAAGGGGGAAAAAAAACCCACAAACAGTGACTTACATGCTTTGGCATTACATGATTGGGTAAGGGAAATTGACTTTTGAAATGATTGGTCCACTTTAGGTGCCAAGACTACAAACAGTTCTGGCCTGGTCATATGGGCCAGTTTCCTAGCAACTGTATAATTAGAGGGCTGGGAAAGAATACAGTAAGGCTAGTTCTTCCCCTCAGGGCATTACTGGACATGTCTCCATCTAGCTAGCCTTCCTTCAGGCTTTAAACATTAAAACAATACCCACTGATTTTTAAGTCCTTGGTCTCTCATTCCCCCCTTCTCATGATCATTTGAAGACCCAATCTTGGGTCTTCCCGATATGATCCCTAGAGTCAGTCCTCCAAATTTACCTTTCCACAATGGGATCTCAGTACCATTACTGTATCGCTCCCAAGCATTCCTTCATGAAAGCCATCAAACCATTTAAAATACAAGGCCCAAAGATAAAAATCAAAATGAGTAAGGGTCCCTTCAGGGTGGATATAGAGGTAGTAAGCCAAGGAGAACTATTATACCAGGATTTAACTCAACCTTTGGAATCCTTTCTCTCTACGGTCTCTCTAGGCTTTTAGTCCAGTTGCTGCAATACTAGTTCCTATTCCAGCTAAGAAGATCTCCAAGATAACAGCTAATGTCAGGGAGCCCCTTTTGACTTAGCATTTCAGCCTGCTAGGTGGGATTTTGGGCCGAGGGTCTCATCTTCTGAAATTGCTTCAGTGCTTACAATAGGACCATTGCCATCAGGGGCTAGGAAGACTTAAATGCCAGTCAAAGGCTGGGCAATGGGGAAGTCCTGAGAAGCATCTGGTTACTTGATCTACCTGAAGAGGCAGGGAGCAATCATGTCAGCTTCCAGCAAGTCCAGATTTCAGCTTGCAGTCCATAGCTGATCCTGGAACAGAGTCAAATAGGTGAAAATCTGCTGAGACAAATTCAGACTAGAGACAGAAGTTAAATTTTGTCTATTAAGTGGGAAAAGTGAGGAATCCCTAGACAAGGGGAAAAACTCATCTGGGATCCATTTGAGATATGTCAGAGCTCATGAATGTCTAGCTATTCACCATAAAATATTGGCAACTAATATGAAACCTGTGATCAAGGCAAATCTGTTTGCCTTTCTAAATAAAAGATATAGTACCTAGTAGTTCTAACTAGCTAATAAACTGACCAATGGGCTAACAGTGAATCTAATTGTCTGCTCTTTAACTGCAAAGCTACCATAAGCTTAGCCTAGCCACCAATGTGATCAGAGACTTGAGAAGCATAAATTATGAACTAAATAAATGTACCAATCAAAATGACAGAGATGATTAGTTAATCCATCACTGAAGCAGTGTCCCTGGCTCCTGTGGTTTCATGGTATCATGAGCAGAGGCGGTCCAGCCAGGCACAGAAGATGAGAGAGTGATTCTGTGGAAAGAAAGGAACACGAAAGATTGACCTCACCTTGCCTCTTGCAATGTGAAACAGTGACTCTCCAGGTGTCCATGGCTTTGCCCACACTTTAGGCTGGGCCCTAGCAGTGGACCAGTTGGGGCAGTCTTGCCCATTGGTTAGCATACCACAATCCAGAGTAGCAGTCATCTGTCATTGTGCCCAAATCTTCTTGGAGACCTTGGGAGAACTACTGCCAGGATGTTGAGACTCTCTGTCATAAGAAGTTTACACAGGTTAAAATGCCATATTCATCAGATCTCTGAAAAGCTTGAGAGCCAGCATATCTGAGTTATTCTTTGTCTATCTTTATCATCTACTGTAAATGGTATCCTATAATCTTATAATGTTATAATCTCTAATTCTGGAATATTCATTAGATGCATGTTTTAGAATTATATTTCAAGTAGATCTACATAGGCAAAATTCAGTTACCCATCCTAGGCTTAACCTTAAAAAACAACAGAATATGTAAAAGTCAACATTGTAACCAACTGCAGTCATTAGCATAACTTTAAATATCTTTCTGAACTAAAATCAAAGCAAAACTTTTAACCAGATACAGTTTGTAGAGGGGCTAGCAAATCTTGCTGATCCTCCCATTTTGCATTAAAACTGAACAGCAAAAAGCTTAAAGGATCAAAGTTGCACTTAGCAGTAATCAGAGAATTAAACACAGCTTATAGCCCTAAACAAAAACGGTGACAAAACCTTGGCTCCACCCTCTTTATCTCTGAACCAACATGGCAGCTAGCCACATGTTGCCACAGCCTGTGGCTGACAATAGAAAACAGCCATTAGGTGTAGCTGATAGTATTGCTACCTCCCATGGTACAGCAAGCTCTGTAGAACATTCACAATTTCCTATAATCAAAAGTTCTAACATTATAATCAAATAAGTTTTAGAACCAATTGCATAACAGAATAGTACAGAACAATTTTAAAGTGTACAAACTATTCTGGCCATACCAAAGCTATCAGCCAGAATTCTTCCCCCTTTAAAGAAGATGAGAAAACATTTTGCACTGAAGAATCACCAGCCTTTTAAATGAAGAACAACATATCTTACAGTTCTTTCTCAAATTATATTTGCAGGTATAAAGAACCAAAACAAATACACTTCATATGCCCTCTGGCTTTCCATACATACACTGACCTTCGATAACATTTTATATATACCTTCAGGTTAGCTTTTTCTACCTCTGTTCTTCTGGTTTAAGCAGACATGCTTACTTTAGACAAGCTATTCTTTTCTTTAATATCCTACTCTTTTGCTTTCTCTCTTGCTTTTCCGACAAACATAAAAACTCCTATCAAAATCCTTTCCATCCTGACATGATCCTGCCGGACCCCAGCCTGGACTTATTCCACCATTAATTTTTTTTTAGGCAAAACAAAAACAAGCCACATCAATACAAAAAGAAGTTCTGGAACTGCCCAACTTTTTCTAAAATTACTTCCCTGTAGCAGATACGGTCCAAGGTCACATAAACAAACTTTAAGGAACTTGGAACAAGTTTTAAGGAATTTAGTGAAACTTCCTCTTTTCTGTCTCAAGGTGAAGGCCAGGGTGAAAACATGTTTTTTGATAAACAAAGCAGCTTAACAAACAAGCAGCTCTCCACATGATATACTGTAAAAACTACAATTTTCTCAATTGGCTCAAAGAGTATGGCTTGGTTTCATTTAGTAAAATTAATAAAATAAATACCAAAGTTTTTTGTCCTCCCCCAAAGGATTGAGAAACTGTTCCAAGTTTTTTGTTAGACTGCCCAAGGTCATTTCTTAAAATTCCTGATAAACTTTAAAATGTTTCATCACCTTAAACATTTAAACATTCTCCAAAACCTGTTTTTGCAATATCAAAACAAAATACCCTTTTTAGGAGTGAAGTCACAAAGCATAATCTTAATTTTAAAAGTCAAAACTAAATTATCAGTGCAAACAATCCAATCTCTAAAACCAGTATCAATTTAAAATGAGACTCATCTTCTTAGTCTAAAAGGAAACAAAATTCATTTCAACTAAGAGGTTCTGTAATCTTTTTTTTTTCTTTCCATGACCCACACCACATGGCAATCTCAAGATGACAGAGTCACATCACATTCCACATGGCAATCTACATTGCTGCTATTTAAACACATACATCTCTAGACCTTATAAATACATAGGCATACATATATGTTCTGAAGAAGAGTTTGAGTTTAGCCTTTAAACATACCCAATAACTCTTAATCTACAACCAAGACATACAGAGTGTATTAATCATTTAAGATCAGTCAAAAACAAACATATAATGGCTATTTATACATTTAAACAGACAGAACTGTTCTTACCTGATCTAAAACTGATGGTAGACGCAAACATAAATACTGCACAGAGACACTGAGACAAAAAAACACTCACCAGCTGGCCAAAAGCAGTCCTGGACAATTTCATTCACGTCTCCACCCTCAAATTCTTTCCCAACCCAGAGCATGCACCAGTCCTCGGCTGGCCGAAGAGGGGCATGCAGCTGGAGTTGGGAGAAACAGGGAGGGATTACAGGAAGTCTGTCCCATAATGTCCATCAGTCCAAGTCATTGCCAGCATTAAAACATCTGGGTCAGGTTCCTGGAGTCTTGAGGTCCTGGGAATGGCCCCCCAAAATGTTAGGCCCAGTTCACAAATCCCAAAAGACCAGGAACAAATAGACTCTGCTGTTAATACATGAGGATTTTGAACTGTATACCCGTTTGAACACTGGGACGCGAACCTCCTGTGGAAACAGGAGAGGAATGCTGCGAGCCCACGGCTTCTTGGCAACTGGAGGTACTGGAGGTAGGAAACCTGGTCACCTGAAGAGGACGCTGAAGCCAGAGGTGGCTCTTAGTCCCTCTCAGATCAGCATTCTCCCGGAGTTTCTGTAGCTTGTGTTCTTGTTTCCTCTTGGTTCACTGGCCCCTCACCAGACACTTGATGTGCCTTTGCTGCGGGCACACTGCTCTCATATTTATTGAGTTTAGTATATGAGAGCTGGGCGTGTGGCTTGGTTGGTACAGAGCTTGTCTGGGAGCCACAAAGCCCTGGGTTCCACCATCACCTAAGCCAGGTGTGCTGATGCAGACCTGCAGTCCCTGCAATGCTGAGGTGGAGGCAGGGGGTCAGGACACTATGTACCCTCGGCTATGTAGGAAGCGTGACAACCTGGAATATATGAAATCTTTTCTCATTTCTTAAAATTCAAAATACCAAATTAAAAAATTAATGTTACAATGCTCAAAACCCTTAATTTTTACTTTGTTAATCATTATTATTGTGAGTAATCTGTCTGGGTGTATGTGCACGTGCCTGAATGTGTGTTTGGGTCAGAGGACAACTTTGTGGAGTTGGCTCTCTCCTTCCACCTTTATGTATCTTCTGTGAGTCAAGCTCGGATTATCAGGCTTCAAGCCAAGCACTGTCACTCTCTGAACTACCATGATGGCTCCAAAGGACATTTACAGGTGTTAAGCCCTGTGTGTTGGCTACAGTCAGTTCTCTTGTTTCTTTCTTGATCACAGAAGTGTTCATCCAGTGGGTTAGAGAAGCACCACTTTGTGAGGAGGTGGTAAACATGGCCAGACACCATGGGATTGGGGGATCTGCACACCTAAAGGGCTGGGGAACCCAGACGAGGCTTCCATTCCTCTCCCATGCAGAGCCTTACCTTCACCTTTGCTGCCCTGCTAGCTGGATTAAGAAGGAAGAGTAATGAAGGCTTGGGGTAGTGGAAGGCAGAGCAGGGCACAGGAACTGCTCTATCTGATCTGTTGTCCTTTTCCTTAATTTAAAAATAAGAATTATTTTACTTCAAATGGACTTTGATTTCTTCTGCCTAGTCTCTGAAGGACTAGCTCCTGGCTAATTTGTACTGTTATATGGAAATGATACAAATGTCAGGTGTTCATATACCCACACGCTGGCTAGCCTCACTTATCACTCCTGTATTTTCATATCTAGCCTAGGGCAGGGTTCATAAGAGAGACGAAACACTGCAACATTTCCTCCAGCTTGCCAAAATATTTCTCTGACTTGTATTGAGTCTTTGGATGTCCACCCCTGCCACCTGCCCCCCCCCAAAAAAAAACCTTACTTACCTTCACTGAATTCCTTTGGTGTATTTATTTCTATTTTGCTATAAACACCATTTTTAGAAAGTCATCTTTATTTTTCAGGATTTTATTTGATGCGTTCTTTAATCACCTGAGTGCAGGACTTTGTGACTAGCAGGCAAGCACTACCAACCGAACCACACACCCAGCCCTCACTGTAATATACTTAATAGATACAAAAACGCTGTGTTCCCACAGCACAGATAAATCAAGCATTTGATGAGGGATCAACAAGCCAACAAAGGACAAGACCACAGACCCCAGAAGCTCAGGAAGGATGCGGACACGTGAGGATACTAAGACCTACTCTGGCTTCAACGTCCTCTTCATGAAAATGTTTTTAAAGGAAGACAGAACAACAGTTTGTTGCATTTACCAGCAATGTGGTCATGCCGCTGCTTTCAGTAAGTAGGTAACAGTTTCAGCGAGAGCAGCCGGTTCTCCAGTAAGAACCGTGGGCTCCGAGGCATCTGCTGACTTGCTCTTAGAGATGCTAGCCCGAATGAGCAGTGTCCCTCTCCCAGCACACTCCTGGGCTGGCTACAGTCTTTGCCTTAACCTGGCTTGGGGAGCGTCTTCCCGCTTTCTGCAGGAGTGCGGTCTGTGATCCTCCTGTTTACTGCAGGAGGGGTTCTGGACACTGCAGCCTCCTGGTAGAGACTTCTGTCCCACAGAGCCTTAGAACTACTTCTCACCACTGTGCTCTACGATGGCTCAGGGGCATTCTCGTGACCCTGTTGTTCTGTCTTCCTTTAAAAACATTTTCATGAAGAGGACGTTGAAGCCAGAGTAGGTCTTAGTATCCTCAAGTGTCCGCATCCTTCCTGAGCTTCTGGGGTCTGTGGTCTTGTCCTTTGTTGGCTTGTTGATCCCACGGCGTAGATGCCCCTCCCGGAAGCCGATTCTTCCAGTCCTGCATTTTCTGCTCGAATGTTATACTCTGTGTTTGGAAAAGGTAGAAGAACACATGTCCTAAAACACAACAAGGTATGTGTGGACATGCTACTTGCTGAAATGTTGGCCCCAGTGAATGGTTGAGTGGCAACCATATGTCTGATTTATATTCTGCCGACTCCCAAAGGGTTGGGGATTTTCCAAGACATGAGTTATGCTTCACAATCTGTGTAGGCTTCCCTTGCTTAATCTTTTTGTCTTGAACTGATCTCCACTCATCAAAGTCACCCAGCTGAGCCATTGATGCAAGACCTTTCTCCACCACCAGGGGAAACGGTGGTGCTTAGCGTTCCTGGCTCCACCCTCAGTACTCTGTCTTCATGACTAGTCAAGCCAGATGTTTAGCTTATTTCAAAGTGTAAAAGGTATGGTTTTAATTGAAAGAAGTCTTTCTCAGCATTTAAAAAACAAACTAAGTATTAATAATTACTTTGTTTCCTTCACTTGTTCTAACCAACTATAAAATTATTTTTGTTGCTGCTTCATAACTGTAATTTTGCTACTATTATGAATTGGGATGTAAATATCTGTGTTTCCCAGCAGACTTTGGGGTTCAAGACTCACTGGTTGAAGACCACTTTTTTAGAGTCTCTTTCAACTGATTTCCTTTGACAAATGTTTACTGGAGAAAAACAGACGTAGCTCAATTGGAACAGTGCTTCTCTGCCAAGCGCTCAGCTTGTGGCCAATCCCCAGCACTGCACAAAGCATAGTGTGCCCGCTTGTAATTCCAGGACTTGGGAGATGGAAGTGGGAGGAGCAGAAAATTCAAGAACATCCTCAACAACATAGTGAGTTCTAGGCCAGCTTGGCTACATGAATGAGGCCCTGTGAGGGAGGAGGGGGAGAGTGAGATTATTCAATGAAAGTGTGTTTTCTGATTTGTGTATGTAATGATTTGTTCCCCGGGAATGAACGTTCCCTGTGGATGCCTGACAGCCTTTTGGTAGCTGATGAGGTTCTGGGCCTCCCTGAAGGGTCAGGACGCCAGGTCTCCAGAAGGTGAGGGGCGGACTTGTCTGTTTCTCAGAGAAGCCAGCACCTCACGGCCTTCACGGTGGAATAGAGAAGTCAAATGGGTAAGTGAACAACAGCCACAGCAGAGAATTCTGAGCGCAGACCCAGACCAGGGACTCTTGCCTCAGGTGTGAAGCTCAGGCTTGTCTCACTCTCCAGGGAGGCTGCTGCCCTTCAGGGAACCACAGACCACGGGAATGCTGAGATGTAGCGCCCCATTTCTTCATGCGGTTCTGTTACCACATGCAGGCTCCATATACACACATGTCTCCTCACATTCAAAACTGGCCCTGGGAGAGTATGGCCAGCATCCTTCCACAGGGTCCTGGGCTGAGATGGGACCCACACTTAGCTCAGGATTTGGCTCCTCCCATCTTGGACTTCCTAATATTTGTGAACAAGAGCATTTATTTACAGATAAAACAGCCAATCCTGTTTATATGCTTTCATTCATTCAATAGATTTAATTTGCTTGTATGTGTGTGTGCATGTGGAGGCCAGAAGTCGGGGCCAGGTGTCTTTCTCAATCACAGTCCCTTATGTTTGGGGGCAGGGTCTATCACTGACACTGGAACTGCTCAGTTTGTCTGGATTGACTGGTATGAAAGTGTGCTGCAAACCTGGCATTTTGCAAAGGTGCTTGGACTGAGCTCGCATCCTTATGCATATACAGTAGGCACCTCATCGGCTGAGCCACTGTCCCTGCCCCTCCCTGTACCTTTTTCCTTTGGTTTTAGTGTCTGCCAAAAACTGTTCCAGGTGCAAAGATATATTACCCATCAAAATAATACTTGTTTTTATTTTCTAGTTTTGGGGAAAAGACATAGACAGCGCCACGCATAGGTGTT
This sequence comes from Pachyuromys duprasi, assembly GCA_028658305.1. Lineage (NCBI taxonomy): Eukaryota > Metazoa > Chordata > Mammalia > Rodentia > Muridae > Pachyuromys > Pachyuromys duprasi. The sequence continues at coordinate 74,173,673 of CM053760.1, forward strand.
AAAACGAAGCAGGAGTCTTTGAAACATGACAGGAGGTACCATATGAAATGGCAGTTTTATGTGTTTATAGACATTGATCTGAGCTTAGCATTATCAGTAAAGGGTTTCACAAAGCCAAAACAGTTTCGCCCATAGAACTCAGCTGCATGTCTTATTATTTCCTCCAAGAATTGCTGCTTTGGGGAAAAATTATGAAAGGATCTAGTGTGTCAAAATCCTATGACAAGGCTATACAGGGAATATGTTAGAGTCTAATGGGCCACGTGACATACATGTGAAGAGCTTTAAAATTGGACAGGAAGACCTTCAAAGGCCACGGGAGGGACTGCGACTGTGGTTCGGTTGTGGAATGCTCACCTAGCATGCAGGGAACCCTGGCTTCTATCCCCAGCACTGTTTATACCCATTTTTCTCCTCCCAGGAGGTAAAGGAAAAGAGGTCAGAAGGTCAAGGGCATGTTTGGATACACGCTTTCTGTTCAGCAAGCTAAGGCCCATGCTATGTTTTAAGATACCTTGCTTCAAATAAAGAAATTTTAAAAAGTCATGGTAAGGCAACAAAACAAGACAAACTCTACAAAATCCAAGCAAACAGAGAAGGACAGTTAACAGTCACATACAGGATAAGTTCCAGTCTGAGGAGAGGCCTGGGAAATACGGAAATCCCATCCAAGGGTATGGGCTGAGAGGCTCCCTCTTACATCATGGGTGCCGGTGGCAACTGCGAAATCAGAGTCTACTTGGTACATCAGTCTCTTGGGCAAGAATTGAACCTTACATCTCAGGTCCCAATTTTTAAAGTTAATATTTAATCTTGGCATAGTAAGTTGGAAAATCCCACTTTCTTGGGGTAATGCAAACATATTTTAACTCTGTGAATGTCCGGGAAAGGTACAGAAACAAAGAACACGAGCATGCATCCTATTTAAGAATCATGTGTGTACATTTGAGCAGTTTAATTAAATAATTATTCTTTGTAGTCCTACATTAAACACAGGGAGTCCTGCAAGCCTTCCTACTCCTGAGGTCTATCCAGACTTCCACTACTCTTTTAAATAGCTATAAACCCAGAATGTTCAAAAACAGGCCTTAAGATTCAAGTTCAAAAGAGATTTACGTTAGTATGCTCTAGCAGAATGTTTTGAGCAGTTTACCACATAATAGTGCTAAAAGGTTAACAAAATCTCAGATTTCTCAAATTTGTACATATAAGATGTTTGACTTCCAAGAACATATTTTTTAAAGCTCCCACTTCTTACAAGTGAGGTGTGCAAGACACACTAAATGTTTTAAATATCTGCAGGCAGCCTGAGGCAATCCAGAGTACTGAGTTTGTGTAAGGCCCTTATAAACGATGATTAAGCCTATCAGTTTGTAAATAATATAATTAAAATAGGGAAGGCAATAAATCTTTTAAAATATTTAGGAATTATAAACTAAACTTAAAACTTACATAAGTAGAATTTTGAATTAGGGCCTATAATAAGTCATATTAATTTTAAAGTACAAATTAGCTGACATTAAACTTTCCTGGAGTAAAACACACATTCAAGCCCCCTATAGACAGCCGTGTTTACTTTTTCATTTACTCATTCATTCACTCATTCAAGAATATTGTTTCTGGGCTGGAGAGATGGCTCAAAGGTTAAGAACACTCACTGGTCTTCCATAGGTCCTGAGGTCCTGAGTTCAGTTCCCAGCAACCACATGGTGGCTCATAACCATCTATAATAAGATCTGGTATGCAGGCAGTATGTTGTAGAAATAATACATAAATCTTAAAAAAAAAAGAATATTGTTTCTTTGAGTATTTACTGACTGCCAAACCAAGCTCTTTGCTTAGGCACAAGAGAAAAAAAAAAAGAGAAATTGACAGTTTTTTGAGATAGTGGCAATGAGAATAGGTGCGTTGTGGAACTCAAATGGAACTTAAATGTTTACATTATCTTTTATTACATTTAGTGTGGCAGCTTCAGGTGGTTAGGCAGTCTGCCTTTGTATTACCTAGTGCCTAAATTGCTTCTTATTTTCTTTTTGTGTGGGGTGGTGGTGGTTTTGGTTTAGTTTTGAGACACGGTCTCACTCCGAAGCTCCAGTTGGCCTGGAAGTTAGTCTTTAGTCAAGACTGGCCTCAAACTTCTGGTAATCTTTTTGTGTGTCAAGTCCCCAAGTGTTGGGGTTATGTCTGGCTCTAACTGGCTCTTGGCTCTTGGAGTGATAGAGATTTTTCTAAGACAAATATTCATGCAGGATTCTTTTGAAGGGGTTTCCAGGGAATCTAGAAGATGAATTTCACACAGTGAATTAATATTCACCAAAGCTTGAGATTCCCATAACTGCAGAGACTGTCATTGATCCTAACAAATTTCACAGTCTTGCTGGGGACACAGCTGTGTCAAATAGTGACTGAGGCTCAGTGCGCTATAGTACACACGCTGTGACCGATTAAAAGGCAGGGCTCCACTGGTCGACATCAGAGGGCAGAGATGGCCTATACAGAAGGGCAGCATGATGGGGCAGCCAGCCAGACCAGCATGATCAAATACAGGTGGTGGTGCAAATATATTGCCATGTGACGGCTGTGTGAGTTGATGGCGAGCAACAGGCGACATAGCTACAGTGTCATAGTCTAGAGGTGAGGAGGGGAAGTAGGGTTCCACAGCTCAGGCCTGGCTCTGCCCTGCTCTTGTTTTACTGCTATTCTTTTGGCAATCTGCCATGTAGCTATGTAATTTGGGGAGTTATTGATGAGCAATGTAGACTAGTTTAAAAACTAAGGGGACACACGGGTTCTATTCGAACACTGTGCCATTGTTCTTAGGGACTTAGATCTACCCCATCCATGCTGTCATGGTCCTGGAGCTGAGCTGCCTGTTTTGTCTCTGTATTGAGACCATAGGCATGTTTTTTCCTTTGTTTATTAAGACAGGGTCTCTATGTAGGTCAGGCTAGCCTCCAATTAGTCTGATCTGATCTGTCTGCCTCAACTTCTCAAGTATTGGGATTAAAGTGTGCCCCACCATGCCCAGTTTGCACAGTGTTAGGGATGAATCCAGAGCTCAATGGACGCTGAGCAAGCACCCTACTAAGTATCTGCATCCAGGCCCCAGCGCATCTTCTTGGCTTGTGTTCTTATTCTTAGCAAACATGTATAGTTTGCCACAGTCTCTGCTGACAAATGCCTAGGTATTATATACATACATGCACACACATATATACACACATACATATATATGCATACATATATAAAACATATCTAATATATATTAGGATCACATATTCAAATGCCAGCAACACGGGCTGGAGAGATGGCTCAGTGGCTAAGAGAGCATAGAAACCAAAGTTCAGAATCATCCCCCATATCGAGAGGATCACAATCATTTGTAACTAACTGCAAGGATCTCGCATACATCTAAACACACATCCACATAATCAAAATTAATGAAAATAAATATTTAAAAATCAAAAAACAAGCAAAAAGCTCCAATTTCTTTTTGACTGAATACTCAGGAGCTTGGGCCCTGTCCCCTCAGGAAAACAATGCCATCATTGGGAAAGCACACACGGTCTAACTTTTCCTCTTCCTTTCCTGGTAGCGACCTGCTTTACTTAATTCCACTTTGACTATAAAAGTGCTAGGTGTAGATACAGAATTTTCAAACAAAATGTGATTCTGTTATTTCTCCTCTTCCATCTGTTCGTTGCACCCTTGCAACCCCATAGCCTTCTGGCTTTCATGTCATGTGTTCTAATGCCCCCTCCGTTTCCTCAGCACTTTTATCTCTCTAGTGGTATCCTTTCTAATTTCATAGTCTATATCCACACTCTTACACACTTACATATAAACATAAAATCCACACTGAGAAAAAATAAAAAGACATGATCCTGTCACAAGTTTCCTCAGTATAATACTTCCCAGAGCCACACTTTTTTTTCCACAAGTTTCTTTATTTAATTCTTTTTTACAGCTGAATAAAATTCCATTGTGTCTGTGTAGCACATTTTCCATTAGCCATTTATCTGCTGATGGATAGACAGCCAGGCCATTTCTATTTCTTTACTATTGTGAGTAGTGTACACTAGATTTAAAATGTAGTGGAAACAGGATCACTTTGGCCATCCCTTCCTTAAGGTTCACCAGGTAAATCTAAGGAACAACAGCGATCTGAGTGTAGAGAGAATGTGTGTGTGTGTGTGGTCAGTCTAACACACTTAGGAGTCTATAATACCAGGGAATGGGAAGAGCAGGATTGGAGATGACAGAAACCCTTCCTTGTATCTGCCCTCTGAAATGTCCTTATCTCTTCTGAGTTGCATCACAGACCTTGGTAACTAAACAAAGACTCTCCCTGCTTTTCACACTTCTGTCTTTGGGCCTCTAGTACTAGCTCTGCCAGGCTCTTCATCTGGAACAGCCTGTTAGTTTGACAGACAGGTCCCCTGGGCTGGGCTGAGATATGGAAGGTGATACCTGATATTAGACAGTAAAGATGCAGTTTAGAAGGTTTAAATGTCTCCATTTATTCACAATGGAGGAATGCAGCTATTCCATGCTGTGTTCCAATGAACAGGGCCATGGCAAGAGAAAACCATGTCTCTCCTTCTACCTGACAAGGTCTTACCCGGCTGGGATGAGTCTGGGAAAGCTCCCCATGCTAGCTCCCTGCCGCTGGGACAGACTGGAGAGCTCAGAGCCTGTGAGACAGTAGCACGTAGATTCTGCAAGGCGCAGTCTGTTGCGCTCCACCCCAAATCTGGAGTAAGATCAAGCATGTTGCTAAAAGGAAGATGGAACTCCTTTTCACCAGAGGCATTCTGTGTAATCAAAACCAAAGGCTTTGGGGTTCTACTCAGAATCCTGTTACTTGTCATGATGTGTTTATGGTTTGGAGAGAGGCTTGCACAGACATGTGTGTGTTTAATTCCCTGGCCAAGCCTAGCGCTCCGATTGATATTGGTTTTCACCAGCTGTTTGTGGAGTGAGACATACAACAGGTGGGTAAGGCTGGCCGACTCAACAGCTCGCTGTTTTGAGTGCCAAAAAGTAGATGGGATGGCTACAGGTGGGGGCTGGGGTGAGGGCTGAGGGCCGTTTACACTAGGGAAATGTGGCCACCCTGAGAGGGAAAAGCAGCAACCTGTCTGAGCTCCTCAGGGTGGTCCAGTCATACCGTCATTGGCTCTCTTCAGCCAACCGACAGATCTGCCCTGGGTAGAAATTGATTGACAGGCAAAAGGCAACACCTGTTTTTTTCTAAATTGTACCCAGTTGTCACAGACTCTGAAATTCCATATTCAGGAATTCAGTAGGTGGGTCTTGGAGGCTTTGGTAACCCTTTCGGGAGGCCCCGTGCAGACAGCTGACTTACCACGCTGAAGCTCTTGTCTGTTGCTGCTGGAGGATGGTGTGGCCAGGCAGAGAAATGCTCTAGGGGTTTGGGCATTCGAAAGAAACATCACCTTCATTCAGAGGTCAACCTTGGAAAGCTGGCTGACTTTAAGTCGGTTTGACACAAGCGAGAGTTCTTTAAGAAGAGGGGACCTCAGTTGCGAAAATGCCCTCCAGACTGGCCTGCAGGCAAGCTTGTGGTACATTTCCTTGACTGATGCTATGGGAGGGTCCAGCCACTGAGGGTGATGCTACCTCTGGCTAGGTGGTCCTGCAGGTACATACAAAAGCAAGCTGAGCAAGCCGAACCAGTGAAACGCACTCCTCCATACAAACACATACAAACGCCTCTGTTTGTGTTTTCACCTTGAATTCCATTCCACCCCTAGCTCCCTGAATGATGGGCTACAAGCTGCAAGCTGAAACTAACCTTTGCTCACAGTGTTTCATCACAGCAGATTCTCCTCACTGAGATGAACAGAGAATACAGTTCCAATTATAAAGATCAAGGCCATAGCCTGCTCCAATCTAAGCACACTGCCTTGTTTTAGAGTGTTGCTGTGGACACATGGTATCTTTGACATTAGCAAACAGCTTGATGGCATGAAAGACCTTGAAGGCTCTGCAGGGACTACCTCATTGTCATTGTTCTGCCGCCTATATTTGCTAAATCTCACGGGAGAATTTCAGGTCGTGTCTTCACTGGGTATTATGGTTGACTGAGAGGTGCTGAGCACAGGCTCATGTGTTTGAACACTTGCTATAAGTTGGTGAGCATAGTCTAGAAGGCTGAGGAACCTGTAAGAGGTGAAGCCTTGCTGGAGGAAGCGGGCCACCCCTGGAGGGCCTTGGGGAGCTAGAGCTGAGCCCCAGCTCCTATCTGCTTTCTGCTTTTGGACCTCCGCCTGACATTCCTGTGGTCAGGGCTTCTTCTCCACGATGGCCTGCCTGTTCCTAAGCTGTGACTCCAAACCAACCCTTCCCTACCCTGAGCTGCTTTGCATCAGTTCTTTGGTCGTTGTAAGAAATCAAATGCATTGGCCTGTAAGTGACACCGGATTCCCTGAATTTCTCATTTCCCTCCTACAATACTGTGGAGGTTTGACCAGGCATGGCCCCCATAGACTCATGTGTGTGAATGCCTGGCCCACGGAGAGTGGCACTATTAGGAGGTGTGGCCGTGTTGGAGTAGGTGTAGTCTTGTTGGAGGAAGTGTGTCACTGTGGGGGCGGGCTTTGAGGTCTCTTATGCTTGAGCTACACCCAGTGTGACAGTCTCTTTCTGTAGCCTTGATATCAAGGTGTGGAACTCTCAGCCCCTTCTCCAGCACCGTGTCCGCCTGGATGCTGCCAGGCTTCCCACCATGATGCTAATGGACTAAACCTCTGAAACTGTAATCCAGCCCCAATTAAATGTTTCCTTTACAAGAGTTTCCAGGACCATGGTGTCTCCTCACAGAAATGAAACCCTAACTGCCACAAATACCTTCTCCCCATTCTTCAGTTGCTGCCTTCAGCTCTGCTCTGGTCTCCATTGTCTCCTGGTCAAGGCTCTGTCTCTTCCAAATCAATCTCTCCTCAGAGCCTGGGTGTTGGAATCTCTGGGACTGTGGTTGCAACCTCTTTTTGCCCCTTCTCTTTATTGTCATAGGTCACCTTTTCTGTGGCTGTGACCACTCCTACTTCCTCCATCAGGCTGGAACCCCTTTACAAATCAAAGAAAGCCCCTGTGCTTTTCTCATGACGTCTAGCTTTCAGTATACCCTTCTCACTCAGCTCTATCGCCAACTTCTCAGCACCCACTTCCTGGTGCCCTCCGCAGAAGCCAGGTGGTGCTGTGCCACGCTGATGCTTGAGCCACCTCTTTTGGTCCCTGTCCCTCCTGTCTGGACTTTCCGACTTGCCTTGGGAACCGTTTGTGGACCTTACCTGGCAGTCATTCCTGCTTCTTTCTCTCCTGAGCATCACTCAGGACAGGGATGCTGGGGCAATCTGGAGGCCAGGTCTACTTCGATAGGTTAAATAGGTACCTCAGCTGCTTGCCTGGAGTCTGAAACTCAACATTTACTTTATGGGACAGATGATTTAGATTGCAGTCCATCTTGTTACATTTCCCTGGCAAGGGGTTCTCCTTTCAAATATGCCATGTGCGAAGTTCCTCTAAACCAGATTCTCAGCCTTGCTGAGGCTGACACTCTTTAAATGCAGCTCCTCATGCCGTGGTGACCGCCACTGTGAAACTATTCTGCTGCTACTTCATGACTGTAATTTTGCTACTGTTATGAATTGTGATATAAACATCTGATATGCAGGATGTCTGGGTCATGGAATGACCATCAGCCTCACTGCTGCCCTGTCATTTGTTTGTGTTTCCTTCCTTCCTGCTCAGCTTCTGCAGTCATTTGCTGGTGCTCTCATAGCAAGGTGTGTGGATTTCCATGCTGAACAACAGAAATGTTTGCCTAGACTTCTGAAGTCTGGAGATCCATGATAACTGCATAGACAAAGCTGGTGTCTTCTCAGGCCCCTGGCCTTGGCTTGGGGGTGTCGTCTTGTCTGGCACCTCTGTCAGGTGGACTTGTCTTCTATGTTATCTGCTCTGAATCTCTTCTTCCCTCAGGGACACATCACTTGGCCCACATAGAACAGACATAGGTCTTCCACCGAAAGGTCTTTGTGCTCTGACCTTTCTCCCCACAAAATCACACGGCAGGTTTCATTGAGGCCCTCTTCATAGCTCTCCTCAGTCACAGCCACCAGCTGCGCTTTCATCTGTGCCTAGTCACCCAACTTGGTGCTGCTTCTGGGCCTGCTTTGCCAAAATCTAATGAAATTCTCAGTGGTGCTTACTTTAGATCCTTCTGGAAATTCTGCTATTGGTGATGACATTGCTTGCCAATATGGCTGGTCATCAAAGGAACCAGGGGAGTCTTCAGCTCAGACTCCCAGGCTCCAGGCTTTCCTGACTCATCTTCCTGGGCTGATGTCCCGGTCCTTCCAAGGAGCAGCCAAGCGAGGAATACCTGCCAGCTCCTTCGGGATCTTCCACTCTTTGGGATAAACACTGACAACTAGTGGTTTAAGTTAAACTTAGTAGTTTCCCATATAACCCGGCTCATTCTGCCCCCTAACCTCCTCTCTATCCCTTCAGTCACAACCTTGTCAGGGCCTCTTACTGTGGCTTTAATTCTTTCACCCACTGTCTGTACCACCATTAAGTGGTGAACTCCTATTCTTCTCCAGCAGTCCGTTTGCTCCCTTGAGCCAAGCTCTCCACGTGGAGCTTGTGGCTTCCAGCTTTGCTGGTCCCTCTAACGCAGGGCCTTACATCATAGGGCAGTTTGTTTCTAGGCGTGTCCTCAGCTCTAAAAGGAGTTTCCTCTCATCTCTAGTGACACAGTGAGAGCTTTGCTAGTACTTACTGCATGAATGATCTCAGCATCTTGATGCAGTACTCATAAGAACCAGGCAAAAGGCATGGGATCTATTTGCCAAGACAGGAATGTTTTTTCTGTTTGGAGTACTATTCTGGCTAGGACCAAGGAGCACCTCTGTTTGTTGAGGGACATGGGACAGATAGCCATGAATTAGGACTGGACTGTAGGTTTAACAGTCACTTACATCCATCAGCAAATGGATCCAGCACCACAAATTGAAAGGTAGGGATACCCACAGCAAGGGGCGTTACCTGAGCACACAGAGATGGATTCAAAATGTCTGTAGATCACACCAGGGTGGAGACCAGCATAAAGCACTTGGACTGTTGTATGCGTTGCCCTGGGTTCAGTCCTTCCCAACACACAAAAAAGTCCACAGATCTTTGTGTGTGTAAGTGCATATGTGTAAGAGTATATATCATGTGTATGGAGAATGTATGTGTACACATGTATGTAGAAGTTAGACGTCAGCCTCTAACTTTTAGTCATGCTCTACAAGTGTGGATTGCTCCTTAGATTCCATCTCCCTTGTTAGCTTTTGCATTTCTACTTTGAGCCCTTGGTCTCCCACTGGCATAGAGCTCACCAGACAGCTAGACTGACTGGATAGTTAGCCCCAGGGATTTACCTGCCGCACCACCCCACTGCTGGAATTACACGAGTGTGCCACCACCAATCGTGGACTCTTCGTGTGTGTTCTGGCAGGTAGTGTCACGCACAGGTGCTCATGCTTGCTCTGAAAACACCCTCTGGACTGTGCATCTCTCTAGCCGTCTTACATGGTGAGGTCTGCAGAGACTGTCACATGGTGATGGATAATGATGATGGTTGATTGACAGGCAGTGGTGTTTTGGAATACCAGAGACTCTTCTAATAAGAAGAATCTGGCCTTCAATTCCTGATCCTTTTGCCTCACTCTCTAAATGCTGACACTACAGGTGTGTGATACCACACCAGGCTTGCACTGTTATTTCAATGGTCCCACAGGCCTAGTGAGTTTTGAATCCCTATGATAATCCCTTGTCTCTAACTCACTTCTAAAACAATGTGCTTCTGAAATGTGAGGTCCTCATCCTTGGCTGGCCTGGTTGCCTGATGTGTATGCGTAAGTGGAGGTACAAGACATGAAAGGCTGTGGGGGACTCTGTGTGAGGCTCCTTTTGGTTTCCAAGTATGGCTCTTCAATAGGTGCATATCCTGTGTCCTGTGCTTAGCATATCCTGTGCTGAGCCCTGGTAATGGCCTTTGTGTCCCAGTGTGTTACAGATTCAGTTTCTGTTGGGACTCTTCACTCTTCTTCTTACAAGATTGTGTATTTTCCTTGTATCGATCCAATAGCCAATGCCAAAGAGAAGAGGAAGAGGAGGAGGAAGACAAGGAGAAGAAGGAGAAGGACGAGAAGGAGGAGGAGAAGGAAGGAAAAGAAAGACCAAAAAGAAAGAAAGAAAAGGAAAAGCACAGCTGTGGTGAGTCATTAAAATGGTTCTTCCAGTCACTTGACAATTGTGCCTGGCTCCGCGGCAGACTCTAGACAACTGAGAAAACATTCAGCTTGACTTTTGGGAGCAAGAGTTCACAGATCACTGATGTTCCTTATGTTAATAAACTCTTGTTGCTGCTTCTTGAAGATAGGGAGGAAACAAAGGCTAAAAATACTTTATGTAGCATTAAAAGTCCCCAGTGATTGAGCCAACAGCCCAGGAGTTAAAGCAAAGGCCAACTGTCTGGTAACTTAGGACACTAAACAATTTATTTAAGCTTCTGGAGTCTGCCTTAATTGGTAATAAGGGATATCATACAAGTAACTATGTAGAGGAGTAGATCAATTGATATCAGGGTGTAGTGTCATGCCCCTGCCATCTTAGCCAACAGGAAGGCTGAGGCGGGAGAAGTGCATGGGTCCAGGAATTTCAAGGCTGATTTGGCGACATAGCAAGGTCCCATCTCCAAGAAAGAAAGGATGGTGCTGAGCAGAAATGCTTAGAAAACACTGGAATTGTTCTGTTGGGAATTGAGTATCAAAAAAAAGGAACATGGTTTTTGATTAATATGAAAAGAATAAACTCAAGTTGTATTTTTGTCACCATCTTATGTTTGAAGAGATCCAGTACAGGAATACATCATAAAAATTCAATGTCTCTGCCAATCGGAGACCAGGGCATTGAAACCACGTCACTGAGCTGCCTTCCCAGCTGTGTGTTGTCATCTTGGAGAGGGAGTCGATGGTAATGACGGTGTTATTTTATTTCATGCCACGTTTTAGGAAGCAAAGCAGAGCTGTGGCGTCACAGTAATCTCTAGAGGAGTATCCAAAGCTCAAATCTTCATACGAATTGAAGTTCTCGTAGTCTGTGCCTTGAAGGCTCTCTGACCTCCTCAGTATATAGATATTGTGTTTGTCCAGGTGATGGAAGTCAGGTGACTTGCATATGTCAGTCCATGCCTGAGATGGTATTCTTCAGCCTGCTAATCCCTCAGGTTACTGGCAGCCAGCAGCGCTGGCACCAAACGTATGGAAGAAGGCTCTGGCACCGCTTAGCTGCAAGGTCCTCCTAGCTTCCCTCAGGCTCTGACAGTGCACCCAGCTGTCACAGTTGCCTGCTTGACTCTTTGCTCCTATTTGGAGACCACAGTGTGGTCTAGAAGTCATAAAACACCCCTTACACCTCCCAAAGACTCTTTGTTTGACAAAGTGTTGGAGACTTCCCAGGAGCATAATTCTGCTCTGTGCCCACCTCATCTCTCATTTTGGGGGCCACAACAAGCAACGCAAAGGATATGTTATTACATATTAGTACTTCCTTGGGTTTCTTGTAATAAAAGGTTGGGACCAGTGGAGTAATAGATTAAATAAGACTCCCAGTTCTTTTCTGATGAATAAGTCCCAGAAAAACTTGTCTCCATAAACTTTAGTTTTAGTTTTTTTTTTAAAAATAAAAGTCAATAAATTTCAAAATACTTGAATTTGAATATCAGTTCTCAGAACTGACTTCTTTTATTTTTTTGAAAATGTTTCCAAGCTCCTGTTGAATGCCAGCAGGGATGAGGTCACATGACTCTCATGTAAGTTGGCAGTGGATAGCATCTGCTTGTCACCAAGCCTCAGATAACGCAGGAGCACTGCAAGCCAAGGCAGTCCTGTTCTCAAGGATTTGCATAACTGAGTGGAGTTTGATTAAACTAGGTAGGTTTTTTTTTTTTTTTTTCTGTCTGGGGATAAGGATGTGTTGGGGGATTTTCAGTTTTGTGGGCCAGTTTGTTTCTCAGAGGCAAGAGGCTGTAACTTGGGGTGATCAGGAGTGGAGAGCAGCCTTCCCAGGAGTGGCTGGTCCATCACCACAGATGCGGTCTATCCCACAGCTTATTCTGGATTCTGCCTTTTCCCTTATGTGGCTTTCCTTGGCTGATTACTTTGTGATATCTAGAATTATTTTTTTTCATGATTGGTAAACAATTTATTATTTTATCTGGAAGTTATAATTCAAATGAGATGGCATGAAACTGTTAATCATTTTATTGTTGGAGGTCTTCCAGGAAAATGAATTTGATATCATAAATAAAGAACTGTTCAGCTCTTAGCCTGTTTTCCTCAATTGAAATGAGGACTTCTTCAGCTGGGCACATGCCCCAGCTGGTTGACTGCTTGCCTAGCATGTCCCAAACCCTAGGTTCAGTCCTCAGAACCATGAAGCAGGATCAGAAGTTCAAGGTTATGCTCTGCTACACAGAATGTTAGATACCAGTGTGAACTAATTGAGACCGTATCTCAAAACAGAACAGACCCAAACAGACGAGCTAGCAGGAGAGTAAAAGACAAGCTGGCTATTGAGAAATGACACCCAAGGTTGTGCTCTTGTCTCCACATACATGTACATATATGAACACATATGCAAATGCACAGACACACACAGTACGAGAGAGAGAGAGAGAGAGAGGAGAGAGAGAGAGAGAGAGAGAGAGAGAGAGAGAGAGAGAGAGGCTTTCTCAGCCATAACACTGTCACTGTTTGGGGCTGGATGGCATTGGATCCCTTAGAGCTGTAGTTACAGGCAGTTGCAAGCTACCTTACCTGGGTGCTAGAAATGAAACTCAAGTACCTGCTCCCAACCTGGAGAGCTTGTCTTCTTCATTAGTAATTCACTTCAGGAGTTGGACTACAGCGAAGGCTGAAGTTCTCGGCCAGCATACCTAAAGCTCTGGGTTGAATCACCAGTACCAATTAACTAAGTGTGCTGGCACATGCCTGTAATCCCATCGCTCAGGAGGTAGAAGCAGGAAGATCATAGGCAGGGGAGAATTGGAATGCCATTGGACTCATGTGCAACACACGTTGATATTAAAACACAAGCATTTATTTTTCCCAAAATATAATTGAGAATGTATATAACAACTAACTTACCTTCTACCTAATGTACCCAGAAATATTACCACGGAAACTTAAAATTGAAGGGTTTTGATTGACAAATGAGAAATAAATACCTTAGCTAATGACCTAAAGAAGCTAATGAAAGAATTTCAAACAGAGGCTAAGTATCTTAACTTCCAACTCATTACCTAACACAATATACCACATCCCTTGTTTAAAGGAAAGTTTAATGTCTTAATCTTTTTATATAATCAGAGATACTGGCCATAGCCAGGCTACAATTCTTAAAATTTTTCTTAGTAAAATTTTTTCCAAAACAGTAGGGGTCAGGGGAAGAAGCCCAAGGTCATTTTTACACACAAACTAAGTTCAAGACCAGCCTGGGTGCCCTGTGACCCTCAAAAAACAAGCCAAAGAATGGGATAACTCCAGTATGCTGCAGACAGACAGCCAAACTGGTGAACTGAATGGCCCTCTAGCTTGAATCTAAACTTCTCTTTTCTCGATGCTGTCAGAAGTTGCTTCTGCAACTGTGCCTTAATTTGGTGCTCAGACGGTAATTGTGACATTGCCAGGATGCTCCCCAGCCTCGAGGCCCTGCTGGGGCTGCTCTTCAGCTGCAGTAGCTAGCCTGCTGTCTCTGGTGGGCCTGCTTCAGTGCTCCTCAAATCTGCGTGAGCCTTGATGGGTGAGTTCTCCGGAGGCTGGAGCCACGCAGGAGACATCTGTCTTTCTCCTCCCAGCTTCCCCAGCAGCCTGCAGACAGACATCAGCCAGCATGAACTGTTTCTCCTTTTCCTAATACTGTGATCCTAACTGCATGTTTCCTTTCAGAAGGGAGCTGCCAGGACACAAAGCATTCAGAAATTGCCCCCATAGAAGGTAATGGACGGCTTGGAGACGGGGTGAGGTGGGGGTGGGGTGTGCTGCTGGCTTCATTTCAAGTGTTTCAGATGTTAACTGAGATTCCAGTCCAGGGGCCTCAGCAGCCTGAATTTTCCCTTCCCCCACCCCAAGTTAAGGGGATTTTTACAAGTAATGTTCGGCTTTAAATAGTGTCTTCAGTAGCTTCCTGACACACTGGAGAGAGAGAAAGAGAGAGAGACTGAAGTAAGCCCCAAACACAGTCTCAACTGTTTGATTCCATGATTGTTATTAAGCAATAAAAATCTACACGAACCCTGCAGTTTTTGTGCTTCTAAAAAATGTAAATGTCACTTTTGGGGAGTCTTTAAAAATTATTAAGCCGAAAGAAAGATAGCAATTGCCAGTGTTTGCTTGGGTGGCGAGCTGCAGATGGATCAGCATTACTCCTGAGAGCTGCCACTGGTTAGCTGGAGGGAAAAGGATATCAATTATACATAATCTAAGAAGCCTCGGCATGGTAATCAGGCCCAGCAGGGGCTTTGGGGCAGCTTCCTTATTCTCTTGTAAACACAAGAGCCCAGATAGACTTGTCAGTCAGGGGTAGCGGCAGCAATTCTTCCTTTTAACACCTTCACATTCTATTGCCTCAATATGCAAACAAGGCTGTTTAGCTGAGGGGAGAGCCGAGCTAATGAGCTCCTGCTCTAACCCCGAAGTGAAAAGGCTCTGTTCCACAGCTGCTCGCAGACAGCTCCTCTGGGCATGCTCAGGTATGGAAAATAATGCCTTTCAGACGGAGGGACGCCAATCAGGATTTTGTGCACACTCCCCTTTTTCTATGTGCTAATGCAATGACCTCATAACTCGAGAACTTCCAACGTGCTGCTCGGGGGCTTTCTCTTTAAATGATGTATTTGGACCTTGGATGCAGGGAGGGAAGGTGTGGAACAGGAGAAAGGCAGAGATGCCCAGGCTCCTTCCTTCCTGGTAGACAGGTCTCACTTTCCACCTGGAAGATTAACTGGGCTATTTATTGCTGTTTTCACCTCCAAGTTCCCTCCTTTTTTCCTGGGGTCACCTTAATGACCTCAGTGGACAATGCTGTATGGACAGCTTCTCGAGCCTGAGGGTGTGTGCCCCAAGCTCTGTGCTTTGGGACCTGCCTTGGGTCCCAGGCTCGCTGCATCACTTCAAGCAGGCAGTTCTCTAATTGGCTGAGCAAAGTGCCCAGGAACAAGGGAGGGGGCTCTCAGATCCTGGGCCTCTCAGATCCGCTGACAGTTTCAAATCAAGACACAAGCGATGGCTTCTCAATGGCCAATTATTCTCATGAATAAAGAAATCGGCACAGAAATATTCTCTCAGTCCCCACTGGGTTAATTTATCATCTACAGATATTCTCAGCTTTGCTGGCTAAATAGCAGATATGGTATCACATGTGATTACAGAACAACCCCCTTTCTTTACATTAATACAGTCTCAGGCCCAGTCTGTCCTCATACCTGACAGGGAAGACAGGCTGTCCATTGTGCCCCTTAAATGATGTTAAGTGCTAGAATTCACAGCCTCGGCTCCTGGTGAGTGCCTTAACTCTCTCACACACGTAGACTGTTCCTTAGCTAACCAATCAGCTGCCTGGCTCCTAGCCGAGGTCCTGCTACCATGACAGAACAGGCAGGTGCTTCCCAGTCACTGAGAACGTCTGTGCTGCAGGATTCCAACACGTAAATTATTTATCACATTAGCTTTATGGCACATCACAACCTATTTGAGGCAGGTGGAATGAACTCCCTTCTGCCACCTGGAAGCTCATTAAATGGCCATCATCACTGGTCAGGTTTAATTGCTTTATGTTGGATGGTGCTTGGGCATGCTTTAAGCCCTTGCTGGAGCAGCTGACCCCAATTCTCAGGGTGATTGGCTTCACCCCTAACTGAGAAAATGAGAGCTGGCGGAGTTTCCTTCTGTGACTTGGTGTCTGCTTGAAAACACGCAGGCTGGCAAGTTGCTGCCCTAGGAAGAACCACCGGATGAGAAAGTTCCTTGGAACTTCTAGGCAGATCTTGTTTCTGTTAATTGCCTGAGTTGTTTTGAAGGGGGCACACTTATAAAACACTGTAAACATTCATAATATCAGTGCTTTTCAGTTTAAAATATAATATTAGTGGTTGCATTCTATTCTAGTTCCAACCTAAATTCTCAGCTCTGTCATTGTTTATGTATCTAACTAATGTTTTAAGGCCATGGTATCAGTTCTGAGTAAAACACGTGTTAAACTCAGTGAATTTCAGACACACTCCTGGTCTATCTGCTGATACCTCATGTGTGCTAAGACTGCCAGCACATCCAGCTTTATCTGATCTAACCCATTGCCAGTCTGGACGATATTGCAGGGTGTCCTCCGATGAAGCTCCTGACGGACTCTCTGCAGGTACTTTCTGTAATTTACTTCCAACGTAACTAAACAGAGACTAGTGTGCTATTTCAATAATGTGAAGAACTCCTCCAACCCTGTTCTTTGCAGGTGTGAGAACAGAACCTGGGGCCTTCGCCTGGAAGGCAAACACTTCTCTGCTGAGCTACATCCTCACCCCTGGACTTTTCTTCTGCCTTTATGTTCTGATTAGAATATACTGTTTTGTATATATTTATTATATATTAGATATAATTTAGATGTATAAATTAATTATATGTGTAATTTATTGTTTTGTTGGGGGACATATATCCTGGTGCATGTGTGACAGTCAGGGGACAACTTGTAGGAGTCAGTTCTTTCCACTGTGGGGGTCTCCGGCTGAGCTCAGGTCATCAGGCTTGGCAACAAGTGCCTTTGCTTACAAAGCCATCTGTAGCCTTGGAAGGCACCCTCAGAAGCTACTGTGGCAAGCTGTCACAGAAAAAGTCTGATTAGAAGGCTGAAAGAGGCATTTGACCATTAGGCTCTGCCCCTGCCCTGCCATAACCAGGCTGTAAGAGGTGTGAGAACAGCTATAAAACATTGCTTAAGAAACAAAACAACACAAAAAAGACTTCCATTTCCAAGTAAGCTGTTACTTGCTCTCTAACTGGAGGGTCTTATTGCAGACAACACTGAAGAGCAAGGAAGCCCTCACAACCTGACAGTTAAGCTGATAAGTACAGCACATACATGACAGGAGGGCCCGTATGTGACTGTCCTTGGCTGGAGGGCCAGCTTATGGAGTGTGGTAGCGCACACTTGTAAAGCCACACGTGTAGCTAGCACACATGAATGCATGTGTACATGAACATGCACATAAATACACAAGAGTACAAAAGACTGCCTTTTGAAAACCACCTTCAGAAGCGAGACTGCCTGCCAGCGTCTGGAGATTTGCTTTTCAGCTTCTGGAAATAAACCTCAGGAGAAGGGCCACAACTGTTCGCTCTGTTTCCCCTCTCCTTGAGGCGGCAGCTGTTCTGTGCAGGGTTTTCTGTCTCCTGCAACTGGGATGGCTCACGACTGCGCCATCTGCAGAGGCTGAGAGTGAAGTTTGGTGAAGGTTCTCTTTCATTGTCTCATTCTGCAGCTCTGGCAAGTATGAAATTCTTTCTGAAGCCCATCCTGGCCATAGACTAATGGCAATCCTCAGCCCCACACATACTGAAATAATAGGCATGAACCACTCAGTCCAGCTCCTTCATTGTCTTAAGCTTCTCTGGGCATAGGGCCCCACATCCACCCTGGTCTGGGCCTCATCAATCATTTACCCAGAATGACTCACACTCACATTTGGCTGATGCCATCTGTAGGTTTTGTGCATTTTTTTCCAATGAGAATTCAGATGATTTGTGTGTGTTTGTATGAAAATGTATGTGTTGTGTATGTGTGTACTTTGTGTGTGCCGGTAGATGTGGAGGCTGTGTTGACACCAAGGTATCTTCCTTTGTTGCTTTCTGCCTTGGTTTTGGAACCTGGAGCTTCTTGATTTGGTCAGAGTGCCTGGCCAGCAAACTCCAGGGATCTTCATGTCTCTGCTTCCCCAGTGTGAGGATTGTACCCAGCTCTTCATGCTTTTGTGGCAAGCACTTTGCTATCAAACCTAGCAGCCTAGCCAGCAACTAAAGCGTGGGAGTCATAGTACTGCTAGCTTCTCTCATCATTCATGTAATGTACAGAGACAGCTATATGTGACCAGGAAGGGTGCTGAGCTCTGGGGGATTATCATGGGAGGAGGCTGGGACACATGATGAGTGGCTCAGAGTGGTGGCTGAGGACTGGGGAATGGACTACACTCATGGTGCAAGCATGCAAAGACAGAGGGTACTGTCACATCAGTATACATGATACAGGTTTGGTATGCAAACAAAGCAGGAAGTCAGCAGGAACCCAGTGGACAGGCATAGCCTATGGGACATCCTTTCTCCACAACCCTGAGACCATGGTGAAACCAGAGTGTGACAAATGTGTGACTTTTCCTGGGGCATCCATTTCTGTTTCTACCAGATAGAGAGGCAGCAACTCACCAAAGAAAGAATTCCGTCCAAGTCTAGCTGGGCAAATCTATGAGTGTAGTGGGTTCAATTTCAGAGCAGGGTGAGGAGCCACTTAAAGAGCGGGGATGACGGGTCATTCACAGGAGTATAAGTGATAGGTCAATTACAGGGATATGGGGAGGGGTCCCTCAGAGGATCAAGAGTTTTACTAAAGGCAGCTGTATCGTTAGAATGTCCATCCCAACACAACATGGATAACTGAAAACTCATGAAATCTGAGACTCGGAAGATCTCTGCATGACTTGAAGGGAGCTCCATGAAAGGGTGTCCTTCCCCTGTAATTGTCACTGCTCATGTATGTTAGCATTTAGGCAGGCCTGCTTCTCAGTTGCCTAGCAACCCACGATGACGTCATGTGTCGCCTGTACCTGGCAGGCACGGTTCAGCTGTGCAGAAGCTATAAATGGGCCACTTCCTCTTCCCCCTCTCTCTTGCTCTTCCTCTCTCTTGCTCTTCCTCTTTCTCTCTCCCACTCTCCCCTTTCTCTGTCGGGGAGCCCCCTCCCCCTATTGTGTCTTTCTCCATCTCCATTCAATAAACCTCTTTCATATAATATCTGTGCATCATCATGTCTGTGTAACCTTGGTGAGGAGCCTGGTGCAGCTCCTAAGATCCATGAGCCTCAGCACAGAGCCTGATGGAAAGATTAGATCTATTGTAGAAGATAAATAAATCAACAAATAAGCCTGTTTTCTTTTGTGTGGGAATGTATGCCTGCATGCAAACATTTTATGTTACGGTACATATAGAGGTCAGAGGTTGATATCAGAATGTTGTCCCTAATCACTCTCTATCTAATGTCTTTTCGCCTTTTTCTTAAATTTTAATTTTTACTTATTTATCATACATCCCAGTCGTTGTCCCTTCCCTCTTCTCCTCCAGGTCCCACTCTCCCTCCCCATTTCTCCTATCCCTACTCCTCAGAGAAGGCAAGCCCCCTTCCCCTCCCTCCCTCCCCCGCCCCCACCTGCCCAGCATATCAAGTTGCGTCAGGACTGAGCACAACCTCTTCCCCTGTGGCCTGGTGAGGCAGAGGAAAGTGATCAAAAAGCAGGTAACAGAGTCTATGCCAGAGTCAGTCCCCATTCTCCTTACTAGGGAACCCACATGAGAACTGAGCTTCCCATTCACTACATATGTGGAGGGGGCCTAGGTCCAGTCCATGCATGGTTCTTGGTTGGTGCTTCAGTCTCCCCGGGGTACTCTACCCCTGGTTAATTGGCTCTCTTGCTCTTCTTGTGGAGCTCCTTTTTCCTCTGGGTCCTTCTATCCTTTCCCCCACTCTTCCACAAGGCTCCCTGGGCTCCACCCAATGTTTATTGTGGGTCTTTGTATCTGTTTCCATCAGGTACTGGGTGGAGCCACTCAGAGCACAGCTATGTTAGGCTACCTCTGAGAGCAGAGCAGATTATCCTTAATAGTGCCAGGAGTTGGCTGTCTCCTCTGGGGTGAGACCCAAGTTGGGCCAGTCATTGTTTGGACATTCCCTCAATCTCTGCTTCATTTTTGTCCTGTACATCTTGTAGGCAGAGTGAATTTTGGGTAGAACTTTTTGTACATGGGTTAGTGTTCTATTCCCTCCACTAGGAATTATGTCTAGTTAGAGGGTGGTCTCTTCAGTCTCCATGATCCCTGTTACTAGGAGTCTCCGCTAGAGTCACCCTCATATCCAGGAGCCTACCCTGTCATAGGTCTCCAGCTTGTCACAGCGAAGTCCCAGCCCAAGGTTTCTCTTCTTTCTGCAAGGGCACTGTCTTCCCTCCCCTGCTCTTCCCAGGTCTTATACTGACTTCCTCCCGCCCTCCTTCCCTTCTTTCTCCTCCTTCTCTTCTTCTTCCTCCTCCTCCTTCTCTTCTTCTTCCTCCTCCTCCTCCTCCACCTCCTCCTCCTCCTCCACCTCCTCCTCCACCTCTTCCTCCTCCTCCTCCTCTTCTTCTTCTTCTTCGACAGGGCTCTCCATTTTAGATAGTGTGGCTTTTCCTATTTAAATAGGTCTGCCTGTCTCTGTACACTACCACACCTGGCTTTTTACATTTTTCTAAAGATCCAGACTCAGACCTCAAGCACTTTAGCCGCTGAGATGTGTCCCTTGCCTCCTAAACCACATTTTCTTGATAAACTTTCTGAGAGAAGGTTTTGTTTCAGGTCATGCTAACGGTGATCTCTGGTATCTCCAAGGCATGTCTAGTAAGTCACCTGCAATAGATCTCTGTATCCTGCTCCCCATTCCCTCCCTCTTTGCTTTGCTTTCCTTTCCTCCTCCTTCTGTCAATGCTACAAACTCTAGGAAACATTTTGGCTATAAGAAACAATCCCATAATCTCCATTTGGTCCTCATTTTCAAAAGGAAATTGGCTTCATTTTAGTTGTACACAGGTGTGTCTTGGGGGGAGGTACATGCAGGAGGAGTTTGGCTTTTTCTAATAGCAGCACTAGCTTTCCTGCAGTGTTTCTCCCTGAGGGAGCATGTATATGACATTACACCAAGTCACCGGATCTCAAACTTGGCTTCACATTAGAGTCATCTGGGGAATCCTTACATGTACAGATGTTCTGGCCTTGCTTCACTGCAATTGAGTCCACATGTGGGGCTGGCAGGAGAGGCAGGCAGCGTCCCTGGGGACTGATGTTTGTGACTATGCCTGGCTTTTCACACTCACATGGCCTTTTTAGCTATACTGCCAGCATGGTTTCTTCATGACATTTGGAATGAGGAAGACAGAGAAGCATAATAACTGCAGGGATAAGTTACAGGTTTAGATCCCCCATTCACACCCCGAGAGGATTACAGGTAAAGGCCTGGAGTTATTTCAGTTTCTTATAGGGATGACTGTGTGTTACTGAGACATCTCTTCCACATTGGATCAGGGACAAATATATCTCCATGATCATCAGGAGAAAAGAACCAGAGGGACTTCTAGATGAACGGTTTGGCGGTGGGTGTGGTCTAAGAAACACCAGAAGAGACAGAGAATGTATGTCACAGGAGAAGGGACAGAGCCTTCCTAGGTTTTTGTAGTCTAGACCTGAATAGTTGTGTGAGTTCCCCCACTCCACCCCTGCAAGGATTTCTTAGGTTCACAGGTCTAGAAGCAGTGGAAACAGAAAGCCGGATCAAGAAACAGACATATAGATCACTCAATAAAGTGCCTGATGCCCAAGCGTGAAGACCAGGTTCACATAGCCAAGACCCATATAAAAAGCCAGGTATTGCTGTAGCATTCATTTACAATCTCAGCACTGGGAAAGTGGAGAAGTGTCTATCCCTGTTGTTCATTGGATAGCCAACCGATGACCCCAGGTTTAGTGAGAGACCCCATCAAAAAGAAAAAAGTTGCATGTGATTGAAAGAGACATCTGAAGTAGAACCCTGGCCTCCGTGCATGCAGAGTGCACACACTCCCATGCACACACAGCTAGTATCACACATGCACACAGACAAAGAGAGACAGATGACACAGAGAGACAGACAGAGAGGGAGTCAGTGGATGAAATCTTTCTGGTGTTATCTGTTGCCATTCTAACACTGCATAGCAAAGAACCACAATCTGCAGCCATGCGTTGGAGTATCTGCACTTTGGTCCCTGCAGTGGCTGCTGTCCACTGTGGGTGGTTCACATGCCTGGGGTTGGTGGCTGCCAGCTGGCACTGCCTATCTTCACCATATGGTGGAATCAAATTGAGATCGAGGACCAGCTAGGACCAGCTACATGCACAGTGTGAGAGTGGAGGAGGCGATGGTTTGCTGTTGTTTGCTGGCTGTGACAGCAGCTGCTGGTGGTGTTCATGGTCTTCTGAAATTGCCTAGGGAGTAAACATTGGCAAATACGACATGATAGCCAGGAGAAATCACTCAGATTACTTTCTTTTAAAACGCTTGATATGACTTTCTCACTAGCTGATGAAAAGGCAATCAGTGATCACTGAGGAACTGATCTGAGAAATGATAATATTTTCATGGCACTTCCATGGATAGCCAATGTTCAGACTACATATTTGACTGAACCCCATCAGAATCCATCAAGCATTTTCAAGTGTAAAATGTGAAATTGAATTTTGCTTCTATAAAACCACTCCTGGTATTAAGTTTTCTTCAAGACACTCCTCTTTAGGGAACTTGGTGCCTCTCCTTTGCAAGTAAAATGTCCCAAGTGAGTTTGTTCTCCATTCATGCTAAATTGTTAATTAACTCAAGGCATCACAGACATCACATGATCTTGGAAGCTTCTGGCAGAAGACTTTTATTCACTTACTGGTCATTGGCTAGATTTTTGGGGTCTGAATGAACAGGCTGGAGTTACTTTAATATATCATGAGGTCTATGGTTGAAGAGCTAAGTAACAGCACAGAAATGCCGATGTCTGTTTTACCAGAAGATTCTAAAGTTTACTGTATGATCTGCACATGCATGCAGGTGTGGCACTCAGAGGTCATTCTTAGGCACTATTTTCAGGAGCCATTACCTTGTTTGAAACAGGGACACTCAGTGGCTTTGAAATCATTGAGGGTGGACTGGCTGGCCAGCAAGCCCCAGCAGCCTGGATTAGTCCTCCCCAGCTTAGGGTTACAAGTGTTCGCCACTGTGCCCGGCTTTTGTGTGGGTTCTGGAGATGAGCTCAAATCTTCCTGCTGTAAAGCAAATACTTGCCTGCATCTCCTCTGAGAATTCATTCCTAGTCATTTACATGCCCATTAAAGTTCTCACTGTAGTTTTTCAGAGGTCCTATTGTATGTGTCCATATAAACTATCCTTCTGCATTGTGGGCATGGAGGATCTTCTTTGGTGCAGAGACCTGAGTAGTTTTTCCCTTCCTCTGGATTAGGCAATTCCCCAGTTCTAGCGACTGGCACCTAGTCAGTGTCAGTAAATACTGTGTGCCAAAGCTGAAAAAGCTGATGGTACTTAGGAAATGAGTTGACACCTCAAATTATTTCTCCACAACAAAGCTCCTGGGAAGCTTGGGGATGAGCTGCTCAGTTCTTCTGAAATAAATACAAAGCCTTCTCTATGGCCTGGGCACTGAGCTTTGCGATTCCCTATGTTTGATTTTGTGTTGTTGAGGTAGGGCCTCAGGTAGCTCATGCTGGCCCTGTACTCACTATATAGCTAAAGGAGATCTTGAACTTCTGCTCCTCTTGCCTCCATCTCCTAAGGTCCCCTCCATCCTCCACTGCCTTACTGGCATGGAAGCTGGGAAACCCCGGGCATCCTTGCTTTTGTCTCTCATCTCTAAGGGTAGGTCTTCACAAACTTTCTCAATCCAAGAAAGCAGGGATTATTACCTCTGAGGTTGTGTGCCCTGAGTAAGTGCCATCTGTGAAATTCTGGCCTTGAAGTGTGTAGTTCCCCTGTGGGATGTCCTCTCTGCAAGGCTCAGGATGGCTTCCTCTGCTTCCACAGGCCCTAGATGTCTCTATGCAATCAGCACTGCCCAAGTCTGGACAGAAGCATGAAATGTCAGGGATTTTACTTTATTTTTATCATCCTTTGCAAAGGACAGAAAAAAATTATTCTTGTGCATTATCAAAAGATACACACACATATTTTTTTGGTTGATGTATTTAAAGCAAGAAAAGAAGCACCTCTTCCCATAGCCTCTGAGCTTGTAGATGGGCCTTTAAAAGAGAATGAACATCCCCACCTTTAAAGAGGTGGGGAAACACAGCCATGCTGGCAGTTGTTTCAATTCTTTGACATCATTGTACTAATCTGCCTCCAGCAGTGGCCTAAACCTTCCTGGAACCCTGAGTGAACGGTGCTGGGAGCCCCGGGAGACAGGCCCCAGTTAGCTCCATATGCGCACTGCCAATCTGCCTTTCAAGTCTTCCATGAGAGGCTGCCGGGTTTGCAGCTGAAACTAAGATGATACTCTCCCAGGCATTTCAGACCTGCAAAGGAGTACAAACAAACAAAAGCTACTAGCTTTCGAGGCAGATGCACTGTCTTTAAGCTAAACTGCAGCCCATTGGGGTATTTCCTACATGGCCTTCAGTGAACAATATAGAAAAGGCCAAATACTTTCAGACACATATTGTTATTCTCTGGCTTTTATAAAAAAGGGTGTACCAAAAGAAGATGCAAAGGAGGCTTCCTGGCAGCTCTACACGAGCCCATAGATGGGGCAGAAGGTAGCCTTGGTTTTTTAACTTGTAAATGGAGCCAGAAACCAATGCATCCGAGACTAAGTGGCCAGAGGCAGATTTCGTCTTCTCGCTCCACTGTTAAGGCACAGTGTGTAAGAGCAGGTGCTGAGGTGAACAATAACCTCAAAGTAATATCTCCCTGCCTCACGTTCTCCCCAAATCATCTTATTCATCAGGTTTGTGGCAGGAAGAACACAGTCATTATTTAATAAAGTTCTTTATGATGGTATCAGCACGTGTCAAAGCGTTAACCAAGAGGTACCCAGCTTTGAGGCTAAGTGATGAGGCAGTGCACCGTGCTCGGTGTACAAGCATGGGCACCTCAGTCCAGCTCAGCAGAACTCACCAAAACACAGCGCTGTGCACCTGTCATTTCAGCACTGGAAGGAAGCGGCAAGGCCATCTCTGCTGCTCACTGGCCTGTCAGTCTATCCTCATAGACAACATCCAGGTTCAGTGAGGGACTCTGTCTCCAAAAATAAAGCAGACAGCAATAGAAGAAGACTCCCAACACTGACCTCTGACTTCTACACACATGCACACATAAGCATATATCACACATATAAAACACACACACACAGTCTCTCACACACACACAGTCACACACACATGGTCATACACACAGTCACACGCACACAGTCACACACAGTCACACACAGTCACACTCACACACACACACACATACACACACACACACACACACACACATACACACACACAGAGTCACCTGGCTAAAGGTGACTTAGAAATTCTGAGTTCTGTGCAATATTGATGCTCTAGTTAACTATTTAGAAATATCAGTTATATGCTTCCTGTCTATATTATTAGCCTTGTAGAGAAGATGTGAGTACAGTGTAGTTCCTACCTTCAAGGAGCTTCTAGTTTAAGGAGGAAGAGCAAAGCACATGTAAAAATAGATTCGCCCCAAGACTGTTCATGTCACTGGTGGACACAGGGTTCTTTGCTGCTGGCTAATCAGCCCAGAGAGGAAGTAGAGTTCAAGGGTAACAGAGCTTACTCCGGCTCACCCCAGCTTCAAGTCTATCATTTTTCTTTGCTGGGGATCACCATCAGCCTTGAACTGTTTATCAAAAATATCACATTCCTGTTTGTAGCAAATCTACAAATCTTTTCACTAGCAAAGTATTTCAGCATCCCAAAGGAAATCCCTCTGGGTATGACTGTGACAAGGACTCTGGTCCAATAATGCTACTTGGAGGAAAAAGTCCACATCTGGCAAAAGATTCCCTCTGGGTAAAGTTTCCAAGTGTTCTCTTGCCTGCTAGTTCTTTTATTCTTATTTCCTTTTCTGTCTCACCTCTCCCTCATTTCCTCTGACCTCGTGGTTCATTTTCGTCGCTTTTTCAGTTTAATTGGGAATCCCTGCAACAGAAGGTCACAGGAGGCTGGAAGAGAAAGTAGGCAGGATCCTATTACAGAAGCAATTTGTCCATATGTGGACAAATTTATGTCGAACAAATACACAGCCCTGTTCCAAACACATTACAATTAGAGTTCAATGACGTTATTTGACTGGGCTGGCTCTGCAAAGTCACTCTTGAGATGTAGTTTGGAGTGGTCATGTTCTAATTGCTCCATCATAAAATCAGTCTATTCACTCTGGGCCTGTAAGAGCTTCTCTAAGGACGATGTTCTGCCTTGGTGAGAATTCCCACCTAATTTTTCTGAGAAGTAAAGATACTCAGGCCTCTTCCTTTCTCCTATTCTTTTGGTTGTTTGACTAATTATCACAAAGTCATCTGATTTAGAGATGATGTGAGGCTCTAAGTCAGCAGGAGAGGCTGATGGGAATGGCTAAAGACAAGGCTGGATGGCCAGGGCATTCGCTGTGGTAGTTTGGTTCTAGAACTTTGAAAGCAGCATGATGGAGCAGAAAGGAGTGTGGTGGATAGACATTTACCCCCAGGAAGGGGAGGCCATTCTTGGGCTAGCCTATAATAGGGTACTACAGAAGTTGGAGTTAACTCTTAACAACTTTGACATCTAGTTCTGACATAGCTGTGGGTGTGGTGGCTGATCTCTACTTTTAACTTGACAGGATCTAAAGTCATCCAGAAAACATGTTTTTTGATACATCAGTAAAAAAATTTGTAGACTAGGTGACCCACTCTAACTGTGAACAAGATTGTCTTGTTCTCCCCGAGAGACTACATAAAAAGGAGAAAAGGCTGAGCTGACCAGCCTTTGGCTTCTCTCTGCCTCCAAACAGATGCAACAAGACTGGCTGCCTCAGCTCTGCCACAGGGGCTTCCCTGCTATGACGGATGCGAGCCCTTATGCTGCCTTTGTCACGGGAGTGAGACAGTCATGAATTGGAGGCTGGGTAGAGCGAAGGGGAGATAGCATACCCAGTGTGACTGTTTTGAGCCACTCATTCGTGGTACAGATAAAGCCTAAAGGTTTCCTGACTGCTCTCCACATCCATCTTCTTCCACTGTCTGGAGTTCAGAGCAACTATGGCATTTCTGCATTACAATGCAGCCCAGAGCATGACAGTCATCAGATCTTTGGGGAAGAAGCCAGAAGCCTTGGGACTGAAACATTCTTCAGTAGGTGAGGTGAGAGTTGAACCCAGGGCTCTGGATTTAGCAGCATCTGCTGAGGTCTCATACTCTGACCGGAGCCACCGTCATTGAAGGTATCACAGCAAAAACCCTGAAGTTACTAAAGTTTCACAAAGAAGGAGTAAGTAAAGTGTGTGCATGGCAGAGCAGGAGTGAGTTGGTGTCAGGTGTGGAAACAGCAAGTTTGCTTCCTTGACATTTCCATCTTATGCGGTGCAGCAGATCAACAGCCACCTGGCATGAAATGTTTACTGCATTGTGCTCTGTCACTGTAGGC
The DNA here is from genome assembly GCA_028658305.1 of Pachyuromys duprasi. Taxonomy (NCBI): domain Eukaryota; kingdom Metazoa; phylum Chordata; class Mammalia; order Rodentia; family Muridae; genus Pachyuromys; species Pachyuromys duprasi. The sequence continues at coordinate 74,201,251 of CM053760.1, forward strand.
TTGTGATTGTGAGCTTAGGGTCTGGACTTGAGGCCCAACCTCAGTGCCTTCCAACAGGAGCTGTGACCTTCACAGGATGCAGTTTTAGAGTTGATCTCCTCTTCCTCCACTGCTTCTCTTGTCATTCCTGAATTAATTTTCTCACATGATTAGCTGCAAGGGGTGGGGAGCAGTTTACATGTTCAGAGCATGCATCCTAGCAAGGCTGAGATGTCAAATGGGGCAAGCGTTCTTAAGGGTGAGCAGAAAAATGAAGTTTTTTGTTTTGTTTTGTTTTTTGTTTTTGAGTAAAGTTTTCCGAAGGGTCCACTTCTCACAGAGATGTCTCCTGTCCGAATCAGTTATGGAGTGGGTCAGAACACATTCAAAAATAGTTGTTTAAAAGGGTTCCTTAATGAGGATCAAGAGAGAAAAGAAATGAAGGATCAGCGCTCTAAGAGGACTCAGCTCTCCTGGGATACACCTGAAGGAACCCAAGCCAACATACCACAAGAACAATGGCATGGCTGTGTTTATAGCTCATCACACACAATAGCCAAGGAACGAAACCAGCTTCATGTCCATCATCGGACAGATGGACAAAGAAAATGTGGTACATACACAATGCAGATTATGAAGCTGAAAAGAAAAATGAAGGCATGATATTTGCAGCAAAATGGATGCAACTGGAGTTTAAAGCGTTAAGCGAAACAATTCAGCCTCAAAAAAATAAATGCCATACCTTTTCCAGATGCAGAAGTAAAATTAAACTACATGTGTGAGCATGTGATTTTATGTGTATATGTACATGCATGCATATGTGTGTATGAGAGGAAGGAGGGAGGGAATTAGAAAGGAATAGGGAAAAAGGAACCACCTGAGCTGCAGGGGGCCACTGCCCTCCCAGGGCATGAGTGATTATAAAGTACAATGGCAAATATGTGTGCTTTGTATGAAGATACCCATGGCAATATTTTGTATACTAACCAAATTCATTAAAAATACAAAAGACACATGTAAAGAAAGATTGGTGGATGGATTACTAGAAGAGGCTTGATTTTAAAGCTGCTGTTTGTGGGTTCCTCGTGGAGTGCTATCACAATTCACTACATGATAGGAAAAAATTAGAACATGAACATTTTTGTATTAGAAAGAGCTCAATGGCCAACACTAACAGGGAGAACACCCTTCAACAATCGTACAATACTTGGAGTGGAAAAATCTTAGTGTCTCTGAAACATTCTTTGGAGCTTCGGAAGCTTTCCCTGGAGCATGTTTAAAGAGGACACAGCTCAGATCAGAGAGAGGGTAGGCAGACGCCTGTGATGTGAGCCGTGAGGATGAAGGTGAGGAGGATGAGTTGTGTGATGCACAACTCCCACTGACTAGGTCTCTGAAATGACCTTTCTGTAGAATTAATCTTTTTACCAGATACTGGTAAATGTTGGTAATTGACAAAACTGCTTATGTTTTTCTGGTGACATTCTTGTGTTCTGGGGATTGAGCTGTGACATTTACAGGAGTATCTTTCATGACTTAACTAGATCAAACCTCTTACGGTATTGGCACTAGCGTTTCCTGGAATGCTTCAAAAGTACAACCCTTTAAAAGTAAAATTGATAGATGATAGACACTGCCAAAATTTTCTAGATTTTATTTAGTTTCTTTTACATTTCTTGCACAGAATAAAGCAAATGCATTGCACTTACGCACACATCAAAATTCTGGTTTGGACACAGCAATATTTTTATAAAATGATATCAAGAATCTTGGATTTTAGCAAAGCCTCCTGTTTTTTTCCTTGACATTGTAAGAGAAGAGTGTCAAAGATAAAAGGCATACACAACCTTTTCTCAACAAAGCATCTCAAACTTTGATAAACAGTGGGTTTTCTATTCTTACAGAAATTGCGATATAGATGATTTAGCAGCAGGTGAAGAAAAGATTGCTTCTGTTTAAAATTTAAGATGGTGAAACACATTCAGCGGTTGTGGTTGCCTGCAAAGCACTTGCACAAGATCAAGCCAGAATGCACAAATAGATCAAGTGGAACAGATTAGAGTCGCAGAGCTAGCCATGCACAAATGATCTCTAGTCAAGTAATATAATTAGCAAAGGCATGTCATCCACAAACAGCCTGTGGTAACTAGACATTCACAGAGAAATAATAACAACAATGACATAGACAAGTACTTTGCTCCTTTCATAGTTACTCAGAATGGACCTAGCAATGAATAGAAAGCTATAAAATTCCTGGAAACTCAACCAAGAGGAAAAATCTAGGATCTAGAAATAACTTTTTTTTTTTCTGCAACATCCCAGACATGGTCCATGGAAGAAAAAAAAATGACCAGCAGACTTCATGGAAAAACTTCTGCTGTGAAATACAGGTCAAGGATGAGGAGACTATGTTCACAAAAGACACAGCTGGTCACTATCCCTTGAAATCTCATGATGGGAAAATTAAGAGAAGATGGGTAATAAGGCAGTTCTAACAGTTCATCCCTATATCTAATCACTGGGAGGCTGAGGCAGAAGGGTTGCTGTGAATCCCAGATCAGCCTGGGATACATAATGAGTTTCAAGCAGCCAGGGTACACAGTAAGATTCCATGTAAATGAATGAAAGAGAAAGAAAATAAAACAGAAATCAAGGCACTGAAGTCAAAGTGGCTTCTCACCAAATAAGGTCCACCAGTGGCCAGTGAGCATTGAGATGTACAGGGCCTGCTGTGTCAGTGAAGAGGTGCGGATTCCAATATGGGCGATATCCCTGTTTACCTATCAGAATTACCGAGACCCAGAAATCAACAGTACGGCTGCTGCTGAGGCTGCGGAGGAGCAGGCTCTTCTTCACCGATGCTAGGCCTGCAAGATGACACAGCCCGCTTCAAAGATAGCTGGAGGTTTTTACAGAAGTAAATCTATGTGTGTTTGCACAGAGCATTCGCGGGCATGTGCGTGTAGAGGTCACTGTCAGCCTCAGATACTAGTCTTCATGTGCTGACATTGGCTTTTGAGGCAGGGCCTCACATGTGCTTGGTTAGAGCAGGCTGGCTGCCCAGGGAGCCCCAGAGGTTGCTCTGTGTTCACCGCCCCAGCGCTGGATGCCAAGCATGTTCCACTATATGCTTGTTTATTGTTTGCTTGTTTGTGTTTGTTTATTACAAGGATTCAAGGCATTGGACTTGGGGCCACATGCTTGGGAGGCAGCTGCATTAATGACTGAGTCATCTTCCAGCCCCCGAACTTCCTTGTCCTGACTCTGCAGTGGCCTTTGTATTTACTCAAATGAGCTGAAAACTATTATCTATACCAAAATTTGTACATGGATCATTACCACAGCCTTTTTCATAATTGTCCCAAATTAAAAAAAAATAAAGAATGACCTTCACTATGTAGACAGTTGAATAAACTGAAACAGCCAGACAAAAATATTATTCATCACCATGAAAACAGTCACCACAGAAATCCAGGAGGGAACCTACAATCATAATATGAAGTGAAAGAAAGCCAGTCTGAAAGGGCTGAAGACTGACTCCAAGAACATGATGCTTCAGGAAAAGCAAGCTGTGGAAGTCAGAGGTAGGCGGGACTGGGTCACTGGATGAATGGCAGAGAACAGACTTCTCAGAGCAGCGAAATTGTCACTTACTGCTGTGTTTGTATCTCCACGCACTGTAAACAACGAACAACAAACAAACATAAGACAGGATGTGTAGCACTAAGGTCAACCCTTAGCTCCCTGTAGATTGGCGGTGAGAACTGGGCATCAGTGTAGGGTCCGTCACTGTTCCAGCAGGGTGTGCTGATGGTGGGCAGGCAGGGAGGCAGGCAAGGCACGCTGCCTTTTCTCATTTCAGAGACTCTAAAGCTTCTCCCAAATATCAAAGTCTGGACATTTTAAAAAAGGTAAATAATACGCACTTCTTTATGGGAAATATTCTTTTTTCTTTCTTTCTGTCTTTTTTTTTTTTTTTTTTTTTTTGAGGCAAGGTCTCATGTAGCCCAGGCTTACCTTGAGCTCAACATTCTATGTATTCACAGATGGCCTTGAATTCCTGATTCTTACACCACCACCTCCCAAGAACTGAGATTACAGACTTATGCTGACACCTGTAATGTATCACGAGGCCCTTCTATAGTACTGGGCACAGACAGACCCTCAGGCCTCCTGCTTATCACAGACAAGCACTCTAGTACCTGATCTCACCCCTACCTTCTGTGGGAAATATCTTTTTTTTGTAATTTATTTTTTATTTTTTTAAATAATGTATTCACTTTATATACTGATTGTAGCCCTATCTCTTGTCTCCTCCTGGTATCACCTTCCCTCCCTCTTTCCTCCTATCCCTCCCTTAGTCCTCAGAAAGAGGGAACCCTCCTTCCCTACCAACTGACTCCAGCCTATCAAGTTTCATCAAGACTGTCTGCATCCTCTTTCTCTGTGGCCTGGCAAGGCCGCCCTGATCAAAAGAGCCAGAGCACATGACAGAGAGTCCCTGCTCCCCTTACTAGAGTACCCACATGCACACTGAGCTGCCTATTTGCTACATCTGAGCAGAAGGTCTGGGTCCTCTCCTTATATGGTCCTTAGTTGGTGCATCAGTCTCTGCAGGCCCCCCTGGGCCCAGATTTGTTGGCTTTCTTGGTCTCCTTGTGCAGCTCCTGTCCCCTCCAGGTCTACTTCCCCCTTCTTCTGTAAGACTCCATGCACTCTACCCAAAGTTTGACTGTGAGTCTTAGCATCTGCTTCAATGCCCTGCTGGGTAGAGTCTTTCAGAGGCCCACTGTGGTAGGTTCTGTCCTGTTTCCTCTCTTCAACCACTTCCAGTGTATTGTGTGGGGACAATTATAAATATTTTCTTTGTCACAGGCTCAAATTGAGGATGGTTAATGTTTTATATGAGAAAAAAATTGTTTAGAAGAGATAAACATAAAAGCAATAATGTAGTTGATGTCAACTTTATTATTTTTTTTGAAGCTCTCCAGGTTAAACCAGTCTCATTATGGACCATTCCTGGGCCTGAGGAGGTGATGTAAGGTCCTCTGGCTACTAGACTAAAAAGCTGCTAGCTACTAGACTACACCTGCTGGAAAGGATAGCTCTTACATTGGCCTACAGCTCCTCTGGTTACAGACCTGTGGGGAATGGTAGCTCTTATGTTGGTCTTTCCATGAGATGCTCTTCGGATGCACAAGTTCTGACTTTCTTTGGTCTTCATTATCTTATAGGATTTGGTTTACTTATTTTAAATCTTGTCCCATCAGCACCTAATTGCCAGACATTTCTCCTTATCACTCGCTGAAGTATTCTCTTTCAGACTTGAATTTTTCTCTGTCTTTGTCTAATATTCACTGAATTTTCCATTGGAAGTGAACAAAATATGCTGTTTTTGCATGGGGATATTCATGTCTTCGTTTTCTGAAAACAGAAGCAAGAGTTCCAAGTATGATTGGTTCCAAGTATGGTCTTGGGAGCCAAGTGACTGACTAGGACGGTCTCAACTACCTTTGGCATCAACTTTAACTGAAGAGTGTAGCTCTGTGTAACCTCTATCTCCCCCTCACTGACTCTCCGTTCCTTTCACAAAGGTAGTTTTGGAGACTACATCACAAGAAATATTGTAGACTCACCTGTACTCCATGCTTATGATGTCCAAACAGGCTGCCCCTTATGTCCAGGGCACCAGTGCTGGCATGCATGCCCTAGTATTTCGAGTGTCACTCCAGAGTTATGTTCCAGAGCCACAGACTGTGTCCTAATTTTGAAAGTCTTCATAGATATGACCAGGTAAGATGTTGTAGGATGCCTTTTCCCACAAGGCATTGATTTTCCTCTCACCTTCTTAGAGAAGAGAGTTCCTTGACTTGGACCCATGGCAGCTCAATGACCAGGACAACACAGCGGTATCTAGGTCTCCAGTAATTGAAATGAGCTGTTAACACCCCTAGTTGAAAGAAATTCCATCTTTTCCCATCTGTAAGGATCTTGTGATATGCTAGAGTATACAGGAAAGGGGAGATTAACTAGAGGTAGTCCCTACAATGTAGCTCCACAAGGTCACCATTGATTCCAGGGTGGAGATTTGTGAAAATGTGTCTGTTTGGGGTTCCCCATATTCTTATAATCCTGTGCATGAGTCTGCAAGTAAAACCAACAAGAATGCTGGCTCACAAAGTTGGGGTTTTGTGTAGAATTGTGCTCTGGTTTATCACTGGTGCCTTCTGGAGTGAGACAGGCATTCCCAAGAAAAGCTAAAGTGAGGAAGACAGCCACACTGAGTCAGGTGGGGGACGGACTCTATTCAGTGAGGCCTGTCTTTAAAGGGTGAAGACCCACAGGGCACAGGGCAGATAGATGCTTCCAGGCAAGGTAGTATCCCTTCTGGGAACCTTTGATCGACATGTGGCGCTTTCAACAGCTTAAACTTGAATTTCTGAATGTTGGGACAATGGGGTAACGATTTGGTCGTATAAAGCCCCATAAGGCTAGCTATACAAAAACTGTAACGTGAAAATGAGCCCAGCTCCCCTCATGCTCTGGGTCCTGCTTTGGATGTTCTTAGCCCCAGCAAACCTGTATCTTAATTTCCTTGCCCGCTGAACTTAGTGAACGATGCATGCATTCAGAGCCGCGCAGTGGGTTGAAGGTTAAGCTGGTAACATGTGAACTACAAGGAAAGAAGAGCTCTCCTCTCCCACTTCCAAAGCTGCCCTCAGAGCACCAGAGCACACCAGCCATGTGGTCTTGACCTCTCTGTGACCTGTTTTGCCTTCTTTCCCAGGAGCACTTGACCAGTTCTTTTCTTGGTCTTTCAACACGGGGTGGGGGGTGGGGGGAAGGGTGTCAGGCAAGCCTGTGCTCCAGGCACTTGGTTGGGAGAAAGCAGATGGCAGCATCTGGCTGGTCTTTGTCTCTGCTGACCTAACAGCTAGGTCTGCACTGTGGCTGCTGGGGTCAGAGGCTCAGTCCTTCCAGCCCTGTCAAGCCTCTCGTTCACAGTAGGCCAATTAAAGAGATAATTAATGGTGAAAAACAGGGAAGGATTTCTATAATGCAGCTACTCTGTGAAGAGCAATAAAGAGGTCAGTGTCCCTGACTGCCAAGTTCACCTTCCAGGTCCAGACAGGTTTAGGCTAAACAGGCTCAGAGAGGCTAGGGAGGCAGTCCTAGGAAAGCTGTGTTCTGGCCCATCATTGTCGGGGCCAGTCTCTCACGAGGTGGTCCAGCAGGCTCTCAGAAATTCATGAAAGGTCTTCCTGGACACAAACTTCCCTCTCTGGCTGGCACCAGGCGTCAGGTTTTTCTTCTCCCAACATGGCTCTTCTAGAGAAATACCAGTTTTCTATGGTCCACCTCACTGCTTTAATACCCAGGGAGTGGAGCACATGTGTGTTTTTGGCTCGTCTTCTTTCCCACCAGGATGGTCCCGGGCTGATTCTGAGGTGGAGAAGCAGGACTCCAACAGTGTGCTTTGCTTCTCCTGCCCAGACGTATCGGACACTCCTGCAGTTAGGGTGTGAGGGAGAGCCTGCAAGGGCTGGAGTGTGTTTTCTGTTTGTTTCTGTGTCGCCGAATCAGACTCCCACCAAGAATGGTCATATGCCACTCTGAACCTCCAACAGCCATCAAAGTTAAGGACTCTGAGCTTCTCACATCCCTGTGGCTTGTAGCAGAGAGGGCTGTAGAATTTACAAACATCTAAGCACAAAGCTGGCTGTGCTGACACTGTTCCCACCGTGTAAAGACACAGAAAGACAAGGATTTGACAGAGACCTGTGCCCTGCAGATGCAGGCCTCCCAATTTGTCTTGCTTTCTGTGGACTGGCTTCTCCACTGCACACCGCCCAGCGAGAACCAGCCTCGTCGGATGAAGATGCCTTCATTCACGAACAGAGTGTTATTACTCTGCTGTCGCCTAGGCTGGAAATTTTGCTGGCTTCAGGCAAAAGACTCTGTCCTGATACATCCCACCAGTAAGAGAGGAAGTCCATGCTCTCTTCCCACGCTGAAATTTTATCTCAGGTACACCTTGGCAGGGCTCAGGCCCACACAACAAAGAAGGAGAGGGCCCACAGGGCGGTGAGACCGTTCTGCGAAGAGAATCGCTTTCTCCGTTAATTGTTTTTACATTACACATTTTAAAGTTCGTTAATTCATACATTTTGGGAAGTGCACGAGCCACAGGAGCCAGACTGCAACCTAAGGACTCAGTGTTCTCCTTCTGCCATATGGGTTTCTCCCAGGGGCTGAACTCAGGCCATCAAGTTAGCCGCCAAGCAATGAGTGCCTTTATCTGTGCACACACGCCCATGCACATGAACACACGAACATGCACATGTGCACACACACACATACACACACACACACACACACACGTACATCATGCTCATTTAGGAGCAGGGGCCTCTGGCTAGCCTCAGACTTCCTGCACACTGAAGAACACCGATTTTGCTTCCTCCATGCAGCACTAGGATGGGTGTGGGCCACCATGCCACTCGCCTTCGCCTTCTCCTGGACCCTCGTTCTGTTCTCCCAGGACCCTTCTTTCTCCTCATCATCTCTGGCTCTCCTCCCCTGGGCTTGTCTATTCTGTGTGTTCTGTTCCAAACAGAGGAGGAATGATGTGTGAGTACTGAAGCAGGAAGATCCCACAGACACGCGGGAAAGGCACGCTCATGTTCAGAATACGCTGGGTGTGTGGACCACTGGGAACAGACATGTGTTCACCAACTTTCCGGATATTTTTAAAGACACCATCTGCCTCTTCATAGCTGAATCCTTCCTGTTTCCCCAGAAATAACCCTTTTCTACCCCCAGCTGCGTCTGTGCTTCTCTTCCAATGTGTGTCCTGGATGTCCCTGCCGCAGCCAACAACTATGTACAGTCATTATTTTTCTTTTTAAATTATGTGTGTGGGTAATTTGCCTGGATGTATAACTGTGCACCATGCACAAGCAGGGCCCTCTGAGGAGGGCAATGGATCTTTTGGAACTGGAATTGAGGGCTTCTGTGTGGGTGCTAGGTGTTGAACCTGGGTCTTCTGGAAGAGCAGTGTTTTTAACCACTGAGCCATGTCTCCACTCCCCACATTTGCTATTTTCAACAGGTTAAAAAAAATTCTTTGGTTTCTTCCTTTCTTCTGTGCTTTCTCTGAGTTCATTCATTCATTTTATAGTACTGGAGACTGAAAGCAAGACCTTGATTATGTTAAGTCTCTACCACTGAGCTGTGCCCCAATCCTTTCTTTTTTCTTTTAAACATTTCATTTTTATTAATTCTTACTTTATGTATCTGTGTAGATTTCTGTGTAGGTTTGCATATGAGTGTGCTGGCAGCCAAGGCATCAGATCTGTCTGCACCTGAGGGACAGGCAGTCCTGAGCAGCCCTTCGTTGGTGCTGGAGACTGAACTCAAGTCTTCTGTAAAAGCCACATGTGCTCTTAAACTCGCACCATCTCCCAAGCTCCCTCACACCTGCTCCTTCTGAGGGAGCATCTCAGAACACGGCTTAACCAGGCCTGTGCCTGATCTGTAGCCCAGGCAGACTTTGAGAACCTCCTGTCTCAGCTTCCTTTGTAGCTGGGGTTCCAGATGTGTACCACCAGGCTGGAGTCTCAGTGTGTCTTCAAACAGTTTCTCACCCCACCTCACCCCTGCTAAATTCTGATTTGACCCTTAGTTATCCTCTCTGCACGGATATGTATATAGTAGTATAACATTTAAATACAATTGAAATTTATTCTAGGGTTGCTAAGTAGCACATCTAATCACTGTTCAGTATTAAGTATTTATATTGTTAATGCAAGTTATTTTGTTATTTGTAAAATTCAAACTGCTTAAATATGTATATGTGCACATTTTAATGATATTTTATTTTAGTTTTGGATGGTGAATTCTGTTCTAGTTGTGTTGTGGAGCAGAGAATGTTCATACAATGCTACTACTCTGAAATATTTTGGTACTTCTTTATGCTTATTAGTTAACATTTATAACTCTTCCATGGATGCTTGAATAGAATGCATATTATACCGACTGAGTCTAATTTTCTTTTAGAATTATATGGAAACCAACATGGTAATTTTATTAGTTGTATCCCATGTCTTTTCTTTTTGTTTACGTATGGGGCTATTTTGCCTAATTTATTAAGTATTAGCATAAAATTTGAAATTTGCAAATTCAATTTATACTGTTTACTCTTCTTGTTAACCTGCACAAAATAGAGTCTCCTGAGAAGAGAGAATGTCTGCTGAGAAAATGTCCCTGTCAGGTTGGCTTGTGTGCAAGCATTTTCTTGATAGATGATTGATGTGCAAGGATCCAGCTCATTGTGGGTGATGCCATCACCGTGCAAGTGGCCCTGGGTGCTATAAGAAAGTGAACTGAGCAAGCCAGTAAGCAGCACCCCTCCATGGCCTCTGCCTCAGCTACCGCCTCCAGGTTTCTGACTTGAAGTTTTGTCCTGACTTCCCTCAGTGAAGTGTGACTTCACAGTTGTAAGCAGAAATAAACTCCTTTCCCCCAATGTTGATTTTCTTCATGGTGTTTTATAGCAGAAATAGAAACCCTATCAAAAACATAGTCTTACTGATAATTAGATTTTCTCACTGTGCTGAAAATTTATTTGTTTGTTCTAGAGGTTCTGACACATGTTGCTTTGTATGTTGTCTGATTATGTGTAAAGCAGTCTTGACATCCATGTATTTTTGGTGAATTGAAACTCTGATTAATGTAAAGTGACTTTTGTCTATTACACCCTTCTAAAGGAAGTATTTTTTTTGTATGTTTGCTGGCTATTAGAAAAATTCCTGACCTGGCCTCACAGTTTAAGAAATCCAAATACTGTTTCTTATTTTGTGATAAGATATAGGTTATTTGGACCTAAGCTCGGATGCCTTGGAGACAGATCAGGTGAGTGAAAACTTCGGACTGTTTATTCTCTGATTCAGTTCTTTCCCTCTCTCTGTGTGTGTCTCTCTCTCTGTCTTTTTTGTAAACAGTAAGAAGGAATACCTTTAGAAATAGAGAAAGAAGTTCATATACACATTTAACGTATTTTGATCATATCCATGCTCAGCTCTCTCCTTACACTTCCTGCAGACCCCGGAACATGTGACCCTTCCCCATTTACGTCCTTTATTTATTTTTGTTTACATCATTGGGTACAGCACTGCCTGTATGGGCATGGCTGTGGGACCATCAGATGAGATGGAGGGTTAATAACCTTCAAGCAACCACACAGTAGATGGAAACTGACTCCTCATCACCCAGCAGCCAACACTTGCCATCAGCTCCTGAACTAGGGTGTTGCCCCTGAGCCCCTCCCCACCCATACTGCATTTGCTTGAGCTTGTGTGGGTAACCGTAGCTACTATAGGTTCATGAGCACCATGGCCAAGTCATATTTAGACGATGGCATTTCACGTCAGCCCTCCCCCTTATCCTAATTTTAGATTATTTTCACTCCTCTCCTGTGATGTTCCCTGAGCTTTGTGGGGATGACACAGATGCCCTGTTTGGGCTGAGCCCTCAATAGCCACTATTTTCAGCACTTCTCACTAACTGCCGCCTAATGCAAAAAGAAACTTCTATGATCAGTATTGATAGCAAGACTAATCTGAGTGTAAACATAAACATTCAGAAAGCAGCTTGAAATGTGACTGCCTAGCCAAACAACAGTGTTTGGTTCCCTAAATAGGACCTGTGAGCTCTAGAACTATGGGTGTTTGATCGTGTTTACCAGGCATGGAGGCTGTCCTGTGGGGACAGCCTCAGATCAATTCGTAGGCAGTTGGTGTTCTCCTGGCAGTTACACCACTGTAGCACATGTGGGCACCTCTTGTCTGGCAGGTTGCCGTTATCGTCCATAGGATTCCAATTTGTGTAGGTCTGTTGACAGTTTCTTCCCTAGCTGCCTGCACACTGCAATGTGGCGCTGTGGAACCTGGCCAGCAGAGGCCTTTGCAGGCACGCTCCAGCACCATTTGTCAGCATCCTGCAGCTAAGGTGTGTTTCGACATCTGACTGTCTAGTCATGGCGGGCAGCTCCTGGGACACCCTGATAATAACCCATAAGAATGTTCCCATGTCAGCCCGTGGGAGTTTGATTTAATGACCTACATCTTCTAGGTGGAAATACTGTCTACCTATTCAGAATAACTTCATTCAAACTTCTTTAATTAAAAAGTATTTGATGTGTGTGGGTGTTTTGCCTACATGTATGCACATGGACCACACATGTGCTAGTGGTCAGAAGAGGTAAAAAAAAAAAAATCCTTTGTACCTAAAGACATTTGTCACCATGGGAATTCAACACAGTGCCCTTAACTGCCAAACTCTTCAAACCACAAATCCATCTCTTTTGGTCTTTACTGGCTTTAGTTATTTTCATATAATTGATTTTGATCAATATATTTAAAAATTTTTTTAATTTATTTGTTGTGTATACAATGTTCTGCCTGCATATACACCTGCAGGCCAGAAGAGAGCACTATATATCATTATAGATGGTTGTAACCAACCATGTGTTTGCTGGGAATGGAACTCAGGTCCTCTGGAAGAGCAGCCAGAGCTCCTAACCTCTGAGCCACCTCTCCAGCCCTGATCAATATATTTTTGATAGAATATATTCTTCCCCTTCAACCAAGTCTTCTAGATCCTCACTACCTCCTTACCCATCCATCTTTATGTTCATTATTTCTATTTCTTTCAAAAATAAAACCACAAAATAAAATGAACGACATACAAAAATAATAACAAAAAGGAAAAAAATTACCATACCAAAATAAAACAGACACACACACACACACACACACAGAGAGAGAGAGAGAGAGAGAGAGAGAGAGAGAGAGAGAGAAAGGGAGAGAGAGATTGTTGTGATTGATCTATTGGAGAAAACGGATTTTCCTCTTCTGGCCAGAATCAATTGCAAACAACATCTTAGTTAGGGGTGGGACCCCATGTTCACTTCCCATTCTTTATGCTGAGAATTTGCCATGCTTGAACTTGTGCAGGTCCTGTGCGTGCTGTTACAGTCTCTGTGAGTTCACACATGTTAGCTCTGTCATGTCTGGACTAATACACTGCTTCCTTGGAGTCGCCCACCACCTATGGCTCTTACAATCTTTCTACCTCCTTTTTCCCTCTGAGTCCTGAGGGAAGGTTTAATGATCACCCCATTTAACCATGACTGCTTCAAAGTCTCTCACGCTCTTCACATCGTCCAGTTATGTGTCTCTGTTAGTTCCCATCTATTGCAAGAAGAACTTTTTATGATGAGAGTTGAGCAATGTGTTAATCTTTGGGTATAGCTGTGTGTCATTAGAAGTCATTTTATTCTCTATTCCCTGAACAGAATGGTAATAGTAGGTTATTGTTCTACTGTTCTTAAAGATTTTATCATCTACGTATCTATCTATGTATGTATCTGTGTATGTATGTATCTATCTATGTATCCATCTATCTCTTTATGTATCTACATCTATCTATGTATCTATGTGTCTATTTATCTATGTATCTGTCTGTTATGTATTTTCCCCATTTGTTTATTTAATCACTTTACAGCCTAATCCTAACCCCTCCCTCCTCTTCCCCAATCCCACCCTCATGCCCCCTTCTCTCTCTTCCCCTCATTGCCTCTTCTTCTACTCATAGAAGGGGAGGCCCTCAAGAGGTACCAATCCACCCTGGCACCTCAAGCTGCAGCAGGACTAAGCGCATCCAGTCCCACTGAGCCCAGACAAGGCAGACCAGCCAGGAGAAAGGTGTCTAAAGGCGGGCAACAGAGTAAGAGATAGCCTCTACTCACATTGTTATGGGAACCCATGTGATGACCAAGCTGCATATTTGCTACATCTGTGTAGGGAGTTTAGGCTCAGCTCTTACATGCTCTTTGGTTGGTGGTTCAGTCTCTGTGAGCCAACATGGGCCCAGGTTAGTTCACTCTGTAGGTCTTCTTGTAGTGTCCTTGACCTTTCCAGGTGCCTCAATCTTTCCTCCCACTTTTCCAAAATATCTCCCCAAGCTCGGCCTATTGTTTGGCTGTAGGTCTCTACATCTGTTTCCATCAGCTGCTGGATGAAGTCTCTCAGAAGACAGTTATGCTAGGCTCCTGTCTCTAAGCAAAGCAGAGTGTCATTAATAGCGATGGGTTGGGTCTCTCCCATGGGGTGGGTCTCAAGTTGAGCCAGTCATTGGTTTGCCATTCCCTCAATCTCTGCTCCATCCATATCCCTACACTTCTTATAGGCAGGAGAGATTTGGGGTTGAGGGTTTTATGGGTGGGTTGGTGTCCTCCTCCCTCCACTGGAAGTCCCACCTGGCTACAGGAGGTGGCGACTTCAGGTTCCTTAACCCTCACTTCTAGAAAGAGTCTCAGCGAAGGTCACTCCAATAGACTCCCTGGAGCCTCCCTGTGTCAGAGATGTCCCCCACTGATTTCCTATCTGTCTTCCTCCCCACCTGAGCCTGGCCCCTGTTACCCTCCCACCCCTCTTCCACCCAGGTCTCTCCTTCCATCTACTTCAGATATGTATTTTTTCCCCTTCTGAATGAGATTCAAACATCCTCCCTTGGGCCATTCTTGGTTTTTTTTGGGGGGTGGGGGCGAGTAACAGAAATTATCAATTGCCTGACCATGTGTGCCAAAGGGATTTTTTTCCCCTGAGTTAGACTGGGTTAGTTATTTCCCTGATTTTGCATTTCCCTTCTTGTACACACACACACACACACACACACACACACACACACACACACACACACACATCAGGGTTGGACGAAAGCCTCAAGAAATCTAGTCTTTCAAAATGCCTGCACATTCTTGTTAGGTAGTTTCTTCTCCTTTGTTACTCTGCTCCGTGATTTTTGCCTGGCTGTCCCCTTCAAATCCTAAGCTCCGTTTTCTCTGGTTAGTGAGGTTGCCCTTCCGTGTGGTTGCTCTCCCTCTCTGTGTGACATCTGGCAGCCCTCCAGACAGTGAGCTGTTGTTTTCCCCAAGGATCACCGGCTGCATGGCCTGTTACGTGACTGTTATGCCATGTGATGTTTGAAAACTTGTTTGATACATTTTTGCTGAGTTTCCTAACTGGTTAAGGCAGGAGAGTAGGTTTGGTTCTGTTAGTCTTTCATGGCCTGAAGCAAAGTGATCCTTGTTTCTCTTGCCCCCTGCACACCTCTGAGCGAGCTGACAGGGCCACACTGTGTGCTCCTTCCCCAGGCCTGAATGGCTCATCTTGTACATTCCTCATCTCTTGCCTCTCCCAGGACTCTCTTCTTGGGACTACTTGTTTTTCTGGCTATGCCTCCTGGACTCTCTGAAATTCACAGGAACTCTCTGTCCATTCGGATAATCTCTCCCCTTTTTTACACCCCTTCTGTCCTTCCTTCCCAGAATGATGCTCTCTGCAGTGAAGAATGTAGATTTGGCTACACATGACAGCACTAATAACAGGAATAGGACCTAGCATCACCCTGATCCTTTGTTGTTCTTTATTTTGATTTTAGAAATTATTCTATTTCATTGGCAGAGATTGAGAGTGGATGAACTTGGAATGGGAGGTAGCAGAGACTTTGGGGCTGTGGGAGATGGCTCAGACAGTGAAGCACTTGCTGATCAAGTGTGAGGACCAAAGTTAGATTCCCAGAACCATCAAACACTTGCTGAATGTGGTATTGCATACTCATAGCTTGTAGTTACAGCTCTGAAGACACATGGGCAGGAAGGTCACTGAAGCATGCTGGTGAGTCAGCCCAGCACAAGTGATGAGCTCCAGATCAATGGGAGACCAGATCTCAGGGTACGGCACAGCATCCTGAGTGTGATACCCATGCTTGGCCTCTGGGTTCTGCCTCCATGGGTACACACAGGAACTCATGGTCAAAACAAGGAGTCCCAGCAGGTCCTATCAGTAATAGTGGCTGTGCCATAAAATTAAAATTTAAGAAGACAAGTGAAGCTCTGTAGTTGGACTGTTAGTTCAAATCTCATGACCGCCCCCCTCAACTCAGCAGCATTGTGCAAGTTGTTCACCTGCCCACACTTTCACTTCTAGAGCCATGAAAGGCATCTGAAAATAACATTTAGTTCTAGTGTTTCTTTGAGATCCGCTCCTTTATACATAGGAATCATTGCAGCAGGGCCAAAACATATTAAATCTTCAGTAAGCTACATTGTTGGTTGATCCTTCCTAGGGCTGGGTAGAATAAACATGAGACTATAGGTGAAGTGAGAAACCATGAAAGTCACAGCTCTCAGCATACCCTCACTGCTGGCTTCCGTTGGTCAAGAGACAGACGAAGGATCCTTAGACACAGACACCAGCGTTGCACTGGTTCTTGCTTGTTGGTGTGTTTATGAACTTCAAAACTAGATTGATGCATAAATTTCTAAAATAAAAAAGGGGGGCATTGCTTCTGTGTTGAGTTGCTGCTGAAAGTGTGACCTCTTCAATGAGTGTTTCCCTCTTAGGATTTTTTGTTGTTGTTGTTGTTTCTTTTAAGAGAGGGCTTTATACTTTTAAAGCTGGTCTCAAGCCTATGTTCCTTTGATCTTTGGATCCTCCTTAGATAGTACTCCTTTGTGAAGAATAGGCAAGTGCTTTGCTGCTAAGCCCATCCTTGAGAGTCTTAAGGCAGCTCTGACTGCCTTTGAGAGTTAGGACCCTCAAGACAGAGAGTCCGGGGCAGCTTCCTACCTATCACTGTGTTAGCTTTGGGTCAGTCCTTTTCTTTAGGAAGCAGGGCTGGAGGAAGCCCCACCTCCTACCTCTGCTTTAGAGCAAGTCTTGCCCTGCCCAAGATGTACAGCACCAGGGATTCTAGTCTTGTCTTTTCTTCCTAGAGGGGCAGCTGCCTTTGGTCTTCCTTCTGTCATTTCTAGGAACAGGACATTTGTCCCAAGGGTGATCTTGACATGTCTCTGGTTTGTGCTAGCTGATGTGCTATGGGACTATGTCCTCTTCTCTACCAGTGCACAAACAAGTGCTGCAGCTGTGTGAAAACTTCTGCGGGGTTGTCATGGCCTCTTCTCTCTCATGGCTAGTTGTCTTGGCAGCAGGCATGTTCTTCCATTGGCTTCTTCAGGGACATTACAAGTGCTGTGGGTTCCTATGTGTCTGTGTCGCTCAGACACAGCCCACAGTCTAAAAGTAAATCGTGCCCTAACCCAGACACCGATTTTCTGGCTTGGTATCGATATCGTTTATTGAAGCCATCAAGCCAGGGGTGGTACAATTTGAAACTTCCTTGAATAAATCACTGAGTTGTTTGCAGAGACCTAGCCACTGAAGGCAGATATACAGAGAAGGTGGAGTTCTATTCTTATTTAGCATGTTAGGATGTATTGGTAGGGCTTGTGGAGGGAGGGGGGGGCGCTCAATAAGTGAAGTGGCTACTCATGAACTGCAGGAATGGCCTTTGGGAGGCCGGAGGGAAGCTTGTTGCCTGGGTTCCCTCTTCATGAAGATGTTTCATTTTGTTCAGTCATGGAAAGCCTCCAAGGCCAAGCAGAGAGCACCCAGGTCAGGCCGGGGGTCCTCATTTATCCTGCCTTTCTATTTCCAGAATAATTCTGAGGAAGAGTATAGGAACTCCCCTCCGGATCCAGCGCTTTCCTCCATACCCACATTAATTCAGGGTTAGGTATCTTACCTCTTGATAAAATTTTAGTATTTTATGAGACAAAAGCTCTAAATTTGAAGCAAAAATATTTTTCTCTCATGGGAAATTTCTCAGGATGTGAGTAAAATGTGCTTATGGCAAAAATCTCAAGCCTTCTCTAAGTACATTTCTGCTCAGGGACAAAGCTGGCGAGCAGTCCGAGTTGCCTGTTTCTCTCCCTGTAAGCTTTATGCATGGAGTTCCCATTATGTGTTCTTAATCTGTTCTCCTCTGGGGCTACAATTAGACCAACAAAACTGAATACTTTAGGAGGAACATGAAAACTCAAGACTCTAGAAGCTGTGTACCCTGAAATTGTCCACGTTCTACAGTCAGTTGGCCTTCTCTTCCCCAGCCTTCTTTAACCTAAGGAGTAAGAAAGTCCTTATGGCTTCATCTAAACCAACACTTGCACTTCTTAAAGCCAAAATTTCGTTGAACAAATAAGTGTGAGGCAATGGTGGTGCCTGGTGCTAATTCAGAGAGTCTTAGGCAGACTGTAAAACAGACAGACAGAAGTTTACAATGTGAATTATAAACTGCCATAACTTATCAGAAATAGGAGTTCCTTTCACTTGTGTAGCTGTTGATGGATCTTTCCTTGCCAATGCTGAGAAATTATAAAGCAAAGAGTTAGCATGAATCAAAGGGAATCAGATGAAAATTGTTCCATTTCATTTGTCTTTTGAAGTAATGTTACACTAAAATTGATAACATAAGATTGTGGAAAGACTTGCTTGACAATAATTAGGAGTTATAGACGAAGGTGGTTATGGTGGTTTATTGAAATATAAAATTTATTGAAAAATAAATTTTACATACATTAAGAAAAAAGTCAAAATTTAGTTACACTGTTTGAAATGAGTGTATCCTGGACAGAGCAGGTTCTGATTTTGAATATGAGTTAATAGCCTGTCTGGTCCTGTGAGCTGGGAGACTTTCCTGGAAGCACTCATTAGGAAGTCTGGACCCGGAGTCCCTTGAAGCATGCAGTAAAGATCTAGTCCCCAATGTAGCAGTGCTTAGAGTAACCTGACCACAAAGGCGCCCACCTCATCAGTGACTGTTTCAGAGATGAGTCCAAGGTAGAAGGTACCATTAGGGGGTGGGGCTGTAAAGAGAGTGAGACCAAGAAAGCTATAGCTTGTCTGCAAGAGCACTTTGCAAGGTATGAATGGTGTGTGTGTGTGTGTGTGTGTGTGTGTGTGTGTGTAGGCTAGAAGCTTCCAAGCTATCTGTGAAGGTTAGTATTTAGGGTATTGGTGTTTCTAGAATCTTCTACCTTTAGAACCACTTAAAAAGTCTGTCCAATGCTTCTGCCAGATTTTCCATTGTTAGAGAGGAAGAAAGGACAGTGTCAATGGCCGAATCCATTCAGAATTTATGTATGTATAGAAGTTACTAAAATTCAGAGCCTTTTAAAAATATCTAAATTCTTTTGAAATTAAGCATGACTTTTTAAAACTACTAAAGAGAGGTACTTGGTCATCTCATGCCTTGCTTACTTTCTTTCTTCAACATCCCTGAGGACTCATGAGGCTCTGTCTCTACCCTGCAGTGGAAGTAATGCTGAGAGTCATAGAGGTGAGAATGTAAGCGATTATTTTCCTACTCAAGTTCAGAGGCATTTTAGAGTTAGGACCCTCAAGACAAAAAGACAGAGAGTCCGGGGCAGCTTCCTACCTAACGAAGCAAGAGAGACTTGGTTTGTGGCAAAATGGGGTTACTCGTGTGCAGATCTAGATGCAGGTAACCCCTCAGCCACATCCCTCCTGAATGGTCCTGCCTCTAGGTCAGGGAGAGAAGGAGTGAGCCAGCTGAGTACTGGCTTCCTCTACTAACTCACTCCTTAGAAAGGTCACTGTGATACCTTTCCTTGACTCATCATGACAAATTACCCAAGGTAATCAGCTTGGGAAGAAAGAAGACTTAGTTTAGATCAGTTTCAGAGTTTTGCTTTGTGACGGGCCCCTCTTCTTTGTGCCTGTGGCAACACATCTTTAGGGGATCATGGTGGAACTTGTCTGCTCAGCTCATGGAGAGTAAATGAGAGAAATGGAAAGACATTTCAGTTTCTGGGTCCTACTTCTATTCATCATTCCTGCCCTTAGTTTCCACCATGTTCCAACAAGCACCATACTGGGGACCAAGCCTTTGGCACATGGGCCTTTGATGGACATTCAGCTCCAAGCTCCAGAAGTATCTGTCTCCTGTTGCTAAATGAGACAAGGGACAAGGAAGAATAGAAGGAAACCATGTCTCCTACAAATAACTTTCAGGGAAACATAAAAAAACAGAGTGTCCATGTTTCTAGTAACAAACAGGACTGATTAATCCTCTGGATCAGGACTTTCAGGAGGCTGAGTAATTTTCATGGGACTTGATGCAAAATCACTGACAGGACACTTTCCTTCTGAGATGCTGCTCCGTGTCTGTTGGCTCAATGTAGTTGTTAACAGGTTCTGTTCATCTGTGAACTTGTCTCAGTGTAGACCACAGTTGTTGTAGTGTCTCTAGTGTCTGGAATAAAAAGGTCAACAGACTGAGTCTCCTGCCAGAACCTGAGCATAACCCATAAACCCATATTGAATTCTTGGAGTCTGAGATTGTTTCCAGGATATGCATTGGGTGGAATTTCAGATTAGTGAGAACCAACGTTGTTCACCAGTGTGAACAATGAGGACAGTGTTCCCAGCAATTAGAAACCTGCACTGCCAGCTTAACTTTAGTGACAACCTTTCCAGGCTTCCTGTAATGTCCTTCTGAAACCTCCTCCCTTCTGCATCCACAGTAGCAGCATATACTTATAGGATCCATCTTGATGATATAGGGATCATGGGAAATTCAGTCTCCAGGTGGGAAAGAGCTTCGAGGGTGGGGAAGAGAGACTGAGAAACACCTGAAACTAACAAAGATAACAGGGTGACAGAATTCAAGAAGACTCCAGGTCATATCCTAAGTAGAAGTAGCTGTATCAGTTGTTTTCTGTTGTGATGAAACACCATGACCAAAACCGTCTTTAGAAAGAAAGGGATTACTTTGATTTATGGTTCCAGAGGGAGAATCTATCGTGGTACAGGAACCATGGTGGCATGGGGCCAGAGCAGGAAGCTGAGAAAGCCAAGTGGGGGTGGAGCAGGTCTATAAACTCTGTAAACCCATCCACCGCTACTGAAATACTTCCTCCAGCACAGCTCAATCTTCCAAGGACTCCAAACCCTCCCCAAACCATGACAATAACTGGTGACCAAGTGTTCAACCACATGAGTGTCTGGGAGACATTGCTCTTTCAAATCAGTACAGTGGTTTTGTTGGTGGAGTGCTTGCTTATGCTCAGTCCCAACACCCATGAAGTGGGTGCAATGGCCTATCATCTGCGAGTTCAGCAAGTATTCTCCGCTGCAAAGGAAATGTGAAACTCTGTATAAAAACAGATAAGAAGGAAAAGAAGGAGGGAGGAAGGAAGGGATGGAGGGAGGGAGGGAGGGAGGAAGGAAGGATAGAGGAAGGAAGGAGGGAGGGAGGAAGGGACTCTAGCCTGTTTGGTGGGGAGGAGCTGCCATGTGTGTAGACTCCAAGGCTGACTACTATTCTCCAATGAGAGGCTACAAGAGGGCAACTTGTTATCAGCAGGACTGCACATGCTCACTCATATTGCCCCTAGGGTCTAGCAGGAAAATGTTAAAGTCTATTAAAAGTGTTCCGATTCAAGGTCAGGAAGTGAGTTTCTTCTGTTAATTGATGAAAATGTGCCAGGCTCTGTCAGAAATCATTTCTTTATGCAGACTCTAAACAGAAAGAGGTGTTAACTGGGGAGCTGGGCTACTATTCTTAGTAATAATCCCATCTCCACCTGCTGTGCTGACATGCTAATTTCTTACCCAGTGTTTGAGAAATACTTTCACTGCAATTAAAAGTTTTGTAAGTGTGAGGTATTCTACAGAGAACAAGGTAAAAAGTAGGTGTTTGTATCCCACACCTCCCTGGCATATGTAACACCTTACTACACTGAAAAATAAAGAGGCCAGGACTGGGGGGTGTGGCCTGCTTCACATGCACAAAACTCTGGTTTTATCCCTAGCAAGGTATAAATGGGGGCTGGTAATACATGCATACAATACCACACTTGGTGAGTACAGGCAGGAGGCTCAGAAAGTTCAAAATGATTTTTAGCTACATAGGGAGTAAGAGGCTGGTCTAGGCAATGTGAGAG
Organism: Pachyuromys duprasi; assembly: GCA_028658305.1. Taxonomy (NCBI): domain Eukaryota; kingdom Metazoa; phylum Chordata; class Mammalia; order Rodentia; family Muridae; genus Pachyuromys; species Pachyuromys duprasi. Next base: position 74,223,101 of record CM053760.1, read on the forward strand.
CCTCTTAAAAGAAGAGAAAGAATGAAAGAATATTGCAAGCCTATGTATGATGGATGGCAGAAGACCAAGGCTCACAGAACCTGAAAGCAAGGGGAGAAATCTCGTATGCTAGAGCATGAGGGGCTACGAGGTAGGACCCTCTCCCCTGCTGGAGATATCAAAGCCCAGCCAGACACAGTCATGCTGGCTTCCTGGGCAATTCAGCTCCCTCTGTCTGAAGATGGGCCATTATTCTCCAGCTTTACTCACTTAAAGATGTTCTGATTTACTGGGAAGAAACAGACCCAGATAGACACCATTTGAAAGCACCATTAGAAAACCTACTTCAATGGGTAATTCTTGATGAGAATATAAACCAGGGACCCAAGCAGCACAGTGGGAAGGATGAGTCTAGTACACACAAAGCTTCCTTCTTGTTTCTGGAGAGAATGTGGTTAGCTTGTATGTGTAAAAGTTTTAAGAGTAACTGTTACAAAAACAGTAGGGCGACAACAACAACAAAGCAGCACACCGAGGTCTCACCCCAGCCTAGGGAGAAAGCATGCTGTCAGGAAAGAAGGGGTGTCCTGCGCAGGGATGTGAGCATGCTGGTAGGGCCTCCACCATGGAGACAATGTGGAGGCTGCTCAAAGCTGGAAACAGGGAGATGAAGTTTTGCAGTCAGTAAAGGACTTGTCTTGAAAGCATGAGAACTGTGTTCAAGCCCCAGGACACACATAAGAAAGCCAGATGTGGTGACAAAAATATCCCAGTGCTGAGGAGGCAGAGACAGCTGGATCCCTACGGCTCTCTGGCTGGCCAGTTTAGCTTACTTGGTGAGTGACAGACCAGTGAGAAATCCTCTCTCAAAAACAGACGGACATTGGGACATTGTTCCTGAGGAACGAGACCAGGGGTGGTCCTCTGGTTTCCAGACCTTTTCATATACATCCTTTCTCTCTCTCGTATTCATATGTGCACACGTTCAATTATAAACACAATTACCTTGTGGTTCAGATGTCTCATTCCAGGGATTCATCATAAAGGCTGGGAAGGGACTATATTGAAGGGACATCTACCTGCCCATGCTTACTGAAGAAGTGGCACAATAAACAAGAAACAAAAAAGTCCAGCAGCCATCAGTGGAAAAATGCAGGAAAAAATAGAATATCTTTGGACTATAGGATGTTACTAAACCAACTTTCTATAGGATGGAACCTGTGGAGGATGGAACCTGTCATTACAGTCACATGGATGGACTGGAAGACACCGTGCTGAGCTAAACCCGCCAAGCACATAGAGACAAATACCAAATAATATCACCCACATGCAGACTTTCAGAAGATGATAGCAGAATTGTGGCTGTACGAGGCCAGAAGAGCAGAAAAAGTAGGTCAGTGGGTTACTGAGGTACTCTGAAAGCAGACCAAGAGGTTCCCATTGTTGGTGCTGGAACTAGGACTCAGGAGTAAGAGCATTTAGCACTCTCTCAGGGAACCTGGGTTCAGCTCCCACCATCCAGCATGTTGGCTCACAATAGTATGTAACTCCAGATCCAGGGAACCCAGCACCTTCTTCTGGTCTCTCGGATGTCTTGTGGTGCACACGTAGACAAAGTGATCACACAATACCATGAAAATGAACGAATCCTCAAAAAAGAGGTATTTTCATGTACTGGAGAGACCACCCGTGTGTTGCACATTTTAAATAGGAGTTGTAAGGTTTGCTTTGTAAAAAAGCAATGGATGTTTGACTATAGGCATGCTAAGCCCAATGTAAACATTATATAATGCATATATGTGCTCAAAAATTATATGGTGACACTTCAGTATGAATAATGTTTACGTTTTCATGTTTTCATCTTTAAATAAACTTTAAAGATTTTTAACATTTTTTTGAATGTTAAGAACTTAATTGTTTATTTTAATTTTAAAAAATTTAAGAAATTAAAAAATTTGTAATAGGGGGACCCAGTACTTGGAATGCTAAGTCAAAAAAAGGATTGCATGAGTTCAAGCAGCCTGAGCTACAGAATGAAATCCTATCTCCAACCAAAACAAAGAGCAAGAGCAAAATGAAACAGTAAAAAGAAATATAAATATATTAGCTTTTTAACACTTCAAAAACACCAGAAAGAAAGAAAAACAGGGAAAATAGAAAGTTAACTAAGACATACACACATAAGAATATAAAAAATTAAAATGTGGAGGGTTTGAAGAAATGGCTCAGTACTTAAAAGCACTGGCTGCTCTTCGGAGGATCCATGTTCAATTCCCAGCACCTACATAGTGGCTCATAACATCCGTAACTCCAGTTCCAGGGGCTCTCACACCTTCTTCTGGTCCCCAACAGCACCAGAAACACATATGGTATACAGACATACATGTAGGCAAAACACTCATACACATAAAATAAAGAAAAATATTAAAAAGTAGAAATAAACAAAACTAACAAGAATACTAGAAAACATTACAATGCAAAAGTTAAAATGAAAGCTAATCATAAATACTGTAAATGAATTTCAATTCTGCTGGTGGAAATAGGCTCTCAGAGAACAATCCTCCAATTACAGGTTTCCTCTCAAGCAAAGGGCATTCCTCTCTCTCTCTCTCTCTCTCTCTCTCTCTTTCTCTTTCTCTCTCTCTCTCTCTCTCTCTGTGTGTGTGTGTGTTGAGACACGATCTCATGTTGTCCAAGCTGGTCCCAAATTCCCTGTGTAGCCAAGAAGGCCCTTAAAATCCTGATGCTGCCGCCTCTGCCTCACGGGGACTTTAGTTCCAGGCGTGCACTACTTTGCCATGCTCAGTGAGTGTGGCAGTAGTAGTAAGAGCATCTGCAGCAGCAGTAGCACTGTGTTACCTGTTTATGAGGGACAAGTGTTCTATCACCGGGCTTGACCTAAGAGTCCTAATTGTCCTTGTGCTTTATTCTCTGAGCACCATTCTTGAACACGTAGTAAGAAATGGAAACCTGTTTATTAAAAGCACAAGCTTACTTGGTCATGATGTATTTAAATTATAAATACAAGGGTGGCTCAACATTAGAGATTATATTCTAGTTGATAATTGTATCAAATAGATTAAAGAAAACATCACATTCAACCATAAAAGACTATTAATTTTTCTCCTCAGACATAGGACTTCCCTTTCACATTGATTTGTAGGAGAGCTTTATATATTCTTGAAAGTAGTTCTATCACTTCTCTGCTACTTATATGACAAATGCTTCCTGTTTTTTTTTAAATTGCTCTATATTTTGAGTAAGTTAGAATGCAATTTTGACGTTGTAACGCTGTCAATATTAATTTAAAAATTCCATGTTGTCTAAGACATGCTTTGCATATCTTAGAACTTAAAAATTGTCCTATGGTTTCTTCTAGCACTTTTACAATTACTTGGATGCATTGCTGCTGGTAATTGAAAAAAACAAAGGAACAAAGTGGATATTTTTGCTACATAGCTACATTCACAGGGCAGGAGTCTTCCCGTGAGTTCAGATGAGAAGGCAGAGCTATGTGAAAGGTGTAGAAAAAGCTTCAAGGTACATCTGATAAGCCATTAAAGCAAATCACAGATAAAACACAATGCCAGCCCTTAATCCCCATATTTCCGAGCCAGAGGCAGGTGTGTTAGGCTAGTCTGGTCTACTTAGTGTGTTCCAGGACGGTCAGGGCTGCGTAGAATGATCATGTCTCAAAACAAACAAAAGACCCCACAGAAAACTCCAACACAGATGGCTTTTTCAGTCTGTATCTAAGGAGAGCACGTGCACAGAGGATGCACTACAGACGCAAGCCACTGCGTGAGATGTTACTTGCTTTCAGAAACGGGCACTGTGCTGGGCTCCTGACTGGCACTGTTTGACATGAGGCAGTCTATAGGAATCATTCCGAGGGAAGCAGGGTGATCGGGCTTCTTTTCAGCTTGGTGTGATTCTTAGGAAACTGGCAATCCTTGAGCAGAGATCTGGAGAGCCAATCAGCCCTAGACTATAGTAGGAGGGCTGGGTAGTCCCAGGCCACATGGATGCATCCAAATGCCAGTAACCCCGGTGTACCCTGAGGGGATCGCCATAGGACAGGAACCAGATAGCTCAGGGGACTTGAGTTCAAATCCTGCCTCTACCTAAGTTCAAACACCCTTCCTCCTGTGGGAGGGGACAAAGTTGCACCCCTTTGGTGAAGGCTGTGCCACATTCTCTAGGAAGGTGCCTGGTTACCTTTTCTGACTTTTAATCATCAAATGGAAGTTGCTAAGGTTCTTTCTGGCTCTGAAGCTTGATGGTTCATTTAAAGTTGGGGGTGGTGGTAGCTGGTGGAGGCACTGTATTTTGGCCTCTGTGTCAGGTAAGGGAAGAACATTTACAATAGTAGCTTCTTACTCAGGCCTTTTAGATTAGATTAATTATGTGTTGTGGATTAAACTGGATTTTAATTATAGGCTCAAATAAGATCCTGGTGTGATTCATCCAAGTTAATGTTAAGCTTTATTTTATTTTTTATTTTTTGAGTAGTTCTGATGGAATGAGGGGAAGGAACATGAAAAGGCATAAATAGCCACAGCTGGTTTAATTACAGCTAGGAAGAGATCAGAGGGAGGAAAAGAAGCAAGGTGTAGGACCCCATGATATGCTAATGAGAAATTTTCATATGCATTAGTTTGCAAAGGCAGTACAAATCTACATCAGTTATTTTTGCAAAGACCTTGAAGAGGCAAATTCACTGTTTTGTAAATGTTGACTGAAGGTAGCTGCTCTTGACACAGCCCTGGCTAGGGGGACGCATGATTTCTTTGTGATCCTGGTAACAGAAGCTGTGTGTTGATGAAGGGTGCCGCAAGGAGGATGCATAGATGTGGCTCCCATTCATCCTGCAGCGTTCTCTTGATTGCCCCATCCTTGCTCAGCGGTGCTTCCAACTGCCCGCTTGCCTGTGACAGTTTAATTTGTGTGAAGGAATCTGTTATTAATCTACCAGGTTAGCCTTCACTGAAAATGTTAGCTGTAGGTGAGGAGGACCTTGAACTTCTCACCCTCCTGTCTCTAATCCGTGAGTGCTGATATTATAGATATGCACCACTATGATGGTTTAAATGAAAATGGCCCCCATGGGCTCATAGGGAGTAGCACTATTGGGAGATGCGGCCTTCTTGGAGGAGGTGTGTCACTGGGGGTGGGCTTTGGACTTTCAGAAGCCCAAGCCAGCCCCAGTGTTGCTCTCTCTCCTGCTACCTGAGGATCCAGATGTAGAACCTTGGCAGCACCGTGTCTGCCTGCACGCCACCATGCTCCCAGCATGATGATAATGGACTAAACCTCTCAACTGTGAGCTAGCCCCAATTAAATGATTTTCTTTGTAAGAGTTTCTGTGGTCATGGTGTCTCTTCACAGAGACTAAATCCTAACTAGGACAACCAACATGCCCTGCTTTATGTAGTAAAAGGTTTCACTTGCACTACAAACTGAGCTATAACCCAAGTCTGACCTTCTATTTTGAACCGCAAAGAGGAAGGATCAAGACCTGGCAGTGGCTCAGAGGTCACTGACTCTAACTGTGAACACCTATTAGCCCAGCAAATCCTTCTTTTTGCCTACTCATCCCACAAGGTGCACTTTACTCCTTATTCTCCCTTGTCCTCAGGGGAAGATGGACCTTCCCTGTTGAGTCCCAGCACCACTCTTGCTGTTTGCAGGGGCAGCTAGACTCCCCTGGCCCTCACTGCTCTGCTTTTCCCATTAACCAGGGAATCTACAGCCCTCTGCAGATTCCATTTTGAAGTCTGTCGTCAGTTCGAGCCTGATTAATTTCTTTAGCCCTGATAGTTGTCCAAGTTCAAGTTGGGGATTTTCAGTTTCATGAAGAATGTAGCTGGCTCCTCCGCTTGGAGGACTGATTGATTGGGGCTGCATCCAAGGCTTGTCTTCTGGCCCAAGATTAATGCAAATTCTGTTTCAGATGCTCCCCTGGAAGCACAAGCCCCACCGGACTGGAGTGAGGAGTGACACGATCTGCTGCTTTCTCTTCTTAACTCTTCCTAACAGCCCCTGCAGCCCCTTGTGTTCAGCTTGTAAGAGGCTCAGACTTTGAATTGGGAGCAGATTGAAGGCCACTCAGCTCCCCATCCAATGCATTCATAAATGACTCAGAATATATTGTATCAACTCAGATTTCCTTTTGTAGCAGCAAATATCAGCTCAGAAGAGTCTGGAAGTGTCCAGACCTCAGCACGTTGTTTATGATTAGCTTTTCTATCCCTCTTGAGCTGGCAGCTGAAGGGTTTTCTTCTTGCCTGAGTATAATTTTCTAAGGAAGGCTTCAGGCTTTGCCTTTAGGTTTAGCTCTGCGGTGAACATAATTTTTCCATTTAAGGGATCTGAATCGCTTGTGAACAGTTTCAAACATTGATTGAAACACACACACACACACACACACAATGAACCTTCACATTTCAACTCCATATTTGTACTCTCAAGTCACCAAATGGCAAATCACCCTCCAAAATTTAGTAGATAATTAAATGATAGTCTGGGCCTAGTCTGTTGCCCATTACTCTGGCTAAAACTAGGAGTGGTGGAGGCAAGAGCGGCGTGCCAGCAGGGAATCAAGTTTGGGTCTCACTGGGTAATTGCCATCCTCGTTCTTGGAGAGGAACTTGTGGGTAAGGCTTTCACTAATTACCTTGAGCAACCCCACCTCACCTAACCCTCCACAGCCCAGTCAAAGCAAGCACTAAAATTGGCACTAGCACTTTCCAGGGACTCCGAGTTAGAGGGGTGGATTCTATTTCTCTGCAGAGGGATTTTGTGACAAGTTAAGAGCTGGATGATAAGGGATTGATTCCTCTCTATTTCCTCATCCTTCCCTCTTTCCTTTCCCTACCTTCTCTCTTTCAGGCAGCTTCTTGTGTACCTCAGGCTGGCCTTGAACATTTTATGTAGCCAAGGATGACCTGTATTTCTGATCCTCCAAATCTACCCCATGTCCTGATGCTAGGATTATAGGATTGCAGGACTTTGCAAGTTTATGGATTCTGGGGATCAAACATAAGGCTTTGTGAATACTAGGCAGTCGCTTGATCAATAGGGCCACATGACTGCTGCCTGGATTTCCTTAAAAGATGTTACCAGCACTTTTCTTATCTCTGGATATTGGGGCGGCATACATGTGGGGCTATGGCTCACAAGCCTCTTTATATGCATGTGTCCAGGGATCAGTACTGGTGTCTGCTTCAATCATGCGCCACCTTTTATTTTGAGGTCAGCGTGCCCTCAGGGTCCCCTGGGCCTGCCTTCCAGCACTAAGACTGTGGTATAGTGCTGCTATATCTGGCTTTGTGTGCATCCTGGGGAGTCAACTCAGAGAGCTTGCAGAGTGAGGACTTTACCCTTGAGACATTTCTCAAGCTCCGTTCTTCTCACCTTAACATTTTTTTTATTTATGTTTTAGAATGTTTGTGAACACACATACTCTGTCAAAGACTAAGTAATTGTTTTAGCAGAAAAAGATTTATGTTACTGAAAGAATATGAATTTAAGATCGACCATGAGCAATAGCCAGGGTATTGAGAACTCAGACTTAACTAACTTTTAGGAAACAAAACACAGTGTGCAGACATTCCAGATGCCGCGGTGAGTTGCGTAGGTCAGTGCTGAGTTGGGGATGTTATAGCGGACTTTTAGTTGGGTTTGAGAGTTTCGGTTTGGTAAGAAATAGGCCAGGTCCCCGGTAGGAACAAAACAATATGACACACAGCTTCTGTGTGTTGTTCAAGCCCAGTGACCTGGACTTGGCCTCACGTGTACGCCAGCGTGAGGCAATCTGTGAGCTCCCTGCAGGGGTGAGGATACAGAGGAAACCGTAATGTCAGGGCAGGGCCAGGCTCGGCTTCTTGGTGCAGACATGGAGAGATTCTGGACTGCTATCTTCTGTCTTTATCAGTGTACTAAGGTTTGTGAACTCCTATGATCCGATAAAATCAGGGGACAGTAGGAACAGACCGGGACACTTTCATATTCTGTATCATAAGGACAAACATATACACCAGCCTGCAGAAAGGACCCAACATGTGTATGCTTTTACCAGCTTAGCATACACACACTGTTAGCTGTTATGGTTTGTTTGTTCTGTCTTAACCTTTCCCTCAGCCCACATACCTCAGGAGGATTATAAGGGCTGATACCAGCAGAAACTAAGCAAACTCAGCACTTCAACAAATGCCTGAGCACACATATATACAAAGCAAGGGAAGGAAAGAGTGGAAAACAACAATGACAGAAGCATGGCTGACCAGCTGACTAAGAGGGTGAGACTGAAACCCAATGTGACTGAACATCTTTGTCTCTTTCTCCCTGGGTAATTGCTGCCTAGATATGAAATGGAAGGCAGAGTTGTAAGGTGTAAATCGGCTGTCTTCTCCTGCCAGTTTTTAGCACGATGTTAAAGATTTAATCTTCTGTCCATTGGCATGTGTGTCAGGGAACATCGAACTTTAGCGCTCTGGCTACGGTAATGTATCGTAATAGTCGGGGCTTTTCAGGCAGTCTGGATCAATGGGCATATGCATGCGGGCACACACAGGCATTTATTGATCATAACAAACTGATTCCATCGATCACAGAGACTGGGAGGCTCAGAGTGCTCATGGGACTAGACACCTGAGTGGGAGTGACAGTGGGGTCTGGTAAGGAGAGGCTGAGAGGAAAAAGGCTGTCTGCTCCGCCCCTTTTGAAGTCAACCCCAGCACACTGGACAGTGTGACGCCCAGAGTCCTCTGGTCAAGCTCCCATTGTACTGACACACACACTGTGGCGGAGCCGGGCTCCACGGGAGCAGAAGGACCTGCTGGGAGGGCATCCTCATGAGAGCCAGGTCCAGCCCTCTGTTTCCCTGTGGGCATGTAACACTAAATCTTTATTGTCTGCTTGACCACAGAAACACCTTTGGCCTTGTCTGTGATTGAGTTTCTAGTTTTGGGTTAATCAGACAGGAAGACCCATGTTAAAATCGGGAGGCAGTCTCCCTTGGTCTACAGTCCAGAGTGAATAAGAGGGAAACACACATCTGAGCACCAGCATTCATTGCTCTTCTTTATTTCAGATTCGGTGTGACTGGCTGCTTCAGCATCCTGCTGCCCTGATAGACTGGATCTTTACACTATGACCCAAAATAAAGTCTTCCTTTATGTGTTTCTGTTGCATCAACTAGCCAAGTAACTAATACATATAGAGAGGTAAATGGAGCCTCATGAAGTTCCGAGGCCCAGAAGACCAAAACCAAAACCAAACCTGGGCATGAGTCACCTGTGAGCACCTCAGCTACCTGAAAATTGTACATGTTTTTGTAAGTAATGCAAATTAACTTTGTGATTAACAAAATATGTGTGTTGATTTTAGTATGGCTATCCTATATTATGTGGCTAATATCTGCTCATAAGTGAGTGTTTACCATGCATGTCTTTCTGTTTCTTGGTTACCTCACTCAGGATGATCTTTTCTAGTTCAGTCCACTTGCTTCCAAATTTCATGATTTCTTTGTTCTTAATAGCTGAGTAGTATTCCATTGTGTAAATGTTCTACAATTTCTGTATCCATTCCTTCATTGAGGAATATCTAGGTTGTTTCCAGATTCTGGCTAGCTACAGACCTAAAGAAGCTAAACAACAAGGAAGACCCTAGAGAAGAGGCTTTAAATCTCATTAAGAGTGGCAAACAGGATAGACACCAGAAGCAGCAGAAGAGAGGGAACAGGATGGGAGCCTACTATAGAGGTCCTCTGAAAGGCTCCACCCATCAAAGCAGATGCTGAGACTCAGAGCCCAGCTTTGGGCAGAGTGCAGGAAGTCTTATAGAAATAGGGGGGATAGAAGGATACAGAGGAGACAGGAGCTCCACAAGGAGACCAACAAAGCTAAAAACAAAAACAAACAAACAAACAAAAAACTGAGCCCAGGGAGGCAAAGAGGCACCTATGACTGAGATGTTAAAAAAAAAAAAAGACAAAAAAACCCTAATTCATCTTTAAAAAATGGGGCACAGAACTAAACAGAGAATTCTCAAAGAGGAATCTCAAATGGCCTAGAAGCAGTTAAGGAAATGCTCAACATCCTTGGTCATCAGGGAAATGCAAATCCAAAGGACTCTGTTATAGCCCTTCCCTCACAGTCCTGCCCTCCCTCTTTTCCTTTTCCCCAGAAAAGGGGAGCTCCCTTTCCAATCCAGACCAGCTTATCAAGTTGCATCAGGACTGAGCGTGTCCTCTTCTCCTGTGGCCTGACAAGGCAGTCCTGCCAGGGGAAAGTGATCAAAAAGCTGGCAAGTGAGTCCATGTCCAATGCAGTCCCTACTTCTCTCACTAGAGAACCTGCATGTAGCCTAAGCTGCCCATCTGCTACATCTCTGTCCAGTTCCTGCATGGTCCTTGGTTGATGTCTTAGTCTCAGGAAGCCCCTCTGGGCCCTGGTTAGTTGGTTCTGTTGGTCCCCCTCCAGGTCATTTTCTCTTCCCTCCTACTTTTCCACAAGACTCCCTACACATGGCCAGGGGTTTGGATGTGAGTCTCAGCATCTATTTTGAGGAAGAGCTGGGTAGAGCCTCTCAGAAGACAACTCTTGATAGGCTCCTGTCTGCAAGCTTAGCAGAGTATTGTTCATAGTGTCAGAGGCTGGCTCTCTCACATGAGGTGGGTATTTGGTTGGGTCAGGCATTGGTTGGGCATTCCCTCAATCTCTGCTCTATCTTTTTCCCTGCAGATCTTGAAGGCAGGGTGAATTTGGGGTCAAAGTTTTTGTGGGTAGGTTGATGTTCCCCTCCCTCTAATAGGAGACTAGTCTATCAGAGGGTGTCCTCTTCAGTCTCTATGGCCTCTGCTATTAGGAGCCTGCTTAAATCCCTGTCATATCCTCCCAGGAAGGAAGAAAGGAAGGAAGAAAGAAAGAAGGAAGGAAGAAAGGAAAGAAAGAAGGAAGGAAAGAAAGGTTGAGCAGGCCATGGGGCAGCAAGCCAGAAAGCAACACCGTTCTAAGGCCTCTGTATCAGCTGCTGCCTCCAGGTTCCTGCTCTGCTTGAGTTCCTGTCCTGACTTCCTTTGATGTAGAACTATAAGTGGAATAACCCTTTTCTCAACAAGTTGTTTGGTCATGGTATTTCATCACAGCAATAGTAACCCTGACTAAGCCTTTAAACTAACTTTTGTTGATCTCATGGTGTAAAAATTCCTATAGTGGGAATGAGCAGGCAGAAGCTTATCCAGGAATAGAGCACTACCCCACCTGGGAACCTCTCATTCAGAAACCCCAGCATGACAGGTTCAGCAGAGCTCCTCCAGTCTCTTGGCAGGATGTGGTCAGGGTCTCATTTCGTGATGTTCCGATATTTGTCTGAGTCTTCTATTTGCTCTTTAATACAGTTTTGGCTTTTGCTTCCTATAAACTTAGTAAAACCCACTCAGCCCTGCTGTTGTAGGTCATTCTCCATAAGGAACAATTCACATCCAGATGGTATATTAACAGTTTAGAGGCTAGGATCTCCATGTAAGAGAAAACATACAGCATTTGTCTTTATGGTCCTGGGTTGCCTCAGTCATTGTAATATTTTCCAGTTTCACCCACTTACCTGCAAATTTCATTCTTTAAAGCTGAATAAAGTTCCTATGAATACATACACACTCTTACTTCCCTATCCATCCATGTGTCAATGGACAGCTAGGATGATTCCATATCCTCACTGTTACAGAAAAAGCAGGCAGTGGCTACATGAGATGTCTCCCACATGCTCAGGCTTTAAACACTTGGTCTTCAGTTGGTGGTGCTATGGTGGTTCAGCCTGGCTGCAAGAAGTATATCATAGAGGCAGGCTTTGAAAGTTTACACCGGTGATTCTCAGCCTGTGGGTCACAACCATCTTGGTGGGTGAATTAGCAAATATTGTGCATATAAGATATTTACATAAGATTCATAACAGTAATCAAGGCATAGTGGTACACACCTTTAATCCCATCACTTGGGAGACAGAGGCAGGAGGATCTCTGTGTGTTCAAGGCCAGCCTGGTCTACACACTGAGTTCCAGAACAGCCTGGGTGGTCTTGAAAAACAAACAAACATAAATCAATACAGATTCATAACAGTAGCAACAGAACAAATTTATGCTTGGGGCATCATGATATGAGAAATTGTATCAAAGGATGAACTGCTGGTATAGCCTGGCATAGCCTCACGTCAGGTCTCCCTCTCTACTTCATACTTGGAGCAGATCCCACAGCTTCCCACTCCAGACAATGTCTCCTCACCACTAATGGACTCTTATTCTGGAAGCATGAGCCAAAATAAACTCTTTCATAAGTTGATTTTAGTCACAGTAACAAAAAGTAACCAATGCAGAAGAGATAAACATGGATGCTCAAACATGGAATAAACAGTTCTTTGTGCAGATCTCCAGGCCTGGTACAGCTGAGTCATATGATAGATATAGCCCTAGCTTTGTTGAGAAGCTTCCTAATTTATTTTCATAGTGGCTGCATCAGTTTGTAATCCTACCAACAATGATTAATGACTTATAAAAATTAGTACAAAGCACTTTATATAAATTAATGAAATAGAAAACATACATAATCTAACCATTTTAATATTATGATTAAGTTCGTGAAATTTTAAGGTTCTCTAACCTCTACACATTTCCATATTTATTCTCATGTCTTAACTTTAAAGAGGTGCCCGGGGTAAACACAAGTCTTCAGGTCATGAGGTCCTGATCGTCTGAATGAAATAGGTCTAAGCATGGAAAACTTGCCACACTCCTCTTCCTGCGATTCCCCACTGAAACATCAGCCAACTTAAGAAAAAGCTGGGGCTGATCAGTTTGTAGAGTGTTTGCTCTGAGCATGAAACTCTGAGTTTTATACCAAACACTCTACAGACATGGCATGGTGGTAGTGGGCATTGTAATCACAGCATTTGGGAGGTGGTGGCAAAAGGCTCAGGAGCTGAAGGTCATCTCCAGTTACATACTGAGTTCAAGGTCAGCCTGTGCTACACAAGACTGTCTAAATGAAAACCGCTTAAGGAACTGGAGTGAGTAGTTACTGGTTTTTAGATACTGGGAAGATGAAACTAGTTCTCAAGCCAGGCTCTCTGAGATCAAGGTAGACATGCTGGGTTGTGACCTTGTGTTAAGGTCAAGGGCCCGTGACTCCCCTAGGTTCTGGGAAGAGGTGATGGCATTATTGGGGGGTGGGGCACAGAGAGTACCCTCTCGCCAGGGCTTCAAATGCTACCTCCTACAAGCAATAAATTAGTCAGGAGCCATGCCCCTGCTGGTCACATCTCCCCGCTCCTGGCCTTCACTGTAGGCTTTGAGACTTGTGATCTTAAAAAAACCTGTAACTTATGGGATTCCTTTGAAGAGGTCTCTTTTAATAATGCATACTATGCTCATGTCTATCAAACAATTCTGTCCTTCCATGTTGGTATAACCAAGGGATCAGGAGGCCTTGGGCCCCTACTAGACTTGAAGAAGGGCTACTGTCTCTTCATAATTACCTGATGTCACAGGCAGGGGCACTGCCCCAGACCCACAAAGGCCGTGTCTCCCCATGCCACCTCGCCACATGCTACTGTGTAAGTTAAAGTAAAATACTGTCTTTTCACACTGACAGCAATTATATTCATTTCCCCACAAAGATTAATAGATTCTACTGAATGTGCTCATTTCTCAAAGCTCGCTGACTAGGCAGGAACTACTCTGTCTGCAGGTGGATGGTGCCCTCAGCCAGAGGAGCCTACTTCAGGCAAATCAGCCACTTGTCTGCCAGCACTGACCTCCTCCTGGTCCCAGGTGCCATCTCATTGTTGCACGCAGGATTCCTCTGCTGCAACCTTGGCTTCTAACCCTTGTCCTAATTTATGGAGGTGAAGCTTGAAAGTGGAGCTATTTTTACCTTTGGGCACAATGGCAGCTAGCACCACAGGGAGAGGGCACATGAAGGGCAGCACAGACCACTAGGGATGCCAGTGCTTGCCTCCAAGCCTGTCCATAGCACGAGCTGGAGCGCGTGCTCACACCTGCTCTCCTGCCCAGCTTTGCTTCATGCCTGCCTCCTGCTCAGGGGAGGCGCTTCGGTCTCAGGGCATACAGCTGTGTTTCATGGCATTGTTCTGAGTTTCCCCACTGTGACAGTGTCACGGCTGGTACGTGAAAGGTCCACATTGGGATCACCTGGAAGGCATCACTCTGTCTGTACATGCAGAACACCATCAGTATGGGGCGCAGGAAGTTACTGTGCAATGAAAGTCTGGCATCTTTTTACAAATATAATCGAAGAATGGCTGCTCAAAACTAGAATTCTGGCCTTCAGTTCAATGGTGAGTGTCATATTATATAGAAAATCTTTGAAAGCCCCTTCAGCAGATACAATCCCTAGAATACTACTGGGGGCCAGATGGAACTGAGCACATGGATACTGCCATGTCCTGTCCATATCTGGTTGTCCCCAAGGCTCTAGACCATGCTTATTTTAGCGTGATGAGTCTGCATCTAAAACCCACTGGCCTGAGTCCACCTGCAGGGCAACAGAAAAACAAGAGTAAAATCAGGTGTCTTCCCTGTATCTAGTGTTGAAACAACTCAAACTGAGGTGTTTCCTATCCTAAGAATATTTTCCATTTTAAGAACTTTCTGACTGTGTTGAGAGAGCGCCCTTTCAAGTGTTGAATTGTCAATCCATCTTCTTTCTCCTGCATATTGCTCTGAGGTCTGTCATGGTCAGGTGTGTCAGCAGTCTAGCATTTTGGCTGCCTGCAGACCCAGGAACCAATTCACCGACAGCTGAAACCAGCTAATACCTGCACAGGAGTTGACTGTGACATTAACCAAAATGAAACCTAATTATCCCACCACGAGGAGGACTTCACTTTCTTCCTCAAGTGACAATGCATGTTTGAGGACAGTCGCTTAAACAGCGTCTCCCGTAGTGGAAAGTAAGCAGGGTGTTCTGTTGGAACATCTGTGCCACAGCCGACAGAGGAGCGCTGGAAATGGTTCAGAGCATTCAGCGACATGGAAAATGCTCAGATCAAACAGCAGTGGAGCTGGGGAGATGTAGGGTGGGTGAAAGTGCCTGCCACACAAGTGTGAGTACCTGAGCCTGACTTCCAGCCTGTGAATTTTTCATGTGCACAGGGAAGCTGGTGCACTCCGCTCTCCCCCAGCGTCCTTTCAGTCACCACTACGGACAGCTTCAGTGTAGTTTACACCGGGAATTTGACAAGGTGTGGGCTTATTCAGATCTTAATGGGCAAATGCACACTCGTTTACCTAAATGTGCTTTAAAAGATCTATGTGACTCCATTATAGGTGTACCATCTTCGTCTTCAAACTATCACCAGAGCTGAGGCCCTTCTGTGGGCCACACCCATTCACCAGCTTCTCTCCGTGAAAGGTATCTTTAGGTGGTGTGTAAATGTGTGTGCGGTGCTGGATTAAAGTGTAAAATGCTTTGCTGTGTGGTGGACTAGAGAGAATCCAGTGTTGCTTTCTTCCTCAGGGTTTTAGGTAGAATATTTAACCAGTTCCCCTTTCTCATTGCTATGGCAAAATACCTGCAAAGAAGCACCCCAAGAGAGAAAGCATTTATTGCAGCTTGCTGTTTGAGGATACAGTTTTTCCTTGTCTCGACGCCCCACAGCAAGTGGTAGGTGGCTGGTCACGTGGGGGCTGCAGTTAGAAAGTGGGCATGGCTCTCAGGCCTCAAGACTACAAATCACTCACTTCTCCCCTAAAGGCTGCACGTCCTGGAGCTTCCACAACATTCCCAAACAGCACCGCTAGCTAGAGACCTAGTGTTCAAACACATGAGCCTGTGGGGACACAACAGTAAAACCCCAGCAGAGGTGAAGGGTGTGGCAGGAATTGTGGGGTAGGGTGAACACAGAAACGAGAACTCTGAATAAAGCCATCTGGTCCCATTGCAGTGCTTACTGCCCTCTCACTTTGGCTCCCTGACTGTCTTCAATCTACCGAACTCTCCTAACTATGCTGCACTCTCACTGGTCACCTGGGGTGGTGGAATGGTTAGTTCTGTCACACACTCACTGGTTAGGTGGTAGGACGGTTAGCATAATCATTTTCACAAATGTTACCTTTAGATTGGCAGTAAGACATGTAGCACTGACATTAGACATTCTGTTTATTGTCAATCATATTTACTTAAATGTCTATCGATAATGTGTTCAAGCTATTCTATAATAATTTCTAAACTCAAAATACAATTGCTGGATGATTTAACTTCTTTTTCTTATCAATGAGGTTCAGAGGTAAGCTAAACAAATGTTGTGAGGAAGAAAATTAGGGCATGAGTCATTTTACAAACCGGGAAATTTTGGTTTGGCTTATTTTATAGCCACTCTTGGTTCCTATTAATTGCTTTGAGCTTTAAGAATATGACAAAGTGGTAAATGGAGTGGTTGTGCTTGCAACCTATGCAGAGGGCTTTTTGTTGTTGTTGCTTTATTTGCTGTTCACTTATCCAGGAGCACATGGGAAGTCACACGTAGAAGGAAAAAGATCATTACGAGCAAAATAGAGAAAGGCTGTCTAGATTGACAAGGCCTCTGGTAGAATTCAACTGACAAATGATCAGTGGTTCAGCTTTGGTGATTGACAGGTGTGTTGGTTACTTTTCTCATTGCCATGCCAAAATAACCAACAAAAACAGTGTGACAAAGGAGGTTTTGTTGTTTCACAATTTGAGGGTACAATCCATCATCCTGCAAGTCATGGCAGTAGTGACCTGAGGTGGCTGGTCATATTGTTTCCATAGTCAGGAGGCAGAGAGATGAATGATGGGGCTCAGATCACTTTTTATTCACTGCAGAACCACAGGCTAAGGAATGGAGCAATGCATGTTTGCGCTGGGTCTTCCCAACAGCAAAGGAGTGGACATGGGTAGCAGCAAGGGAGTGGACATGGGCAGAAGCAAGGGAGTGGATATGGGCAGAAGCAAGGGAGCAGACATGGCAGCTGAAGAAATAAAGATGACCTTTGCTGAATTTGGTGGAAAATTTCTTTGGTGGCCAGGACAGGTTTGGAGAAACTCTCAAGAGAGGGATGGTCTCAACCCCCCCTCAGCTTAGACAGAGGTGGATCTAATACTTGTACATGTGTTGGACTTTACCACGTCATTTTTTAGATTGTGTCTTAATCGCTGTGTATGAATTGTAACAGCTCACAGGTCACATCATTGTAGGGATCATGGCAAACATGGCCTTTGGTGTGACCATAAGTGAAGAACTTCTGAAGAACAGATGCTTTTTACTTTGCCATGTGTAAATGCACAGTTTGAGAGCAAGAGGGAGAGGACAGCAGTGATTGCCACTGGCATTCTTTCTTTGCTGAGAGAAGCCCATGAACTATGGAATGTCCTTCCATGGCCCTCACATGGATTTTGTCCCATGTTCTACGCTGTTCCCCCTGGCCTGTAAATTCTGGGCTCACCCCATATGCGGACATTCTTGTTAAATAAAGTAGCTGTAGGGGATATTTTTGTATGTACTATGTAGGTAAGTACATGCATGCATATAAGCTTGTACATGTGTGCATATAAGAGGACAACACCCTCCTTAGAAACTCTTGACTTTTTTTTTCCAGACAGTGTCGCCCACGGGGACAGGGCTCACTGGTTCAGCTAGCTCAGTGAGTCCCAGGGTGCGGCCTCCATCCACCTGCACTGCTGAAATTATGAGGGCAGGCCACTGTACCTGGCCATTTACATGGGTCTAAGGATCCACCTGTGGCCTTGTGCTTTATCTTTCCAGGCCCTGGGGACGGTTTTCTTACTTTGTCTCGGGCTGACCCTATGGTGTATTTTCTTTGTCATTAGGCAAGGCCTGCTCAGAAGTACGACGGCATCTTGATGAAGGAAGTTTGCTTAGTCCTGAGGCTGGGGCAGTGTAGCCCTCACTTCTATTGTCATGGATGTGCTCTGCAGCTTTGTGGGAAGCAGAGGAGGAATGGCCAGCCAAGACATTCTCTTTCCTATCTGGATTTATCTGTGTGGAGTTGTGGGAAGGCCAGGCTGCCCTGTAATCCTGAACAGCACCCTTCCACATGTTGCAGACTAGCACTGTATATCTGTCCAAGATTCTGAGTGATGGCATAAGCATGCTAGCTAATAGGAAAATGATGGGCATGGACTGGGGTCTTTTTGATAAAATGTGTCAGCTTTCTATCCCAGTGAAAAAACACCTGATAAAAATCAAGTCAGAGGAGTAGAGAAATGATTTCTTTTGAGTTGCAGACTCAGAGACCCCAGTGTATGGCACTCGGTCAGAAGGCAGGGCCTCAGGGTGCGGAGCGTCTCCTGCTCCAGTCATGACAGCCAAGAAGAGGCCAGACCAGGAGCTGGGTAGGGGCTAACGACAAGGTCATGGTCTTAGTGACTTACTTCCTCCCAGTAGCTCCCTCAGCAAGGGTTCTACCCTCCTAGTAGCCCATCAACGGTTTAATCCATTGATAAGGGCAGAACCTTGTACTCTAGTTGGCTCTTAGTTCTCACCACTGAGCGTACCTGTCTTGGCAGAAATATACTCTGAAGACAAACCTGTGCCCTTCTTGTTGAAACAAGGCACCTCAAGAAATGAGAGTTTTCTCAGGGCTCTCACACTGGGAGAGGGAAACCTTGCATCTGGGAGCTTTCATACCCTTCTGACACTTATCAGAGGAGACCAGAACTGGGCCAGTGATGGGCAAGGTCATGCCTTGACCAGGACTGCTGAGCTGTGCATATCTCTCGCTCTTTAGTTAAATCTAAACCTCATGTTAAAACCTCCAAAATAGCCTGGGGTGATGGGGCTTTGTTCTTCTTCCTAATGTGACCGTATTGAATAGATTTCATTTATAAGCTGGTCACTATTACTTGTTTGTGTAATTGGCCTTTTGATGACGTGTGCCTGAACCTGGCTTGTTAAGACCTGCCAAGGCTGACCAAGCACTGACCCTAACAACTTGTATAGCATGAACACTAGTGCATAAGGGACCAAGACTCCATGCAGAAGTTTTGGAGAGACACTTGGTATCACCACCATGGCATACTGTTTGTAGCTGTCACACAGTGCGGATCCTTCCTGACGTCTAGAGTAGCTGGTGACTATGATTTTGAAATGAGTGACTATCTCTGTGAAACCCATCCCCACGTGGTCAGCTCAGGCTTGCAAAGGGAGTCAAACAGGCAGTTTGATATAGTCTGCTTTCTAGAGCTGAGGTTGCCGTCTCAAACAGAGCATTAGCTATTTTGAAAGACTGGAGTGAGAATCAGCAAAGAAAACTAGTGCCCTGCTCAAAGTGACAATGTGTTGACTTCAGCTGAAGCTTTGAACTTAATCAAATCCCCCCCCCTTTTTTTTCAAAAGTATTTTCTGGAGAAAATGTCAAAAGATCCTGCAGGAGGAGACTCTGGAGATGGACTCTGGGTAGTAGGTGATGTCTCAGGCCTTCTGAACACGGCTGGTGCCAGTCTTCACAACAAGAGGGCAAGGGACTGCTACGGACAAGTGAGCAGGGAAGTTGCTCATGACACCAGTTCACCCCGTGAATGCAGTGTCTGTCCTTTTTTCTCTTTCTATTTTTTGATCAGTACTCTGAGATGACATGAGAAGGGACTGTGGGGTATGGAAGGAGAAAATAATTAGCAGATTTGAGAAGGAGAGAGGCCTCTATTCCATCAAACTCAGACTCTGGGCTATGGGAATTTCTCTCTGACTAGGAGCCGTAGGCACGGAAGGAGGCTAAGTGACATTCAGTCAGGGCACCCTAGCTGTTCCTGGCCATGTCCGGTGATGCATCCTAATGAAGGGCAGGCGGAAAAGCAGTCAGCCCTTTCCGCTGTGTGCCATGTCTTAAGAAGAGTGACAGCCCAGGGTTAAATGCTGGGGGGTCTAAAAGAAGCAGGTAGGTGAGTTGAAGAGCTTTGTCATTAGGTCAGGAGACACGGCACAGAGCCTGTCATCTGTGTTGCCCACGTAGACCCAGAGTGTCAGCCTGAGAGAGTGAGCCTATTGCTCCTGAGAAGCTGGTTGAGGCCTGTCCCTCACTAAAACAGCCAGAGGAGAGCCAGCGAAGAGGGAGAAGCAGAGACCTCAGAAAGGGATGTGTTCATCCTGGAAGACGATCGAATTAACTTTCCATCTTCTGTGTGTGCGTATGTGTGCATGTGTGTGTGTCTGACAGTAGTTCTCTGTACAGCATGTCTAAAGAGATAGTAAGATTATACAAGATTCTTTCAATTCAAGGAATTTTATGTACAAATTTGTTCCATTAAGGGCATATAATTTGAACATTGGTTCTTCGTTTTTCTTACTCCTATATTGAGAAATAGGTGTTTTTCCTATCAAATTAGAGGCTATGTCTATATAAGATACTTTTAATGTCAGGTGTGGTAGTCTATACCTTTAATCCAAGTATTCAGAGAGGCAGAGAAAGAGGTAGGCTGGTCTCTGATAGTTCAGGACTAACCTGTGTAGATAGTCACAGGAGAGCCAGAGAGAGCTACATAGAGTGTCAGGTCTTCAAAAAAAAAAAAAAAAGACACAAGATGCAAAGATACTATTATAAAGGTAGACTCATCAACTGTGTTGAAAGAAAGCATATGTGTAAGAGGATTCCAGAAGCACATGACAGTAAGTTTGGTCACTTGCGAAATACGGTGTGCGCTGCCCACCTTTGTGGTCCATGATGTTGTTGACTGCACTGCAGGAATGTATTCTCATTTCATGCTATAATTCATTCTAAAATTAATTATTAGAGTTCATTGATTTTCTCCTTGCAATGACAGCATAGACGACAAAGGCAGCTTACAGGAGAAAGGCTTTTGCCCTGCTTACGGCAAACAGTTACAGACCACCACAGGGACAGGCTGGAGTCAGCAGCGCAAGGCGTTTGGTGCTGTTGTGCAGACAGCCAGGGAAGTGGATGCTGGTCTCCTTTGCTCTTCCCCCAGCCCAGGCTCTTCTCAATAGGCCACTGCTGCCTACATTCAGAACGGGTCTTTGTACCTCAGCTAACGAGAGGCAATCCTTCAGAAACAGATTCAGGACCGTCTAATCTGATCCTTTTCTCTTAGTAGTTTCCTAGGGTCTTGTCTCCTAAGTGGCCCCAGGCCAAGCCACACTGAAACAGAAAGCACCACAATAGTCTCAGAGTTCCTCACCTGTTTTCTGTGTCATTTGCTGGCATGGTGTCATCTTGCCACTCTACTTCCTAAATCCTGGGAGATGGAGGAGGGCTCAATATGAATAAGTAATCCACAAAACAAAAGTAGTTTTTGCATTTAGTTTTTCATTGTTTCTTTTCTTTATGAGATTACGAACATATTTTTATCTCTGGCTCTCTACTGTCATCAGTTCCTACATACTAGTCTGTCTCCCTGGTTACACTATGCTTTATGTTTAAAACTCTTGTAATAATGTCAATTGCTATATTCCTGATACTTCTCATTAGCTAACAAACAATTACAGTATCCATTTTAAACCCACTTTCCAGTTCTCAGGTCAACAAGGCTGAGCTAGGAGGAACAGAAGTGCAGAGTATGATGGGTAATGGTAAGAGTATGAGGGCTTGCAGCTCGGATGCACTACAGTGTTCTACATGAAGCAGGAGCTGGGGGAAGTCACTTAAGTAGTGAAGGCTGTCATCTACTTTCTTGACCCTACACTAATTTTTAGTGCAAGAAATATGGAGTGGGCTATTTGTTAATATTTACTTATGAACCCACAGTAGTCTCTGATGTACACCTCTTTTAATCTTGGACCAATGCTGGGATTTACTGCTGGCAGAAAGATGCCAGCTCTAAACCCAAGAAAGTAATGACACAGTTAACTTCCTGATTAACTCCTCTTTTCATGAGTGAAGAAGTTTAACTTCCTCATTAGAGAAAAAGCCTTTATTGATGGACCTGAAAATCTTCTGGTTTTTTGACCATGTTTATGAAACATGCTTATCATTCAAACAAATGATTGTCCCATCATCTCTCTGCCCTTCCACCTGTTTCTTTTCAAATACAGAGCCTCGTGTGGTGTACTCTGGCCTAAAACTCACTCTTGGCCAGGGATGACCTTGAACTGCCTCTGCCTTACCTCCCAAATACTGGGTTTTTTTAGAGCACTGTGCCATGTCTAGCTGTTTTGTGGTTCTGGGGATGAAATCCGGGCTTCACGCATGCCAGGCAAGCTTTCTACCACCTGAGGCACATCCCAGCCTAGCAACTGAGATTTTCAAATGAGGTTAATTTGAGAACCCAGTTCTTGAGTTGACGATTGATTGCATCAGCTTATTTTGTTCGAAAAATAAATACAAATGCCAGCTAATTAAACAGAAATTATAAATTTCTGGGTATGCTGATAGTTTGTAGAAGTAGTTTTACTCAGGTATTTGTTATATCTTTTTAAAAAATACATTGTCTGGTAAATAAAAATAAAGACATAACGTAATCATTATGATTCATTTTATTATTTAAAATGTGTTACGTGTTTTTTCCTGATGCACACATTTGAGGATTCAAAGTCCCTGTACTTGAAAGAACATGCTTCATGTATTTTATGGCCTTTTACCTACTCCGAATGGTTACTGGCTGCTCTGTCTCCCATACACACTTAAGATGGCTGTTACTATATCACACTCAAGTGAGTAGAAACCCTATGTCTGACAGACAAAAGCGACTGCTGAACAAACCTGTGATAGTGTGCTGAACGCTGTTTGGGGAGTTCTGTGCTTCTCTCAATTAGAGGCAGCTAAACCTATGCTCTAAGGTAATTGTACAAAAATAGTCACAGACATTTTCAAAGATGGGGCACCTGATAAAGACTCATGGGTGTGCCGGGGGTGTGGCTGGTGTGCATGTGTGCACATGTGCCTGCATGTGTGTAGCTTTGCATGCATGCAGGCATGTGTGTGTTTCTCTGTGTGTCTAGGTGTGTTGAGAGTACACTGGTGTGTATTTGCGCACACGCATGTGGAAGTCAGACATTAAGCTCTTTTGTTGTTGTTTAGAAGCTGTTGACATAAGACAGGCAGAGTCTTCCACTAACCCGGGCTCACACATTCAGTTAACCTGGATGGCCAGGGTCCCCAAGGATCTCACTTTCTCCACCATGAACGGCTTTTAAAAGGTGGGTTCTGGGGATTAAATTCAGGCCCTTTGGCTTGCAAGGAAAGTGTTTTGCTGATGAGCTACTTCTTCAGCCCAAATGCAGTATTTTAAAAATATTCCCTTAAGGAAATGCTGTCCTTCCCTGTGACTGCACATGTTATTATCACCCATTTCGATGTGTGTTAATTCACTGTACTTTAAGCTACTTATAATATTTATGTTATGTTTCTATAATATTTCTCTTATTAGTTATCCAAAATGGGGTGTGCAGGTAGGGAGTGTTTATATGAACCTTGTGACCTCTTTCTTTCAGATGTCATGTGTCAGTGCAATCGGAGTGTCATCTAAATTAGAACGTTCTTCAGGGTCAAAGCTGAGACTCTTGAAGACCTTTTAGTACTACAGGTGACCACAAGAAAAGTAATTTTGCCTGTGTGTTCTTTACCTTTGAACACACTGGCTCTTGTGTATTGTTGTTTATGTCGTTGAATGTTCTTCCTTCCCAAGTATTCTACCTTATGGGACCACCTATCTCAACTTGTGACAATGGTCAATCCTTTGAATCCTGTTCTTTCTTTAACGTTAAAGCTAAATGCAAAGGTTGATTTCTCTCTCTCTCTCTCTCTCTCTCTCTCTCTCTCTGTGTGTGTGTCTGTGTGTGTGTCTGTGTCTGTGTCTGTGTTTACATACATGTGTCTCTTTCTATGGCAGTCTTGGTTTTGGTTTTCCAGATAGCATCCTCTGCATTTATGTGGATACTGAGGATTAAAATCAGTTCCTCACAAGGGCATAGAAGGCCACTTACTAAGAGTTATTGCTCCAGTTCAAGGTCATCTCTCTTTAAAGCATGTCCTTCACAGAGAAATCAGTCTCAAACTTCTGAGAAACCTTCTCCCCATAAGGTAGATGTCAAATGTGACAGAAGATGCTATACAGATGCTGTGGGACAAAAGATAGCAATGTTCTTAACCAAGGCTTTGCCATTTCCCATGAGTCTAAGGCGTTGGTGATTCTTGATTTGGCCATGCCTGTATCAGTAGATCATATACTCAGGACTTCATTTATTCTGGCCTTCTTCTGCTTCCCACTTCTTTCCTTTTCTTACTTCTTAGATGTTCAGGATGGATCTTTATGCTTAGTCTAGGGTTAGTTCGTGTCAGCGCTCAACATTAGACTATAAGGATGACAAGAAAAAAGATCAGGACAGCTGTTATACCCAACACAGAAGGACTGTTTAAGAGACTGAAACCTCAAAGCTTGTTAAGAAGCAATATTTTGCAATATTAGTAAGATGAAGAAATATGATTACAAGCCTCTTGCTTTTCTAGAATTTCTGTCATGACTGGTCACATCCGTGCTGTCATTGTTGTAAGTCTAAGCACCCAGGAGGTGGGTCCCAATTGATTCTTAATTTTCCTGTCTAAATCACAGGGTTGTAGTCCATCCTGAACAGTGGACAGAACTCCCGGCAGTTAGATTCAAAGAGAGGATCTCATTATGAACAGGAATGACCAAGTGACTGGATAAAAAATATAGGCGAGCAGCCATCTCCCTCTACCAGTCTTCCTGCATGGTTTCAAATACCAGGCATATTGGAAGTTTATCCTCTGGGTTATTTGAGTCAGGTTGTTCAAACCCAGATAATACTTAAAGACATCAAGTTTTCCTTTTGGCTGTACACCTTCTTTTTGTGCACACTGTGGCTCAGCTGCTCAGTCTCAGTGCCCCGCAGGCTCTGTGTACAGAGACAGCACACACCACACTCTGAGGGTCCAGACTCTGACAAGGTGGGCACCATGTCTTGCTCACTCAGCTGATCAGGCCTGTCACCTACCCAGAGCTTTCCGTCTGTCACCTGCACTGCACTTACTTTTGCCAAATATTATTTTCTCATATTATTTACCAGAGCAGTTCAACTGAAAACCAAGATAAGAACAGGCTTGGTCCTCCTGCACTGTAACCACACCTCACATTTTCTCATATTTTAAGCCAATTTCGTTGACTCCTTCCCCGGAAAGCAAGGGCATATTTCCCAAACACAGCCCACGGAACAATAAAGCCACAGAGCCTCTACCCAACTTCTGAGATTTCCTCATAGCTCCTCCATAGCACCAACTTATAACTACCCAAACCTCTTTCAAAGTGCCTGTCTCTAGATTCTATTGTCCCAGGGTTTCACACCTGACTAATTGCAGTACTCCCTGCTATTCCTTTATTTGTCCTTTATTCTTCTTTCTTTGCTTCTGGATCTTCCTTTCCATTTACTTTTTCTTTATCTGTAGATGTACACTTCTCTCAGCAGCTTTTCCTCATCTGAGTGATGTGAGCTCCCCATAGTTGGTGTCCATATAAAAGTCCCTGCTTGGGTGGCCCTTTGCAGTGTTCTTTCAAGACCTCAGGGACTGATCTGACTGGGGTGGTGAAGTAATGAAGAAAAGACACACAGAGACAGAAAATCTGGTGTAGGTTAAACTGGGCAGCAAGGAAATAAAGAAAATACACATACACAGAGGTAGGGGTCTGGTATAGAGTGGACTGGACTCTGGGTGGAAAAGCTTAGAACCTTAGCTCAGAATGTGATTATACAGCCTAACAAGAAGGTAAGGCTGTTGAATACAGTGGAGCAAGGAGGCAGGTTTACAGCATGGAGCTGAACCAGGGAGGCAGGTTTAACCAGTCTCTGTAGAAGAAATATCTGTAGGAAAGCAGTCTTCAGGCCATAAAATCCAGAGGGAGAAAGATAGGTGGATATTTTCTGCAAACCTGCCATCGACATTTTCAGTTGAACAAGGAGGGAAGTCTGTCATTTCCCTCAGCCCAGAGAAGGCCTTGCCATTTCACGTGGGTTTATGGAATTGAGGGTCCTTGATGTAGTGATACACAATCACTCAGGGCTTCCTTCACTCCCCATAAGAAACACATTTAACAAAGTAGCAGAACACAAAATTAACAGGCAAAGTTATTAGCTTTTCTGTACTCAAATGACAAATATTCCAAGAAAGAAATCAGTGAAATGACTCCTTTTTACCATAGCCTCATCAAACAAACAAACAAAAATCCCACAACAACAGCAAAGCCAAAATATTTTGGAATAAATCTAACCAAGTAAGTGAAAGACTTGTACATTGAAAACTTTAACACATTGAAGAAAATAGCTGAAAGAGACAGAAAGACCCCTCATACCCCTGGACTGGTAGGAGCATTATTGTAAAAATGGCCATCCTACCAAAAGTGGGGAGATTGAATGCAATTTCCATAAAAATTCCAACACAATTCTTGAAAAAATTATAAGAGTAATCTCAAAATGAATATGAAAAGACAAAAGACCCAGGGTAGCCAAAACAATCCGAACTAGCACCAGCTCTCCAGTATTCCCATCACTGATTTTGAGAATAGTCATTAAAACAGACACATTAATGACTGAAATAAAACTGAGGTTGCAGGCATAAGCCTACGCTCCTAAAGACATCTGAGTTTTGATGAAACCCAAAAATACACAGTAGAGAGATAGCAGAATCATCAACAGACAGTGCTGGTCAAACTGGATACCAGCTTACATAAGAGTGAAACTTGATCCTTCTCTCATCACAAAACTCAATTCCAAATGGATGGAGAACATCAACATAAGGCCTGGTACCCTGAACCTGATAGAGAAAAACATAAAAAAAAATATTTCAATTTATGGTTCTAACACACACACACTTATTTAAATGGAATTACCTTATGGATGAATATTGCTTCCCCCAGATACGATAGCTTGTCAAATAATAAGATCAGTGATAGGTATTGGTTACATTTTTCAAGTTGTTGGTAAGTAGGGCCTCTTAACTCTCCCACCCTGAAATTAAAGGGTTCTGCCATCACTTTGGTTACCCTTCCAGAACTTGGTTGTAAGACTCTGTTGAGGAAGATAGCACATGCTTGAGTTACAAAATCTGGGGAAATCAAGCTGTTTGTGTCTTGGAAGCCTCATCTTAATCGGTGGCTTTCGGTATGTTAGAAGGTTCTATTGCATGCTGCCACCGTAGAGTGCTCAGCTTTAGATGAAATATCTATGTTACATATCTCCTCCAAAGACATGGCTCATTGTGGAAGAGAAAGGAGAAAGACCACGGGCTCAAGAGGGAGGAGATATCTGTAGCAAAACGTATTTGCCAGCCATTTGAACAAATGCTCCTACAGCGCTGTGGGCCTCATGCACCAGGGCTTCCAGGCTTGTAATCTCCACGCCTGTGTCTGCCTGTGTCTGCCTGTGTCCACCTGTGTCTGCCTGTGTGGTTCCTTCTTTCCAGTCTGTTCTCAGCTGAATGACACATGGAGCACACTTGGCTGCTTACCCAAAGTACTGTCATGCCTGGTGCCACATCTCCATCTTACAAGTGTCACAGAGCTCATCTGAGGTGCTGGCTGACCATGTTCTATCAAGGCCGAGACACCTTCCACTGCTGCCCACACCCTGCGCAGGAATTCAACCCTGTGCCACTTCTCTGTACCTCCTGACTCAATGTTCCCATCACTAGCCTCTCTGCCCTTCACTGATGTGATTGAAAAGGCATGCTCACTGTTTACTTACTTGTTTAGTATAGAATCAACAAATTCTCACATGATGCACTTTCATCCAACATCAACTCCCCCTGTTTTCTAAGCACATATTCCTTATTATGCATAAACTCTGTAAGAGAGATGCATAAAAAAGAGAGTTGTAGAGAAGCATGCTCATGTTTTCTTTCTTCTTCATTTCTGAGAGACAAACCAGTGCGTACTGTCTTCATTCAATGCACACATTCTGCTTTATAAGCCTATTTTCCTAAGTGTGCAAGAGTTCTTATGCCTCATTGGGAGAAAGTCAACCACAAACCAGAAGAATGTGATACAGAAGGAAGTCACATACCAGGGAGAAAATTGCTATATTTTTCATGTGTGTGTGTGTGTGCATGCTGAAGAATTCAGAGAATAGCTCGTGGAAGTCATTCTTTTCCTTGTGGGTTTCAGGGATTTGACATGAGCCATGAGGCCTGGTGGCACGTACCTCTGCTTGCTGAGTCATCTGGCTGGTCACAATTTAGAAAACATTTAAATCAGAATAGTTAGCGCTCCTGATAGCTTTAAAGGGCCATGATTTTTACCTGTATATTTCAAGAGAAGCTCCAGTGAAATAAAAAAAAATAATTGTATAAAACCTGAAATTAGTAATGAATGGGATTAGCAGACATTCAGGGCAGAAGATTCTGGGAAGTAAGATATGGTGAAGGTGGTACCAGTAACAGGAGAGGAGCACAGAGCGGCTTTAGTAAGGGTATGTGGAGCCCACTCTGATATCCAGACAGAAAGTCTTACAGGCACCACCCCAAAAGCAGACAAAGATGGACATACATGGCAGGTGCCTCCTGCTTTCCTGAAAGAGGCTTCATTAAAAGTGGGCTAGAGCAGCAGGGCCTTGTGTGTTTACATAGGAAACCCACAGAAGCAAAAGGAAGGTGCCTTTCCTAATTCTCACGCGAGCAATTAACTCAGCCAGCAGGTGCCCAGCTTCAGCACACAGGGCTGTTGCCCAGATGCTAAGATCTGTCAAGATTCTCCACTGAGCATTATGCTTTTATTTATTTCTATCTAACTAACTGTTATAGCCATATTTACAATACAGTGTTTATTGCACTGGCATAAATCCTGCATGGATAGTGAGATTTTTATCTTGTGACTCAGCCTGGCCTCCAGGTTGGCAGTGTATCAGGAAGGTGTTATTAGTTGTAGTATTAATGTGATGCTGTGTAGGGAAAGCATGTGACCAGCTCTAAGCTAACATTTTGGTGAGTGCTTTAAAATGTATTTCTGGAGCAGAGACTGCTGATGGACATCTGTCATCCAGTAGTGGAGATCCTGAGAAGGGAGATTCACAAGTTCAAGGCCTGCAAGGCTGCAGAAGGAGTGCAAAGACGACTTGGGTAATTGGGTGAGACTGCTCAAGATAAAAGGTGAAAAGAGGACAGGGATGCATGTAGCTCAGCGGCAGAGAAATTGCCCAGCATGCAGAGCTCTGAGTTCAATGCCCATGACTTAATAGGTAAGTTAACAAACAAACAAGTTAACAAGTAATTTAAAATGTATTTCTGACTGGGATAACATAAAATTTCCTACTATTAGGTGTTAATAGTCAGTATGATAATATAAAAAAAATCACCAAGTATTGCATGTAGAATAAAAGGTAACATACCATTATTTATTTATGCACTGAGATGGGGTGAGGCATGCCTTTCCCACAGTGAAAAGTAGATGTCAGAGGGCACCATGTGGGTGCTGCCTCTCCTTGGGTTACCTAGGTCCCATGGACTGAACACAGGTTCTTAGGTTTGGTGGAGATACTGTTACCCTCTGAGTCATCTCTCTAGTTCAGTGATCAGTTCATTCAGTTTTAAATGTAGCCAAGCAGCAGAAGTTTAGAGTTAATTTTTTTAATGTATTAAACAATCCTGTGTTTAGTGATTGTGTGTGTGTGTGTGTTCATTTTCCTAGTGCTGAATCGCTAAACCGGCTGATGAGAATTCTTCAGGGTGTCTACAGATGCTGAGTGTGGAGGAATACTTGGAAGCAGTGGACTGCTTTGCAGCACAATCGTTGTCATCACTGCTCCATCCCACATGGCCTCCTGCAGCAGCGCTGTGGAGAAAGCCATGGCTGGGCTGGGAAGGGAAGTGTGTGCTCTAGTGAAGCCTCCTTCCACTTTGTTGGAGAAGACAGCACAGAGCAAGCAGTCTCATTCTGGGCATAGACCCACTTTAGCTTTGAAGATAAACCTCAAATAGCATCAAATAGCATGCAGAAAGCAGCTCACGGTGTGAGCCACACATCCTGGGTGTCAAGATGTCACTGTGTGACATGGTGAGTGGTGGGATGTCCCCAAGTGACAGTTTGGGTGGTGGAATGTCCACATGTCACAGGTTGGGTTTTAGGGTGTCCTCATGTGACATAGTGGGTGTTATTATGCCCCCACTAACAGGTTGGGTGACAAGGTGCTACCCGACTCTGTCTTACTCCTGAAAAGGACATTTTAATCAGAAACAATAGCTACCATGCTATTCTGCCTGTGTACCTAACTCTGTTTTCCATTCATAAGTATTGTGATGCAAAATAGCATAGACATAACTTGAATTTGTTGATCGTACCTCAGTTTGTCTTCCTAGGTTTGAATCCAGGTCCTGTCTCCTAACAGAGGACACTAGACTCTCATACTTCGTAGACTCAGGAGACTATTAAAATCATCCACTATATTTAAACAAATGCTTTACTTCTACTGGAAGGTAAAGGTTTCAGCAAGATGAAAAAAAGAAGGGGTCAGGTGTGGGTGAGAGAAAATGAAAGATACATACATACACACACACACACACACACACACACACACACACCCTAATGAAACTTCATTAGTTTATAAAGAAGTTTGGAAAGAGGTGAATAATGGCATGGGTGAACAATGCTACTCTCAGAAGACATGGTTTGTGAAATGAAAATAGCTCAGTGCCAGGCAAAGCAACCTCCCCTTGAGTCATTGGTAGGGAGACCTGAGAGACACCTGAAACAATACAGGTTATTGTCATGGCTCCTTGTTGACCACAACAACTGTAGGCCAAGTACCTATGGCTAAAGACATCGCTCACTTTGGATGCTGCACACAGAGAAACCAACCTCCACAGGCCAGGAAATGCTCCTTGCTGGCAACTTTCAGAGTTGTAAAAGGTTCTACGCAGGCTGCTGGTGCAGAAAGGGCAGTGGTTTCATCCAGCAGTAGGGCCTGTGTAGTCAATAAGGAGTAGCCAGGATGCTCAATAGTGGCCAGGCCATTTATGGGGTACCTTACTGCTCTCTTGACTGGATTTTAAGCCTGCTCTAGAGGAGGGAATTCATGTCAGGTGTTGCAAACATGGTCAAAACATGACCTTATGCTGGAAGGTCATAAGCTCAAGTCCTCTGTGTGTGTGTGTGTGTAGGAGGACTTTTGATGTTGTCTCACTAAATGGTCATTTTATTAAACTTCCTTTTCAATATTTATATTTATGTCCATAGATCTGTGCTTCTTTCAGCTTTTTATTGTTGTGGCTAGTGGTTAATGCAGACACTCACGGCTGTTCAAAGTGCCAAGAATAAGTGACTGTTAATTCTCACCTATAGGTGGAAGAACTATATCAATCACCTGTTCCCAAAAGCTGTGAGAACATTGAAAACACAAAAAGCTAAGATGGCTGGATTGACCTCAGATTGTCTGCTAACGCAGTACCTGCTCTGTGCCAGCCTTTCCCTTAACTTCCCTGACCCTGTACAGTGGGTAGACCACAAGCCATCTTAGGGTCACAAAATGTTTCCATAACTAAAATTGCCACCATTGTTTTTATTCTTGAGGGTCCAGCTACACATGTGAGACAACACTAACAATCTTGGGGAGAGGCTGGAACAAGTTTACTTGGGTTGGAGTCTTAAATGTCACCTGAAAGCCGGTATGTTAGGAGCCTGGCTGTCACTCCATGACTGTGGGAGGTTGGCCATGCTTAGAGGGCAGAGCTAAGGGACAGGAGTTACTGAGGCCCTGTCCCATCTTTTCTCCCTGTTTGTCATGAGGAGAGCAGAGGATCTGCCCATCTTGAAGCAGATACTGAGGCCCTGTCCCATCTTTTCTCCCTGGTTGTTGTGAGGAGAGCAGAGGACCTGCCTTATAAGCTCATGCAGGCTGCTTATTGTTTTACCAGCAACCAAGCCCAACCATTTGGACTGACACCTCTGCTGCTCTGAGCCCACACAAACGTTTTCTTTCACAAGCTGATGTATTTGTGTCAGCCTTATTTTTATGAAGACCGGAAGCCAACTGCCACAGTGGGCTTTGGCGGAAGGAGCTGGCTTTCAAAACATGCAGTGTATTTTGAATAATGTTTATGTCAAAGAAGACAATAGAGAGAGAACGGTGTGCCCCATCAATATTTATACTTTATCCACATCCATCAAAATGTAACATAACTGGATCTGCGCAGGTAGCTTAGTTGGTAGAGTGTTTCCCTGTCATGCATGGGGCCCTGAGTTTGATCCCTGGTATGACATAAACCAGGGGTAGTGTGGTGCCCACAATCTTAGCGCTTGGGAGGCAGAGACTTGAGGTCATCCTAAGCTTCTTAGTGAATGTGAAGCCACCTGGGATACAAGAGCCCCATCTTCAAGAAATAGATTACTGTCATAATACACCAGCCTCCAAAAGACAAACTACAGTCATCTTGCACACTAGGAGCTGACCTCAGAGCAGGCACACTCATGATGTCATTGAGGGAAATGCAGTTCACCAGCTGCTTCTCTTTTGCTTCCTTTGGGGAAGATACAGAAAGAAAGACTGGTTTTAATGTGACACGGCCTCTTTCAACCAGATCTCAGGGGCCCAGTCCCCCTGGATAAGCTGAGAGATGTGCAAGTATTGGATACATGTGAGGAAAGCTTTACAATAACGCAGAAGGTAAAGGTCCACCTGACAATCTGCCCCTGCCTGGAAAGACCATGACAAGGATTTGCTGGAGAGACAGCTGTCACTGGGTTCTGATGGTAGACTCGTTCTTTAGGGCAGCAACCACAAATGCCAAGCGCAGTGGGTATTCGCTGATTGGACAAAGCTGAGCAGAGCCCACAGTCTCCTCCTGAATGCCAGTTCAGATGAGTGGTCCAGCGCTGAGAACACTTAACAGCAGAGAGGAAGAAAGGGTCGATGCTCCATCTGTCTGCCTAAAACAACCCCCAGAGAGGAGCTGTCCAAGTTCTACTACACACTCAGCTTTGCTCTGAGAAATACGTTATCAAAATGTGTCCTTCGCCCATGTGCTAGGCCTGGGTCCATGAGACAATGAAGCCTCTAAAGCCAATTAGTGTGCAACAGAGTGTCTGGATGCCAGAGGCAGGAGTGAGTGTATCAGATTTACAGCTTGAGTGTAGGACTGTGTGGAGTTGTTGTGTTTGGTTGATTTCCTTTTTTTTTTTGAGAATGGGTTTGATCTAACCTAGACTGCCCTCAAATTTACTATGTAGCTAAAGCTGGCCTTGAATTTCTTATCCTCCTTCTTCTCCCTCCTGAGCCACCATGCTGGGGTTATGTGGTGCTGGGAAGGGAACAAGGTTTTGGTGCATGCTAAGCAAGCATTCTATCAACTGGGTATAATCTCAGACTAACAGTTTTATAGCAGAGGAAAAAAAGGCACAACTTCTTCAACTTGAGAAAAATTCTATCACAATAGCTGTATATAAACTGAGAATGGGTAATTAAAAAACAAAAAGGCAGAAAACATGCCCAAGACAACCCTGCCTCATACTATAGGGAAGACCCCCCC
Organism: Pachyuromys duprasi; assembly: GCA_028658305.1. Taxonomy (NCBI): domain Eukaryota; kingdom Metazoa; phylum Chordata; class Mammalia; order Rodentia; family Muridae; genus Pachyuromys; species Pachyuromys duprasi. The sequence continues at coordinate 74,256,552 of CM053760.1, forward strand.
CAGAGGCCCTAGGAGCTGTTAAGATGAGCAAGAAAGTGGTGGAGAGGTGAAGAAACAGAGAAGCAGAAGGCTGTGTGCACAGTGAAGGGAGGGAGAACTCAAGGGTTGCAAGGAACAGCCTAATGTGAGCAGCCTGATGTGAGGCCATGGTGAGGCCCTGGTCCGTGCTGTGCCCAAGGACCATGTTTGGCCCATGGCCCTGCAGCAGTGAGGGCTGTTACCATCCAAGGCTCTGTGGGTGTTCCTGGTCTGGGCTGCCACCTGGGCCATGTTGATGTTTGAGGGCTGTGCAGAGCTGGTCAGACCCCTCACCAGTCACAGAGCTCAGGAGGGCTGGCCCTGCCCCTCCTGGGCTTGGTTGGAAAGCTGGTCCGGAGGTCGTGAGAGCAGGAGAGCTGGCCCCACCCATTGCCTGGCAGTCAGCTCTGAGCTGACCAACTCAGCTACCACGAAGGTCCGGTTCCAGGGCTTTGAGTTGATCCACCTGTGGACTGTTGGGGCATGTGAAGGGGCTGGTCCTGCTGGTCCAAATCTGTAGGATCTCCATGACACAGGGCAGCAACAGAATATCCGTGAGGAATCCTGGCATTCCTCACAGTTTTGGTGGTGTAGCAGAAACCAGAGGCCTTGAGCTAGACCAGCGACTCACTGTTTAGGCAAAAGGGTGTACTGTGTGACACACCATGGCACACAGCAGCTTTGAAGGTGATATTTTTATTTGCTTGTTTGTTTTCTTTTGGGGTGAATGTGGCAAGTGCTGAAGGCAGATATGGAGGAATGGGGAGATGAGTGGGATTGGGGTGCTTGATGTGAAATTCAGAAAGAATCAATAAAAAGTTAAAGAAAGAAACAAAAAACAACAAACAAAATAAAACTTAAGTTGAAGTAAGTATAAAATACAAAGTGTTGTATTGTTAAAATAACATGCGTGTTACAAAGTGAAGTGAATTTATTTATTTATTTTTGAGACAGAGTCTCACTCTGCAGCCTAGGCTGGCCTCACACTTGAGTTCCCCAACACCTGAGTACCAGAGTGGCAGGTGTGTTCCACTATATCCCATTCAGTAAGAGGGTGAACACTATACATGATGCATGTTTGGTGCACTAGTTGTAACTGTAGAAAAATGGTTCAGGAGGAAAAAAATAGTTCAGGAGAACACATGATTATTGGCATGTGTGCTAACACATGATTATTGGCATGTGTGCTAAGGGGCTGTTGTTCCTATAAAACATGATACAATGGCAATAGTACAGATGAACTCTAACTGCTCACTAAATAGGTACAAATTATTACATGATGAATTTCATAAGGGTTTAACCAACAGTATAATGCTGTATAAGAAAAATTCCTTGGTGTCTAAATTTTACTTGTTTTATTTCCCCAGAATTTTCCTTAACCGTGCCCTTTCTACAGGGATGAGAATATCTGTCATACAGCAATGCTCCGAAGACTGAAGATATAGCTTAGTTGCCAGAATGCTTGCCTAATATTCAGAAGACCCCAGGCTCAATCCTAAATCCAAATAAACTGGTGCCTACCCATAATCCTTGGGAGGTAGAGGCAGCCAGATCAAGACTCAGGGTCATCTGGACTATGCAACAAGTTCCAGACTAGCCTGGACTTTATGAAAAAAAAAATCTCTCTCTCTCTCCATGTAATATTTTAAAGTGACATCTTCTCTGAATGAGCTCAGAAGTATATATTTCATTAAAACTATATAGATTGGTAGAAATAATTAGAGATTAATGTAAAAGGAGAAACCTTTTACTAATTGAGGAATTTCAAATAATGTGAACTACACATGCCATGAAAGCAAAATCTCAGGTATCACAATTGTCTATTACCCCAGGACCTTGCTTTGCTATCAACTGGCCACATACGGGCTTCCCATGACTGCTGGGAAGACCCTGTGGCTCTAGGTGGCTGTCCAGGCTTCTGCACACAGAGCTGCCGTTCTTTTCTTCCACAGACACACTGGCACAGATACAGCAGGTGTAGCTCACATCTCTTTAGTGGACATTGGATCTTGTTTTATGTTATTCTACCAGATGAGTTACTAGCCATGAATCCATCTCTTACATTTATACACACAATTGTGACACCTATGTTTAGTTTTACATGCAGTTGGATTGTTGGATTGTTAGATTTTTATCATGCTTTATACTATGGTGATTTTAGTTCATGAGAAATCTAATATGATTAAACATTTTGTTAAAGATGAAAAAAATTAGTTCCCGGGGACCTGTAAACTCTGAGCACAGTTTATGAGGTAGTGTGGAAAGATAACACAGTAGCACATGTTAGATGGAGACATTTGGAGACACCTTCTTCCCCAGGACTCTGAAAACAGTCTGGCTGTTTATAAGTTCTTAACATCGTTGCTGGGAGGTCCCATGAGTGTGACGTTCTTCATAACCTAAGGAATGACTTTGGTTTGAGGATCACAGGTGTGCTCCAGCACACCTGTGTTGGAGCACAGCACAGCACAGCCTCTGTCTGTCTCTCTCCCCCACATAGTCACACACACACACACACAGATAGAGAGAGAGACAGAGAGACAAAGACAGAGAGAAAGAGAGAGAGAGGAAGGGAAGCATACAGAAAGAAAAGCTTTCCTGCACAAACAGTGGCTGACTGGACTTCTCTTGAAGTGAAAACATTTGACATTTGACTCATATGGTTTTGGTGTCTGAACCCAAGGACTCAGGAATGCTGGGCAATCTTTCTCAATGAGCAACAGCCTCAGCCCAACAGATATTCATCGCGAGATAAATGTGTGAGCTACTCTGAGCCATGCACTGCTCTAGCACTTTAGAACAGTAATTGAAGAGCAGCAACAGGATGCCTCAGTAAGTGTTAGCCTGGCAAGCATAATGTCCTGAGTTTGGTTCCTGGAATCCACATAGAAAGATCCATCATGGTGGTCACAAGCCTGGAATCCCAGTACTTGTAGAAACAGGCTGATCCTGAAACTCACTAGCCAGCTCTCCTAGCCCACTTGGTTGAGCTCAGGCCAGTGAGAGTCTATCTCAAAAAAAAAAAAAAAAGTGGGTTGTAATGCCGGCCCATGGAAAAATTGTAGTTTATTGTAAGACAAAATCAAATATACCAAATAAATGCAATGATATTACAAATGATTACTATTTCAGAAAAAAGAAAGCAACAACAAAAATGGTATGAAGGCTCAGCAGTGCTGCTGCTGTATAAGTTAAATAGTTACAGAGAGGGTGGGGTCAGTGGAGTTCTGCCCAGCTCTCAAGGTCAGTGAACAAGGGATCAGCATCTGTGGAATAGTAGCAGCTATCAGCAGGCTTATTATGTCAGCAAGGCTCCAAAAATAGCAATGAAGGGGGATGAGGGACAGAGATCCATAGTATCCAATCAATGGGGTCTCAAAAACTTTGGTTTGGTTTCCAGAGCCTCAGAAAGGTTGGAGCAAAGCAAAAACTTAGGTTAATTCTAAGAGGAATGCTCTCCTGCAATATCAGAAATAATACCAATGAGGGAGGAAAGCTTCAAGGGAGTGTCAATTAGGAGGTGACCATGACAACTTTCAGAGAGGACAGCTGGTGGCCTTTGGAGAAGGCAGTGCTAGAGGTGAGAATCGGTCAGAACCTAAGTGCATTTGAAGGTGCTGAGGCTCTGTCACTTCTGGGACATGAGAAAAAGAGAAACAAAACAGGGTTTCCAGCATTTAAGCCCCAATTCTGTTACTGAGAAGAGAAATATTGGGATGTAGTAGGTTGAGGCTAGGAGTTCAGTATCAACCATGTGGAATTCAAAATATCTGATGAAAGGTATCCAAAAACACACTAAGTCATCTGGACATGTGCATTTTAAAGGAAGACAGTCTGGGCAAACATGTGAGTGGACACTCATCAAACACACTGGATGGATGATTACAGTCTGAGCTCTTAGAAGCTGCTTTTGCTAAGACACATTGACTCCTGTTGAGCCACAATGTCTGTTTGCTTGTATTCTCCCTCTGTCATCTTCCTGTCTGCCTCTGCCTCTGTCTGTCTCTCTCCCCACATAGTCACACACACACACACACACACACACACACACACACACACACACACACACAGAGAGAGAGAGAGAGAGAGAGAGAGACAGAGAGACAGAGACAGAGACAGAGAGAAAGAGAGAGAGAGAGAGGAAGGGAAGCATACAGAGAGAAGAGCTTTCCTGCACAAACAGTGGCTGACTGGACTTCTCTTGAAGTGAAAACATTTGACATGCTCCATTGTGTTCCAAGTCAAGAGGTGAAGAGATAGGTCTTTGTTTTGGTTTGGTTGTGGAGTCTGGCCATTTTTCTGTGAGGTGTGCTCACATGTAGCCCATGCTGGCCGCCATCTTGCTCTGTTGCACTCCCAGTGTCCCTGCCTCTGTCTCCCAGGTGCTAGGGTAACAGAAATGGACCACACCTGGTGTGTGTTTAAATTACTACTTCAAGATTTCTTTCTCCGAAAGCACTGAGGATCATGCAATTTTAGGTCAAAAGATGAAAGTTAACAGTTAACTTGGAAGTGGTATTTTTCTTTCAGTTCTCAATGTTACACTGTTAGTGAAAATATCAAGAATGTAAAGTCTCCATTGTCCTTCCTGTAGCAACTCTGTAAATAGTTTGCTTCAAAGTACTGTTAAAGGAATAGTCATTGTGACCAGCAGCCAGCATGTATGAGTGCTAAGCTTGGGTCAGTGTCTCCGTACATGAAGAACCACACTCAGTCAAACCTTACTTGGGAAAATAATTTGTAGTGAGATTTTTCTTATTATATATAATTCACTAATTATGACTTATGTTGAGAAGGGACATAGTCTGTAGCCAATTTTGTTACATATTAATTAAAGCCAAAAAAACCACTCGATTTAAAACAGTACACTTGAGCATGGGGGCATGCTGCAATTGCTGGTGTTTGTGATGTGAGAGCAGTGGATGGCAGATACAGAACTCTGTGTGGAGAACAGGGAAGTGCACCAGAAAACCCCTCAGCACTCTTCCAGGCTGTTCAGAGCATCCTGGCACTCATGTTTGAAGTCATTTCCCAAACTAGCAGTTTACTCTCAAAAGAACACTCTTGTGTCTTAGTTTCAGAAATGAGGTTGAGTTACTCTCTGGGAGTCTCTAAGAGAAATGAGTGACTGGCATGACAAATCAGTAGATACATCATATAGAACATGAATTAATGTAGAACATATTTAATATAGAGCATTACACACACATACTCTCTCCCTGGATTTCTAAGCTTGTGCTTTACTATTTAGTTTTAAAATGGAAAAATTTATGCTTCATTTAAGGTTGACTAAATATTTGTAATAACCAGCAAGATCTTTTGGCATTTGGTAGCAAAGTCTCCTTGAAATAGGTTTATATATGTGGCTTTCCAAATGTCTTGCCTGTTACAAAGCAGTGACTTACCATGGAGGCAAACAATTATTTCCACATTATACCCTCCTGTCTCCTCCAGCAGGCTTTTCTCTGCCTTGGAGCAGATCAGACTTTAGCAAGTCTCCCCGTGGTGTTACTGTAATGGTAATACTGACTGCAAGCTGGACAGATGCCAGCCTATGGGCAGACTCATCCAGATCATCTAGATTGAGCTAGGCTCTGAGAACACATGGAGGCATTATTTAGATCATGTTAACTGACGCAGAAGACCATCCTAAATGTGGTAGCACTTTCTAGCAGAGGCCTAGAAGTGAGGAGCCCCAGGGAAAAGCTTCGCTTTTCGCCTGCCTGTCTCTGCCTCCTGCTGTCAGCGCTGCCCTTAACCGACAGCATATCCTGCTTCTTGGACCTTCTGACATGAACCGAGGGCTATTGGTGTGGGATTCATGCTCTGATGTCAGGAAGGGAGAAGTCACAGGAAATCTGATGTGGAAGATGTGGAGTTGCAGGCAAAGAGGACATGCTTTCCACCAGTTGAGAGGCAGCCAAAGCATGGGCTCCTCCACAGTCGGGAGCACAGGTGATGTGGAGGTAAGTACACAGGGCCACACACGCGCGCTCTCGGGTACACACACACACTCACACACACTCACATTCACTCACACACACTCATACACACACACACACACACACACACACACACGTTAGCAAAGGGCTCAGAGAAATTGTTAGGCCTCTAACCTCAAGGCCTATATATAACCACACATAGATTCACTCTTCCAAATCTATAACAAGTTACTGCAGAAGTTTCTTAGGGATTCTTTTTTTTTAATTTTTATTTTATATTAATCACAGGTTATATACTTGGGATTCTTTTGAGATATGGTATCAGCCAGGTTGTGCTGACTTGTGTGTACACACACACACACACACACACACACACACACACACACACACACATGCTTTATCTTGTTTAAACACAAACTGGCTGTTATAGCCTTTTGCTACCAACATCCTGTTCCCCAGGGATTCTCTAGACCTTCAGCACCAGATGGGGGCTGCCAAGACATTCATTCTCCCAAGTTGTCAGGTTCTCCGCTCTCCAGAGGGAATGCATCCTTTGTTGGAGTACCCAAACTGTACTATGTATGTCAGCCTAATAAATCCTCTTCCAACATATATTTGTATCAGAGATCTTGATTAATTAATGAAGTCACCAACAGGCCAATGTGAGGCATTGGCAAGAGAGAGAGAGAGGCTGAGAGAGAGAGGCTCAGCATGTGCCCTTCCTGCCCCATTTCACGTCTAACTACAGTGCTTATCAGGCCAGTCCTCCCAGTTCCAGCTCTCTCTCAGCCATTAACCATTGCAATGGTTATTACTGACCATCAGCTTGACAGGATCTAGAATCACACAGGACACAAATCTCTAGGTGTGTCTGTGAAAGATTTTCTAAATTATGTTGAGGGGTAAAAGCCAACCATAACTGAGGTTGGCACTATTCCTCGGGCTTTGTTTGCGGACTGGCTGAAAGAGAACACTAGCTGGGTAATATTTCCTCTTGTTGCTTCCTGAGTACAGACACAGTGTCAGCTCCCTCACACTCCTGCTGCCATGCCTTCCCGGCTCAAACTGCTTCCTGTCAGCAACAGGGAGAGTAACTAAGATGAGCACGGCATCATGGTTCCTGCTGCCTTCAGAGTGGTAACAGCTTTTACCAGTGAGCAGATATTCTGGGGTGTGTCATGAGCCAGAGGAATCCTCAGCATTGTTCCCATTTCTGAAATTGTCTTTCTATGAAACACTCTTCAATGCAGTCATTAAATTGGTTTCCTTCCTGTTATCCTATCCAACTCTAGTGGGCTTATAAAGATGACCTATCTTCTCTATGAGGGTGAAGGCACCAGGGAGACCCAAACATCTCTGTGATAAGGTCTGCACTACTCAATAACAAAGCCTTTCCCCCTCAACTGCTATAAAGCATTGACCAGGTAACCCTCTCTTTTGATAGGAATCAAACGTGACTTCCAGAAGCTGTTGTCCCACACCCAGCCACAGGTGTGCTTGTGGCTCCACATCATCGCATCACTGAGTGAGCCTCCAGGCTTCTGCTCCTGATGTCAAGGAAGGCTGCCTCAGTGTCTCTCGGTCACCTTTACTCTTATTACAACTGGTTCTTATCAGCTGGACTTTCTAAGAAGGATCACACCCTCAAGAACGACCCAGAGGTGTTGCTTGAGGTGCCTTCTTCCACTTCCTGAGTACTTTCTCTGGCTTCCTCTAAGCTTATCTCCATAGAGAAGCCTGGCCTGCTCTCTCAGGCTCTTTCTTTCTTGTGAGTGCATCTATGTGTGGGTTTGCTTATGGGCATGCACACACAAGTGTGCAATTGCACAGTCCCTGTTTTTGATACAAGGTCTTCCAGTGGCTTAGAACACGCCGTTGGGCCAGGCTAGCTGGCTATTGAGCACAGGGACTCGTCTGCCTCCACCTTCCCAGGGTTGGGATCATAAACACATGCCACATGGAATTTCTGTGTAGTTCTGTCAATTAACCTCAAGTTCTCAAGGTTACATGGAAAACACTTTACAGTCTGAACCCTCTTCCCATTCCTCTGGCCTCTTCTCTATTATGAGAGCTGATCACAAGAAACTTTGTCCTCTGGTTCATGGCCGGCAGCATCCTTTTGTTTGGGCCAAGAGGAGACACTGGCTGGAGAAGAGAGAAAGAAGTCTGAGACTGTTTCCTACTCCCATGCTCCCCTGGGGTAGTGCTTGTGTTCCTTAGGGACAGAGTGGCCTTGTCCTTTGGGCTTTTCAAGGGCTACAATGCCACTTTTGCCTTTCTGCCCTCATAACCCTGACTCATCAGACTGTCTCAGAATCCTTTCCTGTTCCTTTAGTACTTTCAACAGTGTTTTCTGTGGCACCATCATTACCCTCCAGAAGATGTCTATACAAGATATCCTTCTACTTCCCTAGTTTTAGTAGGCAACGGCTTTGATTGTCAAAATTTCAATCAGAGCAGTATTTCTGCAGTCATTATTGTTGGTGCTCTTGGAGGGCTAAGGATATGGCTCTGCTTGAGAGCCCTTACTTAGCTTTCACGAAACCCTGGCTTCCATCTGCAGTGCCTCAGAGAGTGGGTGTGGTAATCCACACCTGTAATCCCAGCAGTCAAAAGGTGGAGACAGGAGAACAAGAAGTTCAAGGTCACCTTTGGCAAACAATTAGGCTGCAGGTAGAGTTTATAGGTTCAACCAAAATGAGCTCCTTCTTTGTCTATGGAGAGATAGTCAGTATGAACTGAGTTATTTGTCTATTAGCTTTTACCTTTGATTTAGTATTACCTTTATTAAAATTATCTATCTATCTATCTATCTATCTATCTATCTATCTATCTATCATCTAACTATTTATTCACTTTACATCCTGGTTGTAGACCACTCCCTTCTCTCCTCTCAGTCCCTCCTTCCTTCCCACATCTCCCCTCCCCTATTTCTCAGAATGGGGGAGCCCCCCTATCCACCTACCCCAGCTCATCTAGTCCCAGGAGGACTGAGTTTGTTCTCTTCCCCTGTGGCCTGATGAGGCAATACCTTTTAATCCAGTTTTTCCCCCTCTCTTTCCTTTTCATCTTTGTCTTCCCTCTGGTCCCTCCTTCCTTCCCTCCCTCATATCTGTCCTTTAGAAAGGGGCTCCCATATCCTAGCTTCATACTCACTATGTAGCAGAGGACGGCTTTGCAGATCTGATCCTGCCTCTGCCACCCTAGCTGGATTAGAGGCATGTGCCACCAAATCCAGGCAACCTGCATTCTAAGAAAACATGCTACCAACTGAGATACATCACTGGCCTCTGTCCCATCTTCACTATCACAGAACTTTAAGAATCTGCCATTGTTACTGAGCAGAGTTACAGAATAGCTACAGATAAAAAATGCATATTGTAATTATTATTAAATAAATGTAAAAAATTAACATCCTATTTTAATAACAAAGATTTTCAACAGAAATAAAAACAAAGTGAAAAAATACTAACAGAAACACCATGTGGGACTGGATGAGAAGAGTAAACCTTTGGAGCAGATCAGGATGTGAGTCTTTGGCCAGGAAAAGAAGGGTCAGAGTCAAGGGAGAACCACAAGGCTTAGGGTAAGACCCTTAGCTTGCTTTGTTTTCACATGAAAGGTCCATGTTAATGTGGTGAACTACAGTTTACAATCCTGATGTAATGGCTGGAAGTGAAAGAGAAGCCATGTGTTCAGGGAGGCGCAACAAAAGCTGCTGTAGAGCAAATGCATAGGACATCAATTGGTGGCATGGGGGCGGGGCAACCTCTCAGCCCCATGGCATCAGACAGTCTGTTTTCAAGACGACTTCACATAACGGTATGAAAATGCCCTTAGTAAAGACGAGAGTCACATTTTAAAGTGCCCTCCCTCATGTGTGGGTCTCTCTCTCTCTTTCCCCCCACTTCTTTCATTAGCTGTAGTACAGCTTAAGATCGGGAATGGAGATACCTATAGAAGTTCTTTTATTGTATAGGATTGTTTTAGTTATTCTGGTTTTTTGTTTTTTCCAAATGAAGTTGAAAATTGTACTTTCAAGGTCTGTAAAGGATTGTGTTGGTATTTTGATGGGAACTGCATAGAATCTATAGATTGCTTTTGATAAGAGGGCCATTTTTACTATGTTAATCCTACTAATCCATGAACATGGGATATCTTTCCTTCTTCTACTATCTTCTTCAATTTCTTTCTTCAGAGACTTGAAGTTCTTGTTATACATTTCTTTCACATGCTTGGTTAGAGTCACAACAAGATACTTTATATTATTTGTGGCTACTGTGAAGGGTATTTTTTCCCTAATTTATTTTTCAGCCCATTTGTTTTTTGCATATGGGAGAGCTACTGACTTTTTGAGTTAATTTTGCGTCCAGCCACTTTGCTGAAGCTGTTTATCGGCTATAGGAGTTCTCTGGTGGAATTTTTTGGATTACTCACATACACTATCATAGCATCTGCAATAGTAATACTTTAACTTCTTCCTTCCCGATTTGTTGTATGCTCTTGATCTCCTTTAGTTGTCTTATTGTTTAGCTAGCTCTTCAAATACTATACTGAAGAGATATGGCAAGAACAGACAGCCTTGTCTCATTTCTGAACTTAGTGGAATTGCTTTGAGTTTCTCTCCATTTAATTTGATGTTGGCTATAGGCTTGCTGTATGTTGCTTTTATTATGTTTGAGTATGTGTCTTTCCAAGACTTTTAATCATGAAGGGATGTTGATTTTTGTAAATGCTTTTTATGCATGTAATGAGATATCATATAATTTTTTTCTTTTAGTTTCTTTAGATGGTGGATTACATTGATGGATTTTCATATGTTGAAACATTCCTGCATCTCTGGGATGAAACCTGCTTCATCATTATGGGTGATGTGTTTGATGTGTTCTTGGATTCAGTTTGCAAGCATCTATGTATTTTAGCATCATGAGGGAGATTGGCCTGAAATTCCCTTTCTTTGTTGACTGTGTGGTTTTGGTATCAGGGTAACTGTGACTTCATAGAATGAGTTTAACAATTGTTTCTATTTTGTGGAATGATTTGAGGAGTGTTGGTATTAGCTCTTCTTTGAAAGTATGGTAGAGTTGTATGCTCAAAACATCTGGCCCTGGGCTTTTGTTGTTGTTGTTGTTGGGAGACTTTTGATGACTGCTTTTATTTTCTTATGGGTTATAAGACTGTTTAAACATTTACCTGGTCTTGATATAGCTTTGGTAAGTGAAATCTACTGAGAAAATTGTCCATTTCCTTTAGGTTTTCCAATTTTGTGGAATATAGGCTTTTGAAGTAATACATAATGATTCTTTTGATTTTCTCAGGGTCTGTTGTTATGTCTCCCTTTTCATTTCTGATTTTTTTTCTTTCTAATTTGGATAGTATCTCTCTGCCTCTTAGCTAGTTTGGCTAGGAGTTTGTCTATCATGTCAATTTTCTCAAAGAACCAGCTCTTGGTTTCATTGATTCTTTGTATTGTTCTCTCTGTTTCCAAGTCATTGATTTCATTCCTGTGTTTTATTATTTCCTCCTGTCTCCTACTCTCGGGTGTGTTTGCTTCTTTTTGTTCTAGACCTTTTAGATGTGCTTTAAAATTGTTAGTATGAGCATTCTCCAATTTCTTTATGAATGCACTTAGTGTAAGAACTTTTCTCTTAGTGCTACTTTCATTGTGTCCCATAAGTTTGGGTATGTTGTGCTTTCATATTCATTGAATTCTAGAAAGTCTTTAATTTCTTCTCTGAACCAATTGTCATTGAGTAGAGAGTTATTCAGTTTCCATGAGTGTGTAGGCTTTTTGCTATTTCTGATGTTGAGATCCAGCTTTAGTCCATGGTGGTCTGATAGGTTACAAGGGATTATTTCAATCTTCTGGTATCAGTTGAGGACTTAGTGACAGACTGTGTGGTCTGTTTTGGAGAAGGTCCTGTGAGGTGCTGAGAAGAAGGTAAATTCTTTTATGTTTAGGTAAAAAGTTCTGTAGATATCTGTTAGGTCCACTTGATTCATGATATTTGTCAGTTTTATTATTTCTCCATTTTGTTTCTGTTTCAATGATCTTTCCATCAGTGAAATTGGGGTGTTGAAGTCTCCCACTACTAATGTATGGGGTTCAATGTGTGATTTAATCTTTAGTAATGTTTTTTTTTTCCAAATGTGGCTGACCTTGCATTTGGGTCATAGATGTTCAGAAATGAGACATCATCTTGATGTATTTTTCCTTTGATAGGTATGAAGTGTCTTTCCCCATCTCTTTTGATTAATTTTGGTTGAAAGTCTATTTTATTAGATACTAGAATGGCTACTCCAGCTTGCTTCTTGGATCTGTTTGCTTACAAAACCTTTTCTAGCCCTTTAATCTGAGGTAATGTGTATCTTTTTTGCTGAGGTGTGTTTCTTGTATGTAGCAGAATGATTGGTCCTGTTTTTGCATCCATTCTGTTAGCCTATATCTTTTTATTCGGGAGTTGAGGCCATTAATGTTGAGAGATGCTAATGACCATTGATTGTTAATTCCTATTATTTTTATGTTGATGGTGGTAGAGAGAGAATGTGTGTGTGTGTGCTTTCTTTCTTTTGATTTTGCTGATGTGGGTTTATTTATTTCCTATGTTTTCCTGGTTGTAGTTAGCCGGTTAGTGTTGGAGATTTCCCTCTAGTACCTTCTGGAGTGCTGGATCTGTGGTTAAGTACTGTTTAAATTTGTTTTTGTCATGAAATATCTTCTTTTTCCATGTAAGGTGATTAAAAGTTTTGCTGAGAGCTTTGGCCCCCTACAAAGATGTAGTTAATGGGAAGCTTAGGCTTGTGGGTACTCCAGTAAGAGAAGCTGGGACTGATCTGACATGAACTCTCTTGCAAACTTTTTGACCACTTCCCCCTGGCAAGATTGCCTTGCCAGGCCATAGAGAAAGAGAACAAGCTCAGTCCTGATGTGATTTGATGAGCTGGGGTGGATGGGAAAGGGGACTCCCATTTTCTGAGGATTAGGGGATAGGGTAGGGAGGAAAGGTGGGGAGGAGGAATGGGACTACAGACAGGATGTAAAGTGAACAAAAAAGAAATAAAAAAAAAATTAAAAGCTGAGTATAATAGTTGGGGCTGACATCTGTGGGCTCGTAGTGTCTGTAAGATATCTGTCCAGGCCCTTCTGACTTACAGTTTCTGTTGAGAAGTTAGGTGTAATTCTGATAGTTCTGCCTTTACATGTGACTTGGCCTTTTGCCCTTGCAGTTTTTAATATTCTTACTTTGTTCTGTACATTTAGTGTTTTGATTATAATGTGATGGAAGGATTTTCTTTTCTGGTCCAATCTGTTTGGTATTCTATAAGCTTCTTGTATGTTTATAGGCATTTTTTCCCCCTTTGGGTTGGGAAAGTTTTTGTCTAAGATTTTGTTGAAAATATTTTCTGGTCTTTGGAACTGGGAGTCTTCTTCTTCTGTTCCTATTATTTGTAGGTTTGGTCTTTTCATAGTGTCCCAGATTTCTTGGATGTTTTGTATCAAGAACGTTTAAGATTTAGCGTTTTCTTTGACATATGTATCAATTTCTTCAATCATATCTTCTACACCTGAGATTCTCTCTTATATTCTGTTGGTGATGCTTGTGTCTGTAGTTCCTGTTCTTTTCCCTAAGTGTTCCATCTCCAGGATTGCCTCAGATTGTGTTTTCTTTATTTCTTCTATATTTGTTTTTTGGTCTTAAATAGTTTTATTCATTTCCTTGTCCTGTTTGAGTGTATTTTCCAATATTTCTTTGATGAATTTATTTTTCTCCTCTAAGACCTCTATCACTTTCATAACCTCAGATTTAAGATCATGTTCTCGTGCTTCAGGTGTGATAGTATCCATAGGGCCTGCTGTGGTAGGATAGTGGGTTTCCAGTGGTGTCATATGGCCCTGGGTTTTGTTGCTTGTGTTCTGACACTGATCTCTAGCCATCTGGTTGTCTCTGGTATTAGCAGGCCTGGTTGTCCCTGATGGTCAGGCAGTTCAGGAATAGGCTGAGAGGGCTCTAAGATGGATGTTATTCAGGACCCCCACAGGCCTCCTCCTTGTTGGCTGGACAATGGGATCAGAGCCTATGTTCAGCTCACCTCTGCTGTCTCTGTTGGCTGTGTCCCTGCTGGGCCAGGTAGATCAGGGGCAGGTGGTGAGAGCTCCAAGCTGCTTGGGCCCCACAGTTTTCCTCTGGATGGAGTGTGATGTGGGTGGAAGCCTGCATACAGCTCACCTCTGCTGGCTCTGCTTTCATGTGGCCTCTTAACGTACAATTCCCTTTAATAAACCATTAACATACTCCTCATTTCCCCATCACCATCACTTGCTTGAACTTTATGGCCCCAATATTCTTTGTTTATTTGCATCTCATATTTGATCTACTTTTCTTTGCCCTAATTGAGTGCTGTAATCCGCTGGCCCATTACTAGTTTCTTGACTTTTACATGTACTCCAGGGTAAACACACAAGCACAAGATTTGAAGATAGCATGTGCGTATGAGAAAGAACACAGAACTTATGCCTTTTGGTGCCTGGGTGACCCCATTAGCTGAGTATAATTTCTTCAAGTTTCATCACTTTGCTTACGAATTTTATGGTTTCATTTTCTTCATGCTGGATAATTTAGTGGTTCTCAACTTCTGTCTCATGACCCCTTTGGGAAGCGGGTGTCAAACGACCTTTTCAAAGAAGTCACATAGCAGATATCCTACATATCAGATAATTACATTATGATCCACAACAGCAGCAAAATTACAGTTATGAAGTAGCAATGAAATAATTGTGTGGTTGGGGTCACCACAGGATGGGGAATGTGTCAAGAGCTGCATCGTTGGGAAGGTTGAGAATGGCTGCATTACTGTCACATGTACTGCAGTGACAAGGTCCATGGGCATGCAAGCATCTGTGTGATGAGATAAACGCTGGATTGTGCTCAGGGCAGGTTCTTTGTTAGGTCATATGGTAGTTCTAGTTGTTGTTGTTGTTTGCTTGTTTTGAGAAACACTCAGACTAATTTTCACAGTAGCTGTACTAACTGCCTGTAGAGTATAATTAACACTCTAAGCAACAGTATGTCAGAATGTCACCATCATCTCATCCATTCCAGCATTTGCTGTCACTTTCAGTTTTGGCAGTGGGCATTTTGACTGGTGTGAGATGGAATCCTAGTTTTAGCTGTATGTCCCTAATATTTAAGGATTCCTTTGTTGCAAAGGTCTTTTTTTTAATTATTATTTTTAGTTTCACAAGATCCCATTTCTCAAATTCCCTGGACTACTGAAGTCCTGTTCAGAAATTTCTTCCCCGTATCTGTAAGTTGAAGTATCCATACTTCTTCCCCTAGCAGTTTTAGAGCATCATGTCCTATGTTGAGGTCCCTCATCCATTCAGAGTTTAGCTTTAGTCAGGTTAGAGGTCTACAGCACCCCCTTGCTCCTGTGCAAGAAGAATTTCATTTTGAAAAGGAATTTGTCTTTAGATAGACCATTTAGTTCTTCCTCATAGCCACAAGTGCTCTATATGTAAATGCTCCAGAGGGCAGAACTGCAGACCTCCCGTGTTACCTGGAGGGCATGGTTGATTTCCCGACTCTCCCGCTATGTACTACTGAGTGTAGGTAAGAAAGCTGGACAGCGGAAGAATGGGAATATGGCTCAGTGGGTAGCGTGCCTCTTGCACAAGCAAGAAGACATGAGTTCATACCTCTAGCACTCAGATGGTATATACCTATAACCTCAATTACTGGATGCTAGAGACTGGAGGATCCAGTGCTTGCTAGCCAGTTGTTCTAACTGCAAAAATGTCCAGCCCCAGGTTCAGAAAGAGGATGCTCTCTCAGAAAGGTAAGGTGAAGAGTGATAGAGGAAAGATAGCCACTGTTGACCTCTGCCCTTCACACTTGCATGGGTGAGCTCATTCATATGTACACACATACACATATGTGTGTTCACATACACTTACACATCAGCACATGTATGCCCAAGTTTGTGTGTTAGCGAGAGGTCAATAATGTTAGTCACTCATTAAACTTAGGGCTAGAATACTGTAATAATCTTTGGTCTTGGGTTCCTTAGTAACCACAGTATAGGAGTCACACATTAAAAGGTTATTTGGTGCTTTACGTACTGTGAACAGAGTGTGTACACAGTGAAGTCATTGGATTACAGTGTGAGAATGAGCCAAACAGGGCTGTGTCAAACCACCTTTGTCCAATTAGAATACCCTGAACTGTGTGTGAGACTTTAAAATAGTAGGATGAAATTGGAACAATTTGATGATTAATTCATGGTCATCCATGAAGCTTTCTAGTCAAGGTTCCATGAAAGGTCATTTGTGTCTCTCCTTTCAATTTAAAATAATGAGTGTGCAGCATACACCTTCTTTGGAAGGACGTTCAGAGTAGTTTCATGCAAATAAAATGAATTCAGGCATTTGTTCAGATGAGGCCAGATGTTTTCCCAGGAGTCTCACATTCCTGACCACAAGCTAGTGTCTGCCAGATTTGAGTTCTCAAAAACCAAACACTCTGAGCTTAATACAGATTCAATTAGAATGAGAAAAGTAATTACCCAGGATTTACTGTGGCCAGCAGAGAAGAGCCTGCCTCATACTCAGGGGTGCTGCTAAGGAGCAGTTCTTGGAGGAGCAGTTGTTTGTCTTGAGGCTGGGAAGGCTCCCACAGAGCTAGCTCTATCTTCCAGCTAGTGCTGCACTTCCTGTCTTCCTATTCTCTAAAGGTCCACTTGAGACAACAGCTGGATGGGCCTAAAGAATAACTTCTGTAACAAAAACTGCCTAACAGGACATGTGCTCTGTTCATCTGCAAAAATAAGCACTGACTGATCAGCCAAAAATAGCTGTGCTGGGCAGGAGGGCAGGCAGGGGCCATGCTGGCCCAGCAGGACTGGGGCAGCCTTGGTCAAGAAAAGTATACTGTGGGTTCAAAGTATTTTCTACTCTTCTTCTGACCTTTTTGTTTGTTTGTTTCCAAAGGAATTTGGCAGGGAGGAGAGGGTGATGAGCTCAGTTTTGCTGCACATTGATTCATTTATTTACCAGAGTTAAGAGCTGAGCTCACGTCCTGAAGATTTTCTGCAGCGTTGTCCAGAGGAACCACACCGATAGAGGAGTGTCGGGCTACATTGAACACCCATGTAAATCAAGCTTTCTTTTCATGTAGTTTTTGTGCTTTAGGTTAAATTCAAACCTTACTCTATGGAAATAAGAAGCCAGAATTTAGGCCTGAGAATGTAGCTTCGCTGGTAGAATGCCTAGCATGTACAAAGTTCTGTGTTCCCTAGGAAACTGGGCACAGTGGTACATGACTGTAGTCCTAGCACTCAGGAGGTGGAGACAGGAGGGTCAGAGGTTCAAGTCTATCCTTGACTATATAGCAATCAAGGCCTTGAGAAACTATGGAAAACACTGTGTACAAATCAGAATTAAGCTTCACCTGCAGAAGTCATCAATTCTTTGTCTCAGTACAGAGCATTAGAACTGGGAAAGATGTCTGATTTAAGTGTCTGGTTTTATGAACAGGCGACTAAAGGACTTTACCAGGCCACACAACCCTTGACATCTCTCCCCAGTGCTGTAGCTTCATGCAGACTCTTAGTCCCTCCCTTGTGAAAGAGAACAGCTCAATCTTCTTTGCAGTTTCCCTAGAGCCTGTGGCTTAGTGTTTAGTTATCAAGAGGCAGAGAAGAGGAGGCAGCAGGGCCCTCACCCACATGCAGATTGAATTAGGTTTTCTGGCTTTCATTTCATTGTTCATTCAGACATGCCAGCAGACCTTTATAGTGGCAAACCAATAGTTTCATGTAAAATCATTTGAAAAAGAAAAGCAAGTTTAAGGAAAAATTTGTAATAAGAACATTCTAAATAAAATTAGAAGCTTGCTCTATGGAACAATCTCTTCTTACCGAACAAAGATGAGAAGAGGGCCTAGCTGGTAAATTTTTGTCATATAAGGGTCTAAGTGCGGTCCTCAGAAAGTGTGTAAAATGCCAGGTACTATGGTGGACTTCTGATCTCAATGTTAGGGGTGCAGGACATTGGGGGCTTGGTCAGCTAGTGTATTAGCTACTTTTCTGTCGCTGTGATCAGACATCACAACCAATGAGAAGTTGAGTTTATTTTGGTTTACCACTCCAGAAGAGTGAGAGTTCATCATGGAGGTATGGAAGAAAGTGGCAGGCACAGTAGGAGGAGCAGGAAGCTGAGAGAACGGAAGAGCAATGTGGATAGGATCTCTCAGAACCCTCCCACCCTCTCCAGCAAGGCTGCGCCTCCTAAGCATCCCCAAACAGCAGCAGAAAGCAGAGACCAGCTGTTCAATTGTTGTCCCACGAGGAGACATTTCATTCAACTCGCCACAGCCAGTAGCCATATCAGTGTGCTTCAGGCGCAGGGAGCGACTCTGTCTCAAAGATAAGATGGAAAGAAAGGAAGAGGAGAGGTTCACCGTCCCTTAAATGCGCCTGCACACACATGAGCATGTCCACATATGAATGCACAGATGTGTTCACACATGTATACTTGGGCATACACACACTCTAGATAAAAAGATGCTGGTAAGCAAATGTATCATTTATCAAGAAGACAGACATTTCCAAGGAAACCAGAGGAGGAAGCTGGGGTGAAATGTTTATTCAGGCTTGGCAAGTGCTTTGTAGGAAAGCTTTCACCATAATAGACTGAGACTTGACTGTCTATCATCTTGGTTTTGCCCTAATTTCATAGCTGAGAACACAGAACTCCACTGAGCTGAGTGACCCGAGGTCACAAAGCCATTAGGTCACAAGGGTGTTGGCTTTACACTTACAGTGTCCCCTCAGCTGCCGGACCAGGCAATGCATTCTGGATTTTTATAGATATGATCTACATGAACATGACAATGGCAGATACATTTCTTTCTTAGGTCAAGAGAGCTGTGGTTTCACCAGGGTATCAGAAGGAGTTTGAAATTGAAAGTCCGTGAATGTTTTATTAAAGGTCAAGATTATCCTCTCCTGCATTCAGTCGGGCTGCCTTTCTGAGGACCTGAATTTTTAAGTTATACTAAAACTACTTCATTGTGGTTTACAGTTTAGTCAGGTTTCCCCGTGGAGGGTAAGTCTCAGTAAGAATTGGAACCAAACTACAATCTTTGCCTAATCTCAGCTTTCATTTAAAGTTTGTCTATGAAATATGAATTTGTGAATGGGAGCTGATGGCTGGGACCTGGGGAGTTACAAGCTATTGAGTGAGCTGTCACATTTCCATAGCCTGATGTAGGTCCCG
The DNA here is from genome assembly GCA_028658305.1 of Pachyuromys duprasi. Lineage (NCBI taxonomy): Eukaryota > Metazoa > Chordata > Mammalia > Rodentia > Muridae > Pachyuromys > Pachyuromys duprasi. The sequence goes on from CM053760.1 coordinate 74,275,788, forward strand.
GAAGACGGCCATGCCTGGAATTTTCAGGGCTGAAATGATGATGGGAGAGAGATGCAGAGAGAAGTTGTGGCAGTCCAGTCCAGAGAAAGGTTCTAAGGGCAACAGACTGACAGGAGGTGAGATTCATGACTCTATGAAGAAATATGTAGAGTGGTAGATAGTGTTAGAACAAAAGGAAGTTTTAAAAAAAGGAACCTGCAAGGCATAGGGAATTTCAGGATCAGAACACTTTCTCACAGATTAACTGACTCACAGATGACGAAATAAAAAAAAAAAATACAGTCAGACATCAATCATGGCAGTCCAGTAGCTGGGATGCTGAAATGAGCAAATGTTTAAATCTTTACCTCCACTACCTTCTGTCTTGACTTCAGAATACCAAGTTCAGAGCAGTAAACTGATCAGTCTTTGTGAAGCCTGTTGTATGTGTGTGTGTGCACACATGTCTGCTTGTGAAGTAAGCATTCTACCATCTGAGCTATACCCTCAGCCATTATTTTTATAGCTGGGATTTATGACAGGAGAGCATACCTGTAGCTCTTAATGATTCAGCTTTTTAAAACCCAGCATGTGGCATTTTCCCCTGGAAATGTTCATCTGAGGGCTTTTAGCACGGTGGTCCTTTTGAATCTTGGTAACGAAGAAGGTAGGGGAGGTCAAGAAAACCAACGCAGAGGCAGAGGCGGTAGAACTGGTACAGCTCAGCTTGGGGAAGCGCTGGGGCTCCTGGTTATTCTCCTTGCTGTGAAAGAACTGGTGTTACTCCTGTCCCCAAAGCATGAAGCCTTTGTGTAAATGAGCTTTGCTCTTTAGTCTGGCATCGCTCTGTCCGCACCCTGATTCTGGTCACTCACAAGAATGACTTGTCATTCTATGCCCCGTGCTTTCTTTATGGAGGACAGGGTAACTCTAGAAGGATGCAGTTGACGTCTGTACTGCCCTGCACCAGTGTGCCCTGCTGTTCAAGACCTCTGGATTTCTCCAGCGACACTACGAAAAATAGCCTACATTCCCTACAGTGACGACTCACTAAATATGCTGACCTCTTTCCAGCTTTGCAGATCTCTCATCAACTCTGGTCAATTCAGGATGGTTGGTCCTGGCTGGGTGTTGGGAGGAAAGCAACCAATTTGAAGCAACTCACGCAGACACATAAAGGGCCTGGCAATGTCTGAACTCTCCCGGAGCTGGTTGCATTTTTTTTCTTTTTCTTTTTTTTAAGATTTCTTATTATTGGAGGGGAAAAGCATGTTCTGGTGATGACTGCAGCCAGAGCAAAATGAAACTCCAGACACAGCAGGGAACAGATATTTTTGGGCTAGTGGAGGTCACCTCATTCTGTGTCCCTGTCCCTTGCCAACTCCATGCTGTCTTGTCCTTTTCAGACTCTGCCTTTTCTATACTTCTGAACCTTTGGTTTCTCTAAAGCTTCTGCCTACTCAGAATGGCTTTTGGGGCAGCAGAATCAGAAATTCCAGGCGGGAAGAGAGGAGGGAAGAAGGACATTGCGAAGGCTTTTCAGGTTTCTTTGTCATCTACAGGCAGGAGGTCCTGAAGCATTTTTGACACCTATTTCAATATTGTAGTGATAGCCATATGGTTATTTAGATGCAAATTATATGGTCTATTGGCAGGGAGAATATACATCAAGATTATGAAGATTAATAAAGGCCAGTGAAGTAAGTTGGGTCTTGTTTATTTTTATTTTTGACACCTTCGTTTATATACTATGCTGGCCTGGGATTCACCAAGCAGCTGAGGATGACCTTGACCTCTTGCCACCATTTGCCAAGAGCTGTGATTATTCATGAGAACCACCACAAGGGTTTATGTAAGGCTTTGGGCACACTAGATGAACATCCAACCAACAGAGATAATCCAGGGCAGAAGCAACTTTTGTGAAAATGATGAATTTACTTTCTTTCCACAGGACAAGCCTTTTGTGTTTAAGTTAGCATTCATCTACAATACTTTTATCTTCCCTCATTTTACACATAAAAAAACCAAATTGTGAAAGGTAAATGCAGCAGCTTCTATGGTTGCTCTTGCTGGCTTTCCTCTGCAGAGCTGAAACAATGAGAAGGGAGAGGTGCTGAGGAAGGTGTCCCTGGCTAACTTGAAAATCAGTTCCTTCCCAGAGGCTGAAATTAAGTTTGTGGGTAGAGCAGAGCAGACTCACTAAGTTGCATGAGGAGGAACCCAAAGGCAGTTTGTTCCACAGAGGGTGCTCAGCTCCGTGAGAAGGGATCTGAGCACCCCGTTTGCCTCCGAAGTAACTGCAGGCTGTGAGAATGGCCCTGGAGAGGCTGCTTCTCAGCCCACAGTGTTCAGGGCTGTGCACATCACAAGATGCCTCCTCCGCTGCCTTTAGAGCCCCTTTCAACTTTGAAACATCTGCTGGCTGGAGATGTGGCCAGGTTGGCAGGGTGTTTACCTAGACTGCAGGAAAGCCTAGGCTTCACCCTCAGAGTTGAACAGTCCAGGGGTGATAGAACTGGGTTGTAATGGCAGCTGGAGGCAGATAGAGGCATGTCATTCCAAGGTCACTGTGGGCTACTTAAAACCCAGCCTCAAAACAAACAAACATAAACCAATAAATAAAATCTACATTTGTGAATAAATGTACACTCTTTAGCTCACAGTGGATGTTAGTCCTGAATAGCTGTTTAAACGTGTTGTAGACTGTGCCCACAGACGTGACATCATTTCCTCCTGCCTGACAGTTTCTTTTTAGTGTGACTTTCTTCCCTACTCCATCTTTCCTTGGTCAGAACCAATTGAACTTTTCCCTCTAGGCTGGAAAATTTCCTCATGCTCATCCCATGCTCCATCTTCTTGTAGCTGGGACGCAGTGCCGGGAGGAGTGTGAAGGCTCCAAAGCCAGACCCCGAGGATTCCACGCCCTCTGCGAAGTGCAGATCACTGGACAAATGCTTTCATGCCTGCTGGGGACATCCCTGAAATGGGTGAAAATATTAAATTAAGATTTTTTTTCTGTGCCCCCAGCAAAAGCAGTTACGGAACTAGTTAAACGTCAGGGTTGCTGCGGCCTAAGTTTTAATTCTGATCTGAGGGTGTTCTCGGGACATTTGCCTTCCTCTTAATAATGCGTTTTAATGACATCACACAATTCTTGGTCTTCTGTGCCGTCTTCCTTTTACAGCCCCCATTCCCCGGGGAGGGGGTCCTTGAGTTTCACTTCTTTGCAGGTTCTTGTTTTGAATTAACTATCACTGTAAAGAAACTCATAAAGAGCAAACTATTTTCACTGCTTGGTGCTGGATCACGTGATACCCAGCTGGTCCGAAGCCTCTGCGGTAAGCAGCGATGATTTGGAAAGTGTGCAGGTATCTGGCCCCTCGGCTGTGGAGGAGACTCAAACATACACATGATTGTTCACAAGTTTTCAGCATTTTAATTTTACTACTGGTATTGCAAATTTTCCACTGATTCTTGCCAGATGTGACTTCTTAAGTATTTGTTTGAAGTTGTTCCGTTAAATAACACCAGTAACTTAATCTTTGTGTGTGTGCATTTAGGGAATTTAAAGACAACTTTTAAGTGTTTGCCTAATATTTCAACTAAACACATTTTAAGAAATTTACACGTGTAGTTTACAGCCTCTCTATGAACCTACACAATCTTTGCTGTGAAAAACTCTCAACTCTGAGTAAACCAAATACACCAAGAAGTTTCCTGAGGTGGAGTAAGGGCTTGCCAGGCTCAAGCCAGGCATGGCCGCCAATAATCCAGCATGTGGTCATTGGCAGAGGGTCAGCTGTTAGGACTTAGTGTAGGACAGCTGAACCCAGCACCTGAAGGGCACAGAGAGATAAAAAGCCTGGTCTCTGTGAAGGGTGAGAAGTGAGTCAGATGCCTTCCCTCACCTCAGGTCATGGAAGCACTTACTAAGTCAGCTATGCAAACTTCGCCAACTCCATGGAGTTTGTGCACATCTTCCCTGCCATTTGTGAACTTTTATGGCTTTTGGTGGTGATCTGGATTAAATTTCCACCAATTAAGTTTCCACAGCTCTAGTAACCTTGTCCTTATTTGAGTTCTGAGAGCCACCTCTTCCCAGAGGGCCATGGTAGAAAGTTAATGATCACATACTAGACCTTCCCTAGTCTTCAGGTAAATTAGGAAACCCCTTGGTTTCTGGTTTCCCTCTGCAGGAATCTTCACATCCGCCTGGCACAGGACAAATGCAGGAGCCTCTGTCATGTGTTGTGCATGCCTCTACGTTTGGAGATCAAAGCTACCTGCAATACGTCTAACAGGAACTGAAGTCTGTGTGCAGGCCTGGGTTAGCATCCGGGATTACCACTCACTGGAAAGTGTTAAGGCCAACTGTTTTCAATCTACACTTGTGTAAAAAGAAGGTTGGGGTTTTTGTTCTTTTGATTTTTACATTTATTGGTGTGAATATGTATGCACACATAGTACAGCACACACTGTGGCACACAGGTGGGCCTCAGAGGACAACTTTCAGCAGTTTGTTCTTTCCTTAACCATGCAGATCTTGGGGGTGAAAATCAGGTCCTTGGGCTTGGTAGTAAGCAAATAGCCTACCACCTGACAGCTGAAGTTAGTTTTCCTGAGCTCTGTATTTACTTAAATGAAGCAAGACAATTAAAATTTTACTGAAAATATTTTTTATAGAAAGTGATAATAAGAGAGAGTTAAAACAATTAGGTACATTTTTTACTTTTTTAACTTGTTTTGTGTGGATGGGTCTGTACACATGAGTGCACAGGCCTGGGGGTTGAAAGAGTGTGCCTTTGTCTCTTGGAGATGGGTTTGTGTGGCTTGTGGGCTACCTGAGGTGGGTGCTCTGAACTTAACTTGGGTACTCTACAAGAACAACGTGTGATCTTAACCTCTTCACCACCTCCCCAGCCCCAATTAATTTCTTTTTGTTTAAATATTTTTCCACCATCTCACAAATGCGCTTGAAAAATTGTGGGAAATACAGTTAGAGCCCCAACTGTGTTTTTCCCCTCTGAAATTAGAGGGGATCCATTTCAAGTTCATTCCTTTGAAATTGTGACGGTTATAGTGAATGAAAACTGATGATTAAGCTTACACCTGGAAAGGGCATCTGCCGCCAGCTGGGTGGGAGCATCTTCTCACACTTGTGCAGCACAGGTCACCTTAAAGGAGCAGCCCTCCCCAGGAGAGTGGGTCCCTGAAGCTCACATCACTTAGGCTCTCAGCCTTGTCTCCCTGCTGCAGTGTAACTCGCACCCTTTGTGTGTATGTGTACACTTGCTACAAACTTCTTCCAAGGTTTTCCTCAAGAAGAAACCCGGGACAATAACCTTCTGAGATTTCTTTTACTGGAAAACATTTTCAATGTTTATAATTTTGTATTTATATAAAATTATACGGTATGTTTGTTTGAGGGTCTCTGGTTGACCTAGAGCTTTGACAAGTGTGCTCTTTGACACCGTGAAGATGGCTCAGTGGTTAAAAGACTCACTGTTTTTGCAAAGGACCCAGATTTGTTCTGCAAGCTGATTTTGAAGAAGTGTTTCATTACTGTTTGCACTGCATAATGATGCCATTGAGGACACGTTCTCAGCATGTCATTGTGTTGTATTGTATTGATGCCAGCGTCTGACACCTGGAGAACTGAGCTGAATGGCTCCACCAATCATTCCTCTTCAAATTGCTTAAAGTTAATGGCAGCGGTTTACATTTTTTAAAAATGAAAGCATATAATCTCTGAGTGCAAAACTTCAATGGGAAATAACAATTTCCATGGAATACTGTAAAAAAGTATTGATACTTTTTTTTTTCCTTAAAACGGTCCATATGAACTTTTGGAATCATCAAAATCCAAGCTATTTAATTGCAGTTATACATGGCAAAGAACACACTGAAAGCCCTGAAGGAGGACTGATTTTACATAAACCTTCTCACTAGACAGATAACGTAGTAGGCAAAGCACTTGCTTTGAAAGTGTGATGATCCGAGCCCCCAAAATCCAGCTGCAAAGCTGGCTTGGTGCCACACACCTGCCATCCCAGCAATGGTGATGGGAAGCACAGGCAGGCAAACTGATAGAAGCCTCAGACCACCTCCCTAGTCTAGCTCACTTGCCTAAACTACAGACCAATGAGAGATCCTGTATCAAGGACCAACACTGGAGCCTGTCCTCTGACTTTCACATTCCTGTACATTCATGCACACAATTATCCACATATTGTGCACCACAGACACAGACACACACACACCAACAAAAAATACAAGCAAATAAACACATAGGTGACAACCCCTAGGAAAACCTCACAAGTCCATGATTTTGTAGGCAGAGCAATGTGGTTCCACTGTTCAGTGTTCAGAACACCAAGTCTTTTCTTTACCGAAGTTTTGAGGACTACCCTGTCCCTGTCTATGACTTTCAGACTGCCTTATTATTTCTATTCCATATGGTCAAAACAAAACAAGAAAACCTTATTCCTTAGGACATCTTAAAACTGTATGTGTTAAACCTTCCTGTGAAACAGAGGAAGTAGAAGCTCATGGGAACAAGGCTGTGATTGCATACAATGTTTTCTTTCAGGGAGTGGAGTCCACCGTGTACTGGATTTGAATCCATGTTTAAGCTGTCATCACTATTCAAGGGCACTTCACAGGGGAAGCTGGAGGTAGGCAGTGTCCATCACAACTGCCTCCTCCAACAAAGAGGGGCACACATAAACAGAAAGCCCCCGGAGCCTGCAGGAGCCTTGTGTAATTATCCACAGACACCTTAACTTCCCCTTTTCATCATGCCCGTGAGGACAGCCTATCTCCAAGTCAGGTGGATTCTGGTCCCAAGGTTGGAATGCTCCTGTTCTCTTTGCTGTTATCAGCAAAGCACCCAAGCTGGGCTCTGAGTATTAGAGAACTCAGGCCTTCCGAAGCAAAGAAGGCCATGAGCACAGCAGGAATATGCTCACTCTTGCCACTGCCAAGGTTCAAGGTAGCCTGACAAAGGTTGTGTGGCGTGGGGTTACACATTAACTAAGTCCTACTCTCGGACCACAGAAAAAGTGACCCCAAAGTTATATATGGCCTTCTCCTTTGCCTCAGCACATAGCACAGATCACATATTAACTAGGCCTGCTTCCTTGCCTGTGAGATCCTCCCTGCCCTCAGAACCTTTCAGAGCAGACCTCTAGCCTTTCCTGGCAGGGCTGGAACCTCCTTAGACTCTCCAGCCGACTGCTGTTCGCTGTTGTTAGTACATCTCTTGTCTTGCTCGTAGGATGATCTGGCTCAGTGCCTCTCTCTAGTCCCACCGCTTTTCTTCTCCATAACTCCAACACTGGAGACCCATCTAGTCTTCACACTGGGCTTTCCAATGGTGCAGCTTCCATTCTAAACTATGGAAGATGATGTAGAAACTGTAACGATGCCGTCCTCACTCTAGTTTCCGCCTCCTGGGTGTCTCAATGACATCCAGCTGCTCAGAGGAGGGACTCTGGCCCTCAGCAGCCTTGGTTATACTCCCGCTCACAGCGGAGCCCTCTGTCCAGGTCTTCTGGAGAATGGCAGCACAGCTTAGAGAATCCTTTGGGTACAAGTCTGTGAGCTGGTGGGCTGAGCTCAGTAAAGCCAGATGTTAGCATGCATTGTCTTCCTCACTGACTGACTCACAGGAAACTCAACCTGTGCACCTGAATCTGATCCTTTTGAGTAGGTGCTTCAGGACTGTTGGAGCCATTTCTGTACGGAAGAAGAAAAGTGCCTTGGTGAGAGTGTGCATTTTGATTAGGTGCCTGTGTGCAATGTATTGCCATTAATAAGTGATGTGATTTCAAAAGCCCCCCTCCACACCACCACACCTGCTTTTATGGAGGCAGAGGTCCATGCTATAGCCATTACAGGCCTGGAACTAGATACGTAGACCAGGATGGTCTGTATTTTCTCTCTAGTGGAATCTCAATAACATTTTATGAATGAAATAAGTTAGATTTCATATGTGTTTTCACAGTAGCAATTGGCAGGAGTATTAGTTACTTTTGTTTCACTGTGACAAAATGCTGAACACAGTGATTTAGAAGGAGGAAGGGTATATTCTGCTCATAGTTTCAGAGGACTTGGCTCCTGACAGTGGAGGCTCATGGCTGAGCACAGGCTGGTGCCCAGGAGGCAGAGAAAGGGGGATGCAGACTGTGGCTCACTGCCTTTCTCCTCTCCCTTTATTTCCTCACTGCTCCTGACTGGAAACTTCCTCACGGATACACCCACAGGCACTCCACCCTTCCACAAGCAACTTCCAAGCAGCAAGGGACAGTGAAGGTCAGTCCTCCAAGGAAGCCTTGGTGCTAGCGCCTTGGCTGCAAAGATGGCTCCCGACAGTTTTCATAATGGTGATTTTAAATGTAACTTTGGAAATCAGATTTTAGGCTGTGGCTTTCTTACCAGTTGATGGATGAGTTTCAGGTGATCTTAATAATCACCACCTGGTCTCCAGGCAGCAACTTTCTCACTCAGGGTCTGGTGAAGCCTCCAGCAAAATTAACATTTACTGTGATGGTAGTTTATGTACAGCCAGCAGTCCTTGTATACAGAGCCTCCATAAAGGATGTTAAAACAGCAATGCTCAAGGCCTGAACAAGCACAGCCTTCAAAAGTAGCCTCACTCCTTCCCCAGGCACAAATGCAGTTTTCTACAAATCTCACAACTAAGACCATAAACTTGGTCAACAGTAACACATGTCCAAACCTCCTATGCAAACTGGTTTTACCTTCTCATTTGTGGACTTTAGTTTCTGGCTTACTGAAAAACAGAGACAGAGTTCCTCTACAGCGGCTGAACAATACCCTCAGAAGCCACTCAGTTCATAGACATGTCCACTACAAAGTCACTCCCGTGCCTCCCTCTTGGGGAAGGCCCTACCCTAGCTTTTAGAAATGGGTTGTCTTTTTCCCAAGTGCCTCTCTGCCTATTAACCCCATGCTCAAATCTATGTTTAAATCTCTTTTCAGCTGCGCTTCATACTGGCTCATTGTGAAATTCTTTTCTCAAGGCCGCTGAAGAGACTAGGAGGCCAAAGGAGGCTGGATCATGGAGCTGTTTCTGGCCCCACCCCACTGCCAGTGACTGATAGATCTTGGGTAATCCCACGTGGAGCCTGAAACAATGAGCTGGGCTCCTGGCTTCTAAACTTGAGGTGTCTCAGACCGAGGTAAAAACCCATGTCATGGTACCCTTCAATTTAATGCTTTTTAGCCTGTGAATCCTCTCATTTTAATCCAATCCATGGTTATGGATAGTTCACAGGAGATAGCAAACAATGTCCTTTCAGCTTGGATTACATTTTAACAGCGTATTAATTAAATTTCAAGATACCAAAAAAAAAAAAAATGTCCCCAGAGTCATAGAGACTATTATTACTGGGATGAGAATTCAGAGCACAGGCTATCCTTCATTCTGATACTTTAAGCAAAAAGCCTCATGGGCCCTCTGCTTCCAGACTGCCAGGAATAAGGAGAGGAAGTGAGTCTATAGGGAAAAGCCTGTGCTTTCAAACTGAGTCACTTTATTATCCACAGCAGGACCAATGCTGTGTTTCCAGTGTTCTTTGGCACTGTAGCTGGGAGATTTCTGTCTTTTCAGTTATTTGTAAAGTAATCCTCTCACTGTGGGGCCCTCACCCCACAGTGACCTCAGCCTTCACCTTCACGGATAGATAAACAACAGCAGCAGCAACAACAAACTCGTATTGTTTCCCTAGTGCAGGAGACAAGGAGAAAAGAGGGTCTCTGGAGAGCTCTGGCTAGCTGGTTTTGCCAAATGGCAAACTCCAGCCTCCTTCAGGGAGAAAAACCCTGTTTCAAAAAATAAGGTAGAGTGAAAGAGGAAGTCACACTGACTTCTAGCCTCTGCAAGCACACACACATGGTGGGAACATAGAAGGGTAAATAGATAGTTAGGAATGCTTGGTTTATAAAATGTGTCTGCCTTTGATTTTTAAATGATTTTAGTTGAGCTCATTTAGTAGGACAAATGTAAATCAAGTTAGAGCTGAGAATTCTCCTCTCCTTATTCTGTCCATCAGAATTTATGGCTGCCATGGTAGCGACGTGACAGCGTGATTTAGCACTTGATGCGCCAACATGAAGATTTTGACCTTAAAAGATTCTCTGCATGTGTACCTTTCACTGTTTTTCCTTCCACTGGCATACATTAACTACACACACCAAGGTTTCAGTGTGACGTCTTCACACATGTGTAAAATGTACTTTGATCATTTTAACCTTAATCACCTACCTCTCTTGTCCTCTTCTTCCTACCAACATCTTTCTTCTTCCTAGCTAGTTCCTCTTCATGCTGTGTGTGTGTATGTATGTGTGTATAACAGTTTAACTGGGGTTGCTTTCAAGAGTATTCAAGGTTATTTACAGTAGCATGAGCAACTCACCAGTCGCTACGCTGATAATGAAAAACGTCTTCTTTCACCCAGTCACCACCACAGGCCTATAAACCCTTAGGGAGGGGTAGATGCATTTGACTTTGTCTAAATTCTGTTGGTTGTGAGACTGCTATTAACTTACCCAGCTTCCTGTCTGGTTTTGTTACTCCATTAAAGTGCTCAGTTTTAACTGCCTGCCGGTGATCTGCTAACCGCCTCTCTCTGAGAGGCATGGAAAGGCTGAAGCACCAGCCTTTGGGTCGTTTCGGGGTGGTGGGGTATGTGTGGGGGAATTAGTGATTTCTTTCCATCTTTGGGGATATGCTCAGCGCTGGGTAAAATTTTCATTATTATTCTAAAAGAAGGGTGTTTTGAAATTAATAAAAACCTAACTCAACAAAATGAGTTTTGCTAATTACAAAGCTGTGTTTACCCAGTGTTAACACCTGTCGAATACCAAACAAACATCTTGATGTTAACCCAGGAAGTGCCACCTGGCTGATTGCAGAGATACTTCATGAGGCATAAACAAGAAAGCAAAAATAATTATTACTTATTTGGTTTGAATTAAGAATTATTCTCATTTCCATTAACTTCAAATGAGATTTATTTTCAAAGTCAAACTGTCCAGAGAAAATTTTCAGTGGTTTGGGGGCAGCGATTTTCTGAGAAGCTTTGGGAGGATGTTTAATTTCAGCTTGTGTTATTTCTACTAATATTTAAAACTGTGAATGTTAATTGCTTCAAGCCCTCACCTTCGTCTTTTCTAAGATGTGGTATGCAGAGGAATATTTTGTGGCGAGTGGACCTTGCAAACAGTTCCAAGCCTGTCTCAGACACTGGAGTATACTTTTTCCCACAATAGGTGCATGTTTAATTATTACCTGTAGTTCGTTCTTCACTAAGAATTCACACTGGAACAGTTTGGTTGCATAATAAAGGGTGAAAATTATGCTGGATGTTTTGTAAGATGAAACACTTTTCTATATTTTCCCAGTCTTTGGGTGGAGCCTAAGCCTCATTCTTGAGAGCAGGCCCTCTACTATCCTTCCCCTTCTATCCCAAATCTTAAGGATTATTTTTTTTTTTTTAAGGGAAGACACAGGTATACCTGCTATCATGTTAGGTAAAACCCACCTGGTTCTGAGTTATCAGGCATAACCACTGTGGTCCTTTTAAATTATATTGGGAGGTTCTTTGTATATCTTCACTCAAAAGCTGGGGTCAGTTACTCCCTCCTGCTGTGGAAGGAACTTAGTGTGTCATTTCTAATAAAGGGAAATGGTTGTGGTGGATCAGTGTGACCTCTAAGTCAAGTAAGAGAAGGTGGTCCAGATTCTGCTGTGGTCTGTGAGAACTTGGGATGCAGGCTTTGCTTTGGGAGTAGCACTGTTCCTGAAGTCAGGGGATCTACTGCCCTGATCATAGCTGACTCTGGAGACAGATCCCACAAATTTGCATGGAGAGAGAAGGAAGTTCCTGGGGACTCTAGCTGACCAATATATCTAACCTGGCACCAGACCAAAGAGAGATGCCTGGGTGTGTCCCCAACCCCAGCTATTACTAACTACATCCTCTGGAGTGTCCCTCAGCCATGCTGCTCTAGAAGTCCCACCTTGTAGAACTTGAGGTGTGACAAAATGTGTCCATGGTTAACTTCACAAAGGTTTGGTTAGGCCGTTCAATAACTTAGACATCTAAGGAGACTACTCCAAGTGGCATGGGTAACTGCAGAGAAGATTAAGTGCTAAACTAAAGTGTGCAAACTTGCAATGGTCAGGTGATTAGACAGTGGTTTTTGTTTCTTTTGTTTGTTTATGTTTTTTCAAGACAGGTTTCTCTGTGTAGCCCTGGCTGTCCTGGAACTCACTCAGTAGACTAGGCTGGTCTCAAACTCACAGAGATCTGCCTGTCTCTGCCTTCCAAGTGCTGGGATTCAAGGCGTGAGCCATCACAGCCTGTTTCTTTGTTTTTAAGACAGGGTTTTATGTAGCCCAAGCTGGCCTTAAGCTCACTATGCAGCCAGGGTGATTTTGATCTTCTGATGCTTCAGCATGTGATACCACATGCCTCCTCCTCCTCCTTCTGTTACTGGTTTTTATTCAGCATATTTTCTGATGCCTCTTTTCCGGGACTGCCAGGCAAGGTGATGTGAACCTGGCATTGCCTTACAGCTGGCTGGGCCAGTCGGCAACAGCAGCTGCCAGGCACAGGCCCCAGCTAGCAGTGTCCTGTCATCAGTGAACATGTATGTGCCTATCAGGTGTGTGGTTTCCCTTTTTTTTTTCTCAAGGGCTGAAAAGTACTGTTGTAGTATTGTAAATAGTGGTTATCAAGCTTTAAGACAGACAGAACCCTAACAATACATAAGCCCCAAAGAAAAGGCAAGGGAGGCTAGGAGGGAGGAAGGGAGGAAGAGAGAGAAAGAGAGAGGGGAGTATGAGAAGGAGGAAGAGGAGGAGAAGGAAGAGGAGAAATCTGCATTTTCTCCATCATCCGTGTGAATTTTAAACTCAGTTTAAAATGAGACTTAGGAGTTCACAGGCCTAAACGGGGCTTGAGAATAAACTCCTGAGAATTGTCACAATTCCTCATGCAGCAGTGGTGTGAAATTATGACCATTTTAGAAAACTAAATCTCATTGACAATCGTCATGGAATCTTCCTCTCCCAGGCAGGGCTGTCTGTCTGTGAGTGCTGCTCAGCTTACTCATACTGAAAACAAATTCCTTTTCCCCAAAGAGAAAATTATTTATAGTGCAGGTAGAGGTTGTTCTGTTTCTGAGCTGTGTGGAATTTCACTTACACTATTTTGAAACCTTCTGGGGAAAGATTCACAAAGCACCTGGGGAAGAAACATTTCCTGGTCCCTGCCTCCTTCCCCAGGGAAGACATTTGTTCAGGCAGTGAGAAGAAAAGAGGCCATGTTTCCTCTGCTGCCCTGATGGGTTCCTGTGAGGAAGAGAGGGTGATGCCAGGAGCTGCAGACATGGTTTGCTTGCTCACTGCCCAGTGTGAGGGCCCATGTTCAGATTCCCAAATCCGTGTGAAAGTTGGTGTAACCACAGTGCCGGGGAAGCAGTGTCAGGAAGAGGCTTGGGCAAAGCAGCAAAACTGTTGAGCTCCAGGTTCAGTGAGAGACCCTGTCTCAAAAAAAAAAAAAAAAAAAAAAAAAGACATGGAAAATGACTGAGGAACATGCCAGATTTCAACCTGTGTTTGTGTGTATGTGTGTGTCATGTATAATACACACAGACACAAGAAAATGTGACTCCCAAAAATGCCAGAAATATATCTAAATATGTTGATTAAAGACATGTGCTCTCCAATTTTATAATTTCATAGTTACCACTTTTAAGTGTAAAGGCCAGTACATTTAACTATGAGCTCTGATCCCATAAGCAGATGCAAATTCTTCATAGAGCTGCATAATGCTCAGTGAGCATCTGCCATGGCTATAGACACTGTCTTCAAATGAGGACAAGTCACAGGCTCAAAACACAACTGAGTGATAGAATCACCTCAAGACATGCCCTTGCTTCCTTGTATGGCTTTTCAGTCTCACATTGTTAACCTGGCTCAGGCAAAAATCAGTCAATGTTTGATCATTTTCAGACAGACATGCTATGCATTGTCCTGTAACTTCACTTGCAATCATTTAAAAATCAAATGCTGGTAATTTCAGCATAGAGTGATAGGTGGTCACTCACCAAGGAGGAGGAATATTGTCCTCATTGTACAAAATGAAAATATTCCCAGAGACTATTAAACATCTTGCTCTGTGGGTTCTCACAAAGAGCACCCTCCATCTACACCAGTGAGGAACCTGAGCTGAATGAGGATAGATGCAGCCCAGGACACAGTCTCACAAGTGTTTGAGATTGAATGCAGCGTGTGTGTGTGTGTGTGTGTGTGTGTGTGTGTTTGTGAGTGTGTGTGTGTGAGTGTATGTGTGTATACCCGCACACATGCACTCACGTTTGTGCTGGCCAGAGGCTAACGTCAGCTGTTCTTTGGGAGCTTTCCACCTTTATTACTGAAACAGTCTGGAACTGGAACCTGGAATTTACCACGTAGGTGAGGCTGGCCCGTGAACCTGCCTCTGCCTCCTCACTGCAGCCTGTAAGGATGTTTCTGCCATGCGCACCTTTTTAAAACTGAGGATTTGAGGGATCAAACTCATGCTTGCTTGGCAAGCACTCTTCCACCTAATCTCTAACCTCAGCCCTAGAGAAGCCACTCCTAAGGATTAGGCGATGCTTGTGTTTGCTTAGCACACCAAGGCCCTGGAGTCTGCCTCCAGCATGCGGGCAGGATACAGGGTGGTTGCGACTCAAATGAAATACACACAGAAGGCCTTCCTCCAAGTAATTTTCAGTCTGTCTTTAATTTGGAGCGGAGCAGGAAAAATCCACCCCACCTTTTCCTTGGAAATACAGACCTCAAGTAAGAAGGATCCTTTCTCATACTAATTTAGCACCAGCCTCCAGGTGTGCTTAGCTTGGAACACTTCAAGAGTGACTCACAGTGACAGTGATGAACACATTTCAGATGACACTTTCCTCAAGTTTGGGTTTATTTATCTCATTAATATTTTTCTTTAGGCAAAATACATTTGCTACGTTCATTCTATTTATAAAGTGGAACTGTTTTCCTTTCTGGGTCTGATGACCTTCTACCAGCAGCAATAGGAATACATAAGGACAGGTGTACAGATGCCCTGGGACATGGTTGACAATGTTAACTCTTTGTCCTTGTGAGCAGGGACCCTCCGTTCTGGGTCTGGGGAGCAGTATCACTCCACTGGTTTAGATTCTTGGG